>VXBX01001292.1:352563-451510 GCA_013400415.1 Scytalopus superciliaris
GTACATACACACACACACACACACACACACACACACACACACACACATATATATATATATATATATATAAAGTTCCCAGCCTTTCTCATAAAAGTTTTTTTCCTGGTGGACTTGGACTGAATGTATCGATATCTCCATGAGCCTGTGAATCAGGCAAGATCCATTGCTTTTATATAGATAAATTACCATCACTAATTACTTACATAAAATGGAAAAATAAGGGAATTAGGAAGAAATGTAGAGAGCAAACAAAAGGCTTTTAAGATTATGTATTGGAAATTGCTCAGAAAAGCAGTTCGGATTTTTTTCGTTTGGATTTTTTTTTTTTTTTTTAAGAGATCTTCCAATTTATTCTGGACCAGGGAAAACATCAGCATTCCAATAATGAAAATGGCCACCTGTTTGTCTGCAGCTGTCCTGCAAAACAGAGCAGTGCTACTGGCAACTAATAATATCTCCAAGTCACAGAATTGGCATGTATTTGGCATTTTATTCAGTGTTCCATGCAGACATACAGCTTGGCTTGCTTTTATTTTCCCCAAGTTTATCTGTATATCTCATCCAGGCCATGCAGTAGCACATCTGACAAATGATGGCTCCACAGTGATAAGCTGTAGGACCGATTTGCAGTGCGAATACAGTGAGAATGTTTTGTATACTATTGTGGCAGATGAAAGGAATGGAAGTGGGCCAAATTCAAGCTGTTTGCCATTGCATCTGATCAGCAGATCCTATGGAGAGAATTTGCCTGCTGTGAATATTTGATTCTTGCTAGCTTGAACTATCTTGTGTGTTGGCAGTGCTACTGTGTGAATTTGCAGTGGCTTTCCAGGGTGTCTGTCCTGTTCAGCTGCCAATTTCTGGGTTTTTTTTAACAAGTTCAGGATTTTGTGCACCACTTTGTGCATGAGGAAAATGACTTAATGCTATACAGTGAACATTTTTTCATATTCGTAACACAAATGTTAAAACCAAACAAAATATGATTACAAGTGAGCAGTGTGTTATTTTTTCCTGCCTCCCTCCACCTTCATGAAGGTATAACCCCTCCATTGCCTGCTCTCTCTGCATTACCTGCAGGTGGTTGTCCTGGCAAAGTGATTTTGTAGAGGTGAGTCTGTCAGGTTACATACCAGAAAGGATGGAAAGGTGATGGTGTTGAAGTGGAGATGGAGAGCAGGAGCATTTTTCTCTTCCCTTTTTCCTTTTTTGCACATTTATCTGTCCATGACCCTTCTTACTGGTTCATGGCTGGCTTTGCCTGAGGGTTTGTAATTTTGTGTGTCCGTTAATTTTTTGTTTCTGAAATTCAGTGTAGCAAAACATTTGGATTAATAATATTTTGGTTCTCTATACTGACAAGTAAATGACATTGCTTATAGTGCTGATCTAACAGGAATCCACAGGACTCTGCTGAGGCAAGCAGAAAAGGTTTGGGATCTGTATCCTGTGCTTGTGTCCTGTGTCTGTCACCACACTGAAGTGTTTGTCTTCTGTAGGCAGCCTATTTAGACTTTATTTCATTTTATCAAGTAAGCATAGGTAAAATTACAAAGTTATCTGTAGATATTTGTAGATTATAGATTTATAATTTAAGGATTTATTTATTTATTTATTGATAAAATACTCATATATTAAAAAGAGAAAATTTGCAAAATAAATGTAGACTGTAACCAGTAAGCTTGCTTTTCCTTAGGGTGTATGAAGGACAAAAGCTAGAAGATTTTTGATGGTAGAGTGCTGTGAAGTAAAACCAAGAGAAGCTAGCATGAGAGTTGCAGGTCCTCTGGGGCTGTAGGAAATGATGTGCTGACCAAGTGACCAATTCTCTGTCTACTCCAACATTGCAACTGCAGCAAGTAGTGACTGAGAGAAAAACCGTATCATCTCCATTTAATGTGTTGATGAAATTGTGGTTAGTGTCTTGTAGGAGCTGCCAAAGGGACCGAATTCTGGCCATGTGTCTTCTGAGACCACTGTAAAAGATAGCACCCTGTTAGCTGAGGCACAGCAGCTGGCCACGCCGTGATCCTTGCCTTTGCAGCGTGACCCATTTGCATGACCTATTTAACTCTGCTGAGTTGTAAGGAGCTGGGCAGGCACATTAAATGTGTCTTTTCAGTCACTTATTTAAAGTAAGGGTGTTTTATATACATTGCTACTTGTAAACCTGGGATTTTTTTTGTCTTTTAGTTTCTCCAGCAGTGACAAAGAATGGGACTTTAGGTGACTATAAAAAATGCGTAGTTGCAGCTAACAGACACTGAACAATAAATCCTCTCAAAAGATGCAAGAAAAATTTTCTGAGAACTGAAGAAACCAGAACCTGATAAGTGCAAAGTGTAGTAATCCTGAGAGAAAGCTTTGCTAGGAGCTGGGTCTTTACATTAAGACTCATTTCTCCTTTTTGTGGCTTATAAGTGCTTTTCTCCAGTGTCTCAACGGAACTAACAAATGTGAATTTCATCTGTACTAGAGCAAACTAGAAAAAGTTTAGTTTTGTGGTAGCATGAGGGACATTTTTGGCTTGGGGTTAGGCAGCCTAGGCAGGTGTTCTTGAATAAATATAACAATTGAAAACATCTTCTTTATTGGCTTTTTTTTTAGTACTTTTAAACAAATTACCATTTTTAGTACCATGGGAAATAAAAATTATGAGACTGTTAGCAAAACTAAAAACTTCTTTTGGTACTCACTGATTGCATCTTGTTGGCATGTGTGGTTCTTTGTGCCCATACAAGACACCAGCTTTCTGAGGAGTTGTTTGGGTGATGGTGTTAGTGACAATTGGCAAGCTATTCCTATGATGACCATCAAAATGAAAGCATGTAGGCAAACAGGGTGGTGACACTGTTTTTTTTTTTTTGTGAAGTGGGCATGTGTTCGTCAAGAGAAGAGCTGAGTTTGCAAACTACATGGCTGCCAAATGACTGGTATTTTTCATATTGCTTATCATAACTTGGATGTGAACTTTTGGCGTAAAGATGCATGCAATTAGTTATCTCCGGTGTTCCTCCTCCTTTGATTGTTTTCTAAGCTGATTAGGTTACTGTGTCCTCTACATCCTGTATATTTTTGTTAGATATTGTTTGGAACGTTTTTTGAATGCTTTTGCATTTTTATTAGGTTTACACATTGAACTGCCCAGTGTTTGAAAGTGACCAGAACTGTCCTCCATCAAAGACTAAACACAAGAGTTATTCACAATGAAATTGGAAAAATTATAATGCAAACAGTAAGCCAGATGGAGAATTTTACAAGCATCTTTTCATGTCATGAATGATGCTGTCTCTCTGGGTTATGGGCTCTCAGCTCTCTTGACTGCTGTTCCTTTCCCCCTGGCTCCCCTCCAGAGCTGTTAAGTTTCAGCCAGAGAAGAAAGGGAGATTTGGACTCCTCTGAATTTCCAAGTCTGTATTTTTTGCCGTGTGGCTGGCGAGCTTTGTGTGCGAGAGTGTTGGCATGCCGAGAGCTGCAGTGATTAGCATTCTCATTGCTGCCCCCCGACAGAACAAACAGGGCTGCTCTCCCCAGCCATGGCCCCACCACCCAAACAAAGGCCTGTGAACAGATATGGGGAGAGCCCTGCTCGCGAGTCCTGCTCTGTCAGAAGGGTGGGTAAGAGCTAAACTTTACCCAGGCTCCTCTGCTTCCTAGTTTTTACAGAAACAGAGGTCTCTGCCACAGTCTGTGGTTCTGCTCCTCTGTAGCTCTTCAGGTGGCAGCTGGAGTTGGAGATTTGAGATGAGAGGCCTCAGAGAATATCAAGCTGTACGCTATGTCTTTGTTTCTCCACACATCTACCATTGCAGTTGCTGATCTAGGAACATATATATCTAAAACCTTGTTCTCTACTGGCCTTGAAGATTTATCCACGTCAGAAATATTCACTGGTTCTGTAAAAGAGGAGTGGTGTACATGCGTACGTGTAAGTGTAAAACATTTATTAACTGTATATGCACACATGCAGATTTAATCCCCTATGTATCGTCACTTGCATTTGGTTTGGAAGAGTCTTATATCAGTTTGTGATTGGTCTCTCTTAGTTATTGGTTTTTAATCTTTACACTTGGAAAAATGTAAATCCTTCATAAAAAGTGTTACACAATTGGCATTGTTTCTTTCTACAGACAGTGGTCACATTAAGTGTGGCTTCAAGGGTTTTAGTTCAGAAGAAGCCACCTACCTCTTTTCTCAGTGGCTTCTGGCTGGTTATGGTTGGAGAGGCAAGAGTCTAGTTGTGTTAACTGGCTTGCTCATATTGACATGCAAAATGTTTTCTGAACAAACTTCTTGCTTAACTGGTGGTGGGCTGTTTCATATTTACTCTTCCTGCTCCCTTCAGAAGTCCTGCCTTACCTACCCTGTAACATACTGAGGTAGTGTTGGCAACCCACAGCAATAGGTGGGGGAATTAGCAGGGCTTTTTCATTAAAACAGTTGCCAACATCTGAGTTGCAAAATAAGCAAGCCAACAAGCTATTGTAGTTATATATCTTGAGAGAAAAATAAATAAAAGGAACAAAGTTTCATATCTTAGTTTTTCAAACAAAATCTATACTGACTTCTTAAATTATGTGACTAGAAATACCTTTGGTTCTTCATTTAGCTAATGATATGACTGTTAAGGAGCAGATAGTTAGGGAGAGGCTTGCTTGGTAAGATGTTTTTCAATGAAAGAGAGATAAAAGTGTTGTTTTTATTTTTTGTTTGTTTGTTTTGTTTGGGTTTTTTGTGTCTTTTCAGGATAATGTCATATTATTCTTAAGAGGCTGCAAAGAGCTGGGACTTAAAGAATCTCAGCTTTTTGATCCTGGTGATCTGCAGGACACGTCAAACAGAGTCACTGTCAAGTAAGTACAAAAGGAGTTTGTGATTAGCATGTTACAGTCTCAAATGCATGTGATGCAATAGTAAATATTTAAGGATAAGCAAAAAGCCTATAGAACTGTCATTTGTATAAAACAAATAGGAAACTGAGGTTTGGGAAACCTTCAGTTCTGGGAAGAACAGATTGTTCCATTCAACAGGTTTTGTCTAAGGGCTATAATTTTTCCCACAGAGATCAGCCACAGCTCTTTTAAAATAGGACAGTGTTTGGACAATACTCTCAGGCACATGGTGTGACTCTTGGGGATGGTCCTGTGCTGGGCTAAGAGTTGGACTTGATGATCCTTGTGGGCCCCTTCCAACTCAGCATATTCTGTGATTCTATGAAAATACTGTTTTAGTTAGGCAATGAAAGTCTGAGGGAGTTGAGGGTTTTCCTGAGTCTAAACCGATGGCATTCTTTTTTTGTCTGTCCAACTAATGAACTATTGTAGTCTGAGGAAAAAGAATCACAGCTCTCTTATTTCAAATTAAACTGTTCTGATGTTGCAATATAGTACATTTATGGGTTTCTCAGACTCTACGAGGTGCAGACACGAGCATGGTCTCTATTTCCCCACAAGCGCTATAGGCTGGGTAACAGTAATTGGGCTGAGGATGTCTGTGTGGACTGGAAATGCCACAGTTTAGACACTTTCTCACCAAAGCCCACACCTACCACCACACAAATTGCACAAGTTCCCCAGCCTCCAAAAGCAAGAACACCCCACAGTTTCATAAAATTAACAGAATTTGTAATTGTTGTTATTTAAAAGTTTTTCTGAAAGTTTTGAGTCTGTCATGTGTAATATTACAGTTATAACAGAAGTTATTTGTCTACAGACAAGCAAATGCTGCTGAGTTGATTGAATGGCCTCGTTTCATTTGGCCCAAAAGATCACTAATGAAATCCAAGTCAGACATATCCATTTTAGAAAAGTATATGGAAACAATTTACTAAATTTCAGCAGCTTTTTTTTTTTTTTTAATTCTCTTTTGGCAATGGAATCTGGGTAAGTTTCCTTGGTGTTCAAACATTGTCTGGGAAAATTCAAAGGTTATGAAAATCAAATTGGCCAATTTCCTTGTTTGAAGGAATAGTCTTCCTTTTTTGCTCCTTTCCAAGTTTCTGACTCTAATATGGGGTTTTCTTGCCTGTACCTACCAGTTAGAGGGGGCTACATGACGTATTTCTTCTAAATCTGGTAATACTGCAATGGATTAGGTTCTTCATGACATCCTATAAAATCATTACAATGAGTGGCTTGAGAGAATTGCAAAGCAATCCCTAATCTCCATATAAAACCCTAATCTCCATATGAAACCAGAGAAAAAGGGTTTTTCTGATAAGAACCTTGATCTTTTGGGTTTGAGGATGGATGGAGTACCTTCATGGAGGCAGGTTGAGAGGCTGGCACTAGGACAGAGCTCCAGGATGAGCTATCCAGCATGTCACCAAGTTAAACATGATATCATAAACTCTACAGAGCTGACCTGGCCTTCTGCTGAATATGATGCTAGATAGATGTGAAGCGTCTCACTGGCGTGGATTTTTTTTCCCCCCATCAACTCTTCAGAGAAAGCAGCTGTGGAAATGAGCCAAATGTTTTCCTAGCACTGGCCAAGTTCATGCTGAGTAACTGAGTTGAGGTGTACAAGCCAAATGCATGACTGTTGTAGAGAAATATGTTGAAGATGTCTTCTGCTAGCTAGTTCCCAAAGCATGAAGGTGATTTCCCTCACCACCACCCCCTCTTTTTGTAGACTTTTAGGTTATTCTTTAAGCATGATGAAAATACTACTTGTTCTGTGGTAAGGGATGAGAATGACATTACTGCACATGGATAAGATAATGAAATGTTAACCTTTTTTTTTTTTCATATAGATGTTAATTAAGGTATGCATTAGATCTATTTTTTTGGATCATTTTGCTTATAAAAGTTATGAGCTAATCCTGTGAAGAATTTCTCCCTGACTTGTTAAACAAGACTCTTTTCCACATTATTTTCCTAAGGAAAAAACTGGGACTGTTCTGTTTTTCTTAGTGTGTGGGTATTGGTGGACAAAATGTTGGCTTAAAAAGATGTTATCAAAAATACTTTGTTTTAGCATTGCCTATATTTAGGCTTTTGCTGTTCTAACAGATTCAAGTACTTTTTTCTTTTTTTTGTGTGTGTTTTTTTTTTCTTGTTTGTTTTCTTTTTTGTTTGTTTGGGATTTTTGTTTGGTTTTTTGTTTGTTTTTTTTTGTTTGTTTGTTTTATCAGGTAATGTTTCATGCTGTAGTGGTCATACTATTATAGTAGGAGACAGTAATTATGAGACAATTTTTACTAAATCTGAAGTAGTCTTGCATATTTTTCAACACCTAGACGTGATACTCATTTCCTCAATTTTTTTAGTGCTTTCTTTCCTGAATTTTGAAATCTTCATGTTTCCACAAACTTTGTGCCTCGTTGTTTCTAGCATGAACATTCTACCCTTTCATGACCATTGGAAAATAAAATTAATTGAGAAGGATGCCAATGTTCAGTCTGAGTGCTCAAGCATACATTAAAAAATAAATGTTTTCCACAGCAAGTTCTGTTTTAAGTGATAGGATTTTTGTTGCTTCACCCATATACTTTGTTCTTTGTGATAATTGTTTCCACAGAACCACCTGCAATATTTGCTTAATGTTTAGTGATGTCTCCTGTGCATGTTCAGTTGCTTCCAGAATCTGCATGGATTTCTTGATTTATCACAGAGCAGAATCTGACTGTTGGATAACAGCAGAATGTATTTTAGCATTGAGAACTTTTGTCTTCTTTTTGTAAGAAATCAGCAACTCTATTTAAAGGAAATATTTTTGGCACTGTTCTACTTTACTGTGGGACCATTATAAACACATTTTATTTTTGTACTTCCAGAATTCTCATATAATGATTGAAATAATGGTGACAAAATACTCCTATGTTATGAATAAATGAATGTGTGAACTACATCTTCTTAGCTTTCACGTGTTTCCAGCCAGCAGAAACATTCTGTAGGATTTTGTCAGGGAAAACGTGATCTGCTGCATACAGGCTCTTGGGAAGTGTGTCTACTTTCTGATTTTCTTTTCCTCTTTTGTTTTTTTTATGTATGTTTGGGTGCGCAACAAGGAACATTGACTATAGTAGGAAGCTGAAAAATGTAAGTACATCACTTGGAGTTTGTTGGTTTGTTTTTTGTTTCGGTTTGGTTTGGGTTTTTTTTGTTCTGGTTAATCTTGTATTTGACCTGAGCAAGAAGTATGTCAGCAAAAACTGACTACAGCTGAGTATTGCTGAAAAGTCCTTCTGAATACAAGACTAACTGGGTTCTGTTGGAAATTTAGGTAGAGCTGCTATGACAAAGCAGCCTTACAATAGAAATAAAATGGAGACCATTTGTCTCTTCTTAGATAAGTAATTAATAATGTGATTTCTGTGCTGTCAAGTGTGCTGTTTATTGGGAACAGTCTGACTTGTCCATGAAGCTACACTTTTGTAGCCCGTTATGAATATATAGGTATTGAGTACATTTGTGCAAAGCATTTAAAATTAAGCAAAATGATCATTGTATCTCTATGTAAGTCACTACTATTAGGTTTGCTTTCTCGTTGTTCTTCCAAATAAATTAGTGTTTCCCCAGAAAGACTATTTCCATGTAACTTCAATTTCTTGTTAGTTTAAACTAATGGCAACACTAGTGGATCCTGTAATTGTTAAGTGGAAAAGAAAATGTCTAAACTTTGCTGGTCTCAGAGTTAGTTATTCTCTTGAACCCTAGCAAGCTGTCTGTCCTTAGTCAACTCTAAACTGGTAGAAATTCAGTCTTGTATTTGGCTCACATCCCTACAAATTGATCAGAAATGCCTAGATCTTTACCTAGTAACTTTGCAAGCCAGTAATAATGACTGCATGTAAAAGAAACCCAAACAAAACAAAAATGTCCCCTCCCCCAAATTATTTCATCCCGTGTTTCCCATCATCACTACAGTACTATCTTCTGCACTCAGCACACAGAGTTTTAGGGGAAGAGTTCAGCTTTGCTATTTTAGTGCTCTTGCAGGCACTAGCTAAATATCTTTGTGCAGATGTATTGTTTTGAAGGTTAAGTTTCAAAAGTATCCTTCATGGTGTGATTCTAAGCAATATATGCTTTCCAGGTATATGATCCTGCAACCTCGGCTGGCAGCCAGTTGGAATTGATTGCAAATGTGAAATTATCCACTTGCCCCTCCCCTCCCAGCTCCAAATAAAGAAAGGAAGAAGAAAGAAAGTGATTAAATGCTAGCAGAAATAAATTAAAAATAACACATCCTTAATCAGTGAACTGAATGGCAAAATGAATTGGACAGTTTCCTGGTTGCTAGAAATACTGTATTTGCAAATGTTTTCATTTAACTTGAGAACATATACTGTAAACATTCTTTGCATAAATTTGTCAAGTAGTACTGATTGAAGGAAAACAGCTCAGATAAAGGTTGTTTCAAGACCAAAAAAAATCAGTTCCAGTGAAACCACCTCCTTTCACTCAGCACAGTAATATTGATTTATTGATACTATTTATAAACTAGAGAAAAATAGAAACTCTGTTTATATAGAAAATATTACATTATGCACCACAGTTGTTTTTAAATAGAGGATCTGTATGACACGTGCTGTATCTTTTTCTGAAAGGGCCTCAGCTCTAGTGCTGCATAATTTTGGGTGTCACACTTAAACGAAAAATGGGGATGCTAGAGCAAGCTGATTAGAAACATCCAGCATATATTGCTGAGGAGGAAGCACTGAAGGAATACGGGTACCTGTTTTAGGGAAGAGAGATGTCTGTTCCCAGTGCCTTGGGATTTTTGCTAGTCTTGTTTTCTTTAGTCCACTATACAGTATGCAACCTATGGCCCTGTCCCATCAAAACATAAAATACTATATTTCAGTTTACGTAACTTCAGTTTACGTTACTGTTTGTTCTACATTTAAATACTTCTCAATGTCACGGGCTATGCCAAAATAATGAGCATTAAATGAGAAAAAGCCCTAAGTTCTGAGGTGATGGTTTGTGATTTCTAAGCAGTGCAAAATGCTGAACTGAATTGCCTTTGATGCTCAGTTTCCAGTCCAAATTGCTGCTGCACAGGTACTGTTAAAGACATTGCTATAAGTGGAGGCATATGTGGGTGCAGAGAAGGACTTTCTCGGCAAGGTGTAAACGTCAGCCTTTTTGGGGGTGTTGGATTTGACCATCCTAAGCATCTTAATTTCTCCTTTCCTAAAAGACATGCAACACCAGTGGTCAGATTTCTTTGCTACCTAAAGGAGTGAAAGGGTAAATTAACAAAGGCAATTCTTGGCCTTTTTCCCCTCTCTAATTTTGAACTCTCAATTTGACTATTGAGTTATGGAGAGGCACTGAGTCAGAACTTCAATGAAACAACTATTTCCCCTGCAGTCTGATAGAAACAACAAGATGCTCATGGCTTTTGATTAATATTTATTTATTACTCTCCTTTATTAAGCATTTCTTAAGCTAGCAAAAACCTAGAAGTAAATGTTCCTGTATAATCCAGTTAATTACATTAGGATGATTAAAACTGGGACTCCCTTTTCTGTCCTTGAAATAGACAGGCACACATAAGGAGATGTTTTTAGTCAGGCACTCATTTGAGATGTTTTATTTATTCCCTTGGTCTTAATGGTTTTAATTAATGACTACTAGTGTTAGTACCCTTTAGGGATTTTTTCCCTGTTGGATTTACAAAAAGATATATTTATGTGTCTTCTAGAAAGTTTCAAATGTATTTGTCTAGTTTTTCTATTCAGATTCATTTTTTCTGTTTATTTCCCAGGCAGACATGACAGTTTTCTTATTTTTATTAAAAATACCAGGGAGATAATGTGTTAAGTTACATATTTTGTAGGACTGTTTAGGTTTTCATAGTTACCTAATGTATATGTTTAACCTTTGACAGACACTTCCTTTTCAATTCTCATTTATTACAAAATCTTGTGCCACTCAGCAGTTTAGAATAAATGAGGGATGCTGAAGGGAAATGAATTTAGCTAAGTGACTGTGTAGATGGCTTCAATTATTTCTCATTAACTTCTGCAGGTATTAGTCACCATTTATTGGCTAGGGAAAGCGGCAAACAGCTGTGCGTCATATAGTGGATCTACCCTCAACCTGAAGGAGTTTGAAGGTTTCCTGGCACAAATGAGAAAGGTATCTTTTTGTTATGTTTTGGGAATGGAAATTTAGTTCAAGTTATTAGTCCCATAAATAAACTGTTTGTTGCTGAACGTGAGGGAAGTGGGAGGCTGGAGTTTCCATATGTTTTGGGGTGAGCTATTTTCATTTATGACACCAACTTTCAGCTAGAAGAGCTAAGACTCAAAAGGTGGCAGACTCACAAGAGCAAGGGTTTCTTCCTCTTTAAAACATTCAGTCTCATGACCAACTTTTTTGGTTTTATGTTGCAACATAAAGCATCAAACCAAAGTATCTAAATAAAGCTGAAGAGGAGGAGGAGGAGATTGTTTCACCAAGGGCATAGTTATGCCAAGCTCTGAAATTTGGCTGAAATCATATTTGGTAGTTTATGATGAGCTGAGCTTTGTTGGAAGGGGAAAGTTGTGATTGTTGTAGAGTGGTTTGGGGACTTTTGGTTGAGCATTCCAGCATGCCCTGAATCTTGACATCAGACATTTAACCACACAGTCCTTCTAATGGTTAGTGTTGATAGTCAAACATGCATTTCCTGGGGATGGAGAGGGCAAGGTGCAGGCTTGTAAGAAGATGGCAGCACCGCATGTTAGCATTGCATGTGTTGGACATGATGTTCATGAAAGGCCATGAAGATATGTTCTCCAATCCACAGAGAGCTTTGTGCCTCCTATTTCCTCCCTATCTCATGTAACAGCCGTGACGCCACAGGCAGTGGGGTTTGGGGATCATGGCAGAATCTCTGGACTTGGAATCAAGGCCAAAGGCAAGAGGCTGGGACTCGACTTGTTGGAACTGGGAGAAGAGGAGAAATCTCATAAAAGCTGAAAGCTATATACTCTTTTAATGCATAAGCAGAGCATTTTGCCATCCTGAAAAAAATCTTGTTCAGATGATGCTGTTATGAGGGCTGTTGCATTCTTACTTTGAGGTCATCTCCCTACTCTAAAACCTCTGCAGTATTTCCCACTGGCAGTTGTGGGCTTTTCTGTTACTGCATTTGAAGAGGATTTGATTGTAAAATAGAACATGTTAATCATGCTGTGCAACACTCTGATGTTCTTTATAGCTGAGCTTGAGTGATGAAAAGACACTTTATCATATTCTCTACTGGCATTTTTTTCACAGAATTTAATAACTAAATCGATCATAAATTCAGTCTGGTTTAGTTTTTCAGTTGTAAATCCCCCCTGCCCTTCTTTTTTAATAAGCAAATCAAAAGACAGCTCCAATGTAAGTTGTCTCGGACTCATCTTTTTTTACTTCTCGTACTGAAAGGGCTATTCATTTCTAATTTTATTCATGCTACTCTGTTTTTAATTTCATTAACTGAGTATTCATTTTTCTTTTAAACTAGAAATTCACTGTGACATGGCTCTTTGATTATGCTTAGTGGGTGGAGCTTCCTGGAAAAATGTATCTTATATTTGGTGATCATGCTTTTACTGCCACTCGGTGACATACTGTGTTTTTAATTAGATAATATGAAAGGCCAACGTGCTGTTGTGTGTCATGCTCTGGTGTTATCAGGCCCGCAGATAACCACTTTCCCATTGGTAGCATTTGGGAGATGACGTTTGTTCAAGGCAGGACAAGTACCCATCTGTGTGATGGCTTTGTTGGGAGAGTATCTTTGCCAAGGGGAAGGCTGTAAAGAACATGTTTACAGAAGTCTAGGATCCTATCCTGGTGCCTGCCTCCTAATTCCTAGTGAGTGACATGCAAGATTAACATCAACAGGCCTTTGAAAGCAGGGTCTGCAGAACTCATTAGTTTACAATTGGACTGTTTTCAGACTCTGGTAGATAGTGAATGCAGGCTGGGGCTTTTTGCCCAAGTCTAAGTCCCTGTAGCTGCTCAGCAGCTACAGTAATTTAGGAAAATGGAAATGTACCTAAAGATTAAGAGTAGCTGATTGGTATGAAGGGATGAGTGGATATAGGGAATTTGGATTTTTTTTAAAAAGATTTTTAGATCTTGTCACAAACAGGATGATAAGGTTTTTAGATTTGTTCTTGGATGTGTAATTCATGAAGATTTCAGGGAGACACATCTTTGTTGTCTGTTATTTCTATCAGTATTTTATTTTACTAAGCAGAACTGAGGAAGGAAATTATATACAATTCGATTACAACTTTGTTAGATGCATTTTATTTGTTTTTAGAAAACATTTTCACTGCTATTTGCAGTGAGGTTACTTAATGGCATTACCACAGTTTAGCTTGGCCTTAGCCGACCTTTGCCGCTGCCTTTAATGTGGTGTTTTGGCAGATTAGTAGTGAGTGGCACTAATTAAGCCTTCTTCCTGAAAAGTTTGCAGGACATTTGGTCTGATCTCTCAGTCTCATTTCAAGCCTCCCTCTTTTTCAGCAGGGAAGCGCTGGTGAATTATTGTAGGGCTCTCCTCCCTCCCTCACTTTTCCAGCAAACCCGCTTTCTTGTGGAGGTGGCCTGCCATGGAGTACTGTGATATTCCTGATTGATCTCATTGGTGATACTAGTGATGGGTAAACCCTTAGCAGTCAAGGACAGTGGGAGCTGTGCTCAACATAGCCATTGTGCTTCAGCTAGTGGTAAGCAGGGGGTACTTCTTAATTAGGAATTAATATTCAAATGCTTCTGGAAAAAAAAAAAAAATCACATTCCAGCCTCTTTGGGTCACAAAATGTCAGTCTGATAATGGCACCCACAGCTCTGACTTTACTTACTGTCGGGGGAGAAAAAAACAGATTTATCTTTGAATAAACTTAGTTATTTTTGGTTTTTGTCAGTCTGTACAATTGTAATTAATGTTAGGACACTCTCTAAAACAAGGGATTTATTATAATGCAAGGATGAGGATGGCTTCTATTGACCTTTCCCTCTGCTGGAGTTTCAGTGTTTTAGTATGTGCTGCTTGCACTGGAAAGAATTTATAATCACAGGGCTGTCAAAGACAACCATTGTTCTCCCTGCTCTGAACATGTGGGTCAGCTACAAGTGCTTTCAAATCCCCCAGAGCCAGGAGCTGGCAAAGAGTAAAGAGCACAACTGAATTCTTCTGAGGCATCGGGAAAAGCATTTTGCATATTTTTCATTGCTGATTGCTTGAGAAAGACATCCCTCTTTCATAACAGGAATTTCTCTTCAAGGTAGAGGGAGGCTGGGGCACACTGCTTTATTATTTTGCTGAGCTGAAACAGCAACAACAAATGCTGTCTGCTGGTGTCCTGGCCAGATACAATAGATGGACAAGGGGAGGAGGGGAATCTTTTGGAAAGCAGCAGACTTAAACCTGATGCAGGCATGATGTTAAAACTGTAGTGCCTTTTGCGTGTGCCATGGACTGTGGACGACAAGTCAAGTTTCAGGTTGCTTTCATTTTTGATCGGTTTATTAACTGGCCTATTGGAACTTTTTCTCAGTTCGTTGTACTAATCTAATGAGAGCGGTTTCTTCTTAATCAGCAAATTGGGATTTATTGCAAGCTTGCACTTTTGTTTTGAAGGGAAGAAGGGGCAAAAATCAAGGAAATCCTTTTTTGGGGAGGAGATTTGGAAAGGTGCTTTGCTGTCTGATGTGTAATGGATATTTCCATATAGGAGACGGACGATGTTGAGAGCCCAAAGCGCAGCATTCGTGACAGTGGCTATATAGACTGCTGGGACTCGGAACGCAGTGACTCCCTCTCCCCACCTCGCCACGGCAGAGATGATTCTTTTGACAGTCTGGACTCCTTTGGCTCCCGCTCCCAACAGACACCGTCTCCAGATGTAGTGCTCAGAGGGAGCAGTGATGGTAAGTACCAGTCATAGTGGGGCACATGAATAATGTTGTGACATAGAAGCAAAGTTTCTGGAATAAATGTGCCATTCAGAAGCTGGATACTGCCTCTGAATTTGGCTAAGCCAGTGAGAGAACTTCTCTGTGAATGCTGATTTGTGCTCCCTGAGGTGCAGATGACTTTGCCAACAACTTACCTGAAGTCTGTCTCAGGATAGCGTAGCACTGGAAAATGAGTTACATCATTGCACTGTAATTTTATGATGGGAAGAGTGTTTTTCTGGGTTACGGTGTAAGAGGATGTTATGCAGACTCATTTCAACTTATAAACCAGGCAAGAAATAAAATTACAGGAATAAGGAAAATATTGTAGTGAATAAAATGTTTGCTTAAGTAAACTCTAGGCAGATAAATGACATAGAAATATCTTGGGAATGTCTGATACTTGACAAAGTTTTGAAGTCTGAAGTACAGCACTTTGCCAAATGTCATATGTGTTTTCATGGTATTTAGAAAAAGGGGTAAATTAATAGATCCCAGCATCAAAGCTGTGGCCATCTTTGTACACATCTGTGCAGCTCTAGGTGTACAGAAAGGGTGCTGTTTTTCTGCCTTTCTTTTCTGATTCCCAGAAGTTTCGAGAGGCTTGTAAACACAGCATGCTGGATGAAGAAGGATTTGCTTGGGGTAGGTGTGGAGCATGCTCTTAAACTACCTGCTATGAGCAGGATTCTGGCTCAGGACGAAAGGATGCATCATTGAGGCTCTCTCTGCACAGTTATGTTCCTGATGAGCAGATAAATAAGTCAAGCTGCATCATCAGATGAAGCTGCGTTGCACATATGAATCACTTCTCCTTAGTAATATTATTTATTTAATAAAGAATGGAGGAACCAGATGTTCATACTGCTTTTGGCAGTGTGAAAGAAACTGGTGCTAATCATAGCAGAACACATGAGAGATTTCCTGAGGTGATGGGGAACTCCTTAGAACTGGAAAGCTGGCAGGGAGAGCTGGTATCACAATAGAATTATGAAAGAGCTGTGGGGAAATCAGGGCTAAGATTTGATCGGCTGCTCTGAGTGGCCTGTGGTATTTGGGCTGTTACTCATTGGCCATTCAGAACCAGCTACTGGGGCTCATTCCCTGAAACAGCCTCATGACCCCTCAGACACTGAGCAGAGCACAGGCTCCACATTATACTCCACACTTCCCAAGTGAGACAAGTGTGTTGGCAAATAGGAGGACCTCACATGTCCTAATCAGGAAGTCTTGCTCTGTCCTGGGTACTCAAGGGATATCCAGTGTCCCTGTTTGCTTGGAGCTGGTAGGCAGTGAGTTACATACATCCCATGGCTGCTTTCTATCAACATTTGCTGTATTAGCAGATTTTAGGAAAGTTTGTGATTGTTTGCCACAGCTGAGAAATACTGTCTTGTCGCATTCTTGAGTCTGCAACAAACAAAATACGATGAAAGCACACAGAGCTTGTCCTTAATAATTAGTTTTAACCATATCCAGGGTGCGTGCAAATGCTGTGTGCACACATGAGACTTATCTAGCCAGCACTTTCTAATGTGTCCCATTTTCCCTGCTAACTGCTGACATAATTTCACAGCTGTCTCCTCCAACAGTTGCAGGTGAGGTGTAACTTGGCTGACCTCTTTTATGTTGAACCTCTTCCTGTGGCCCCAGCAGGCCAGTGTTTCACTCAGCTGCATGTAGTTTTTGAAAAATAATTTATATTGGACTCGATGATCTTAGAGGTCTTTTCCAAACTAAATGATTCTATGAGTCTATATGCAAAGCTGGATGGAAGAAAAGGTTCTGCTTTCATTACTTCTTTCTCCTTTCAAATAGGAGCTTTATAAACCAATGTAATTTGTTCTACTGTTCTACTGTAATGCCTTCTACTCCTCGAAGAAAAAAAATGAATGGAGATCATTTAAGTGATGCTAAAGTGGTGATTAGTTTAGGTGGAAGCAGTAAGAAATACTGCCTTCACAAATGCCATCTGTGATTAATCTCACTGTTGAGGAACTGCTCCAGTGTCCTGTGCAGATCCTGTTCCTTGGCAAAAAGCAAATGAAATCAGTGGTAGAATAGAGCAGTTTATTTAAAACACAGTAGAATTGCAGACTGACCTGCCTTCAGAGTTGCCAATGAATCAATACTCTGCTTGGCCAGCAGGTGTGTATGGATCCTTCTGTGAAGGATCTGTGCCTATCTGTGGTGTGTAACTGCTTGTTATTGGTTGTGGAAACTTTTTGCTGCTGCTTCTACTTGGAAATGCAGAACAACAAAGTTAAGGTTATAGATGTAGAGCAGAGTTGCATCTTCCATTCCGGACTTTCAGCTTCCAGTACTTTTTTCTGCAAATTTGAGTTGAAAATAGTTTCATGAGTAAGATATGAATAATTGAAGAAGCTGTTTGTCTTTGAAGTGCTCAACTTGGGGATGCTGGTAGGCACATCAGTAATGAGGGACAGGAATGTGTTCTAATTCCTTTGCTACTGTAGTTATATCTATTTCAACATTTCTGTCTGCCAGTTCAAGACTGGTTTTCATGTGTTACAAAAATAGACACCAGAACAAAGTCAAAAGCAAACAGTACAAATAACAGTTAGGGATCTTCTCGTTTTCTTTTAGTTACTCTGTGCCCTGCTCAGTCTAAAGGTACTACAGCTCTTCAAACCTCAGCTGTACTCAGATACCTGTGGTTCTGTGATCATATCTCCACTTTTTGTTGAGACATAGACTCAGGTTACCAATCATATGCTAGTTATCATAAGTTCTTATTGAAAATTGTTCAAGCAAAAGAGTACTGGCAAAAATGTGCATTGTGATTTTTGTCTAACTAGTTCATTTCCATTGTGTAATGTCTTTTATTACTGTTCCCTTTCACTCTTCTTCATCTCTCTCCAAGCAAACAATTAATAACTCAATCTGCTGCAAAAGCTCTTTGCAAATAACATTCCTAGCATATTTAGATGTCTTTTCCTTCCCCCACTTTGAATTATACACTAGCTACTTGTGATTTTTATGACTTCATTGTTTTCAGCTGTTCATTAGGTAGCTCAGTGAATTAGCCAGTAATTTACTAGTGTGTTGAATTACCAAGAAGACACAACCTGGGTGGCTTCCCCTCATCCCAGAAAGGGGAAACAGCTATTGCATATGCAAGTGTTGCAAAGGGGCCAAGGACCAGAGATATCCAACACTCCAAAGCCTGGAGAAGATAATGTGTGCTGGTGGGACAAGTGGCTGAACATGCTCCATTTCACTCTTCAAACCAGGGCCTGTGAGGATATTACACTGCTGAGAGAGAACTATTTGCATAGCTTCTTTGTGAATTACTTAAAAAGGCTCATAATGGTTCAGGGAATCTAGTGAATGTCTATGAAGTGGCTTCCAAAATGTCTATGAGGGCAGTTCCACACAGCAAATGCTCTTTAGGGTATTTGTCCTACCATTTAGGAGTTTAGTTTTCCAGTCAGAAAAGTCTTGCCTAGATTTCAGTGTTTTCAATGGGTCACAAATATCGGGAAGCTTAGTTCATTTGCACAAAATCAAGTAGTCATTCAGCTCTGTTATTTCACGTCTTACTCTCTGTAACTCTTAATTTTTCTCTCTCACCTTATGTCTTTACCAGTAAGTATTTTTCATTCTTGCTGTACTGACCTAATCTCTAAATCCTAAGGTCCCTTCCCTTTCTCCTTGCACCTGGGGCTTTAGTCAGGTAAGCTTCTGTATCTGTATTCTCTGATTGACAAGTCTGGCTTAGTCTGACCCTGAGGTTTTTTAATGTGTCTTGTGGTTGAAAAGTTTTTCAGAGATTGATGGAAAAAAATGTTTATTGTCTGTGTAGATGTTATGGTTACTATGTTCAGTGACTGACTTTAAAATGCAAATGCAGTTAAAAGTGGTTAAATGCAATTTTTTGGTGGTGTCTGATCTATAATTTTTAAAAAAAATCCCAATTTGATGAAAGTGAAAAGAAGGGGACTTTTTTCTCCTTCCACGCTAGGGAGAGGAAGTGACTCGGAAACTGACCTGCCACACAGAAAGATGCCAGATGTGAAAAAAGATGATATGTTGGCGAGGCGGACCTCACATGGTGAACCTAAATCAGCTGTGCCTTTTAACCAGTACCTCCCAAACAAGAGTAATCAGACTTTCTATGTACCTGCTCCACTTCGGAAAAAGAAAGCTGAGCGAGAAGAGTACCGAAAGAGCTGGAGCACAGCGACCTCACCGCTAGGAGACAGACCTTTCAGGTAAGACTGGCCTGTCCAGCTTCTCCCTTCCTCAGCGATGATGCTTTAACACTTGCCCTATTTTCATTCTTTTCACAAGGTGTATGATACTATAAGAAATCTCTTGCTGATACGGTACTGATAAATAGTTTGTAGCAATTGGTGAAAGTAGTAGAAAAGCAGTGGGTAGAAAATCACTGTCTTGATGTCATTGTTTACCGTACAATGCAATGTTTAACTTGTGTTTGATAAGATGTTGGTTAATATAAGTACCATGGATGTCAACTCAAGCTCAAGGCTGGAAAAAATGGTTCTGGATGATCTGTTTCAGTTCTCAAGACAGTTATTTCCTGACAAATGATACTTTAGGTAATGTTTGATGTATTCAATCAAAATAGATAATATTTTTCTTGCATTTTTTGTAAAATCAACTTATTTGTATGTTATATTCGACACACTAGTATGGTTTATGTAGCTGTGACTGTGTATTTCTGCATGTTGGTTATGTCAACTGATACTTAACTTTGGTTTGACCTAAGAAGCAACTCCCATTAAAGAGCATAGTTATCATCCCTGATTATTCATCAGAATTCATCCTTTGGCATCTTGATATCAGCAAAATGTACTTAAAAGTATGTATGTTATAGGCATAGTCTATATTAAACTAATGTATATAATTTGATAGTAAACCCCACCCTGAAACCATAGAAGAAGAACTGAATGAAACATCAGGACTGTGTGAAAAGGAGAGAGCAGGCTCCATGACTCCTGAGGCAAGCTCCATTAAAAATCAATTAGGTTTGAATCAAAGTGAAGAAAACTACATAGACCAGTCTCCTTCATGTAGCACAAAAGAAACACCAGCACCCAAGGGGAAGGATGCAGAAGAGATCCAAAAGTTAAGAAGACTCGAACAAGCTGGCATTAAGGTCATGTCAGCAGCCCAGCGCTATGGCAGGTTAGACCAACAGTGTGGGAAATGGTGCACGCTTCACATTTTTTAGGATTGGCTGAAGTGTGGGCTTCCTTCACATCTCCTAACAAAAACCCAGTCTGCTCAGCACTCACAATTGCTAGTGAAAGTCTTGGTCTGAAAAAGCTTGTGATGTGGTGACTGTGGATTGCAGAGTTGTATGATGCTAACTGCATTTGTGTTGAGAAATTGTATTGTCATACAGCGTAATGTAAACAGACTCCAAGAAAGCTACACAGACTACCTTCTATCTAATGCTTTCTTGTATTTAATAAAAATATGTATAAATGTACATAAAAAATGCCTTGTTTAGATAAAAGTTTCAGAAATTTATGTTACCTGTTGCTGGTGGGGTGGTGACCCACGCTTTTTAGGTGGTTAATATTTTAATCTGTGTAAATAAATGATACTTTTTTATTTTTAATGGCAGGAACTATTAAAGTACAGTGCTTGTTAACACATGTACCAGTTAAAGCATAAAGGCATAGTTCAGCGGTCATAATTTGACTGACTTTGGCACAGAGTATCTGTAGTTACTCACTTACTACCTGTGTTATTTATTTTTGGATGTTGTTCAATGTGGTTATTTCCTGTTCTTTAACTTGAGAGCTGAATGATGGCTAGGCTCACAGCCCATGCTTTTCCGTCATCTAATATCCTCATGAAAAATCTCTTCTACTCATGGGGATGACCTGCAAAGTAGAGTTTTAGCCAACATGTCAGAAGACTAGGTACTTATGAAGGCTCAAAATGGTTTGGCTAAAGGGTAAGTGTCCAAATGTCCTTCTGTCCAAAACGTTTTGTTTTGGATTGTGGGGTGAAATCGTAACAGTAAGTAGTTCAGCAGATGCTGATCAGCAGTCTGGACCTTGAAATGTAATGTTAGGAAGTGCAGCTCATATGTGGTATAGTTTATTCATAGGTACAGTGAAGCTTGTCTGTGGCCACATGCAGATGTGCCATATGCAGATGAAACAGTCACAGTATGTGACTGTCGTATGTCCTCTTCTCAGGCCTGCTTCACTGTTGTCAAGCTGTACCAAACCAATGTTTGTGTGTGGTTTTGGGGTATTATTTTTAACACAGCCAGATGCTAATGAAAATGAACTACTTGGCATAAATCAGTCCTTCAGTTTCAATTAGTGTGCTAGTCGATTGAGAATCCATAAACCAGTGGGTATTAGCATAATCCTGTTCTGAGTACCGAGGCTGTAGAATTAATAGTAGTAATGTAGTAATATGCATTAAAATGTAGTAATAGCTTGTGTTTGGCAGTGCAGTGCACAGCAAATAGCTCTGTTTGCATTTGGAGGATGCTCACCACATTGAGAGTCCCTTTTCCAACCCTGTGCTTGATCCGTTGGCTTGATGTCTGTGAAAGAAACATATGCGATCAAATGTGTGATTCTTTGGCAAGAAATCAGGTCTTCTCTTTCCTTGGACAATCTGTTGTCTTGACGGGGCTGAAAGAGAAGGGAGGAGAAATAACAAGTCATTTTTCTTCCTTGCTCTCAGTGGAAGCAACTTGTGGAATTTGGCAGCTAGAAGAAGGAGGAGCTGATGGTTTTCTGTCCCAGCTAAGGATGAAAGAAAGAGCAGAGCTTTGTAACCCAACCTTCACTGTAGTGAACTAGGAGCCTGCTTCTGGGAATTGAAGAAAGACACAGCAGAAAAGACACTGGGGTCAGAGGTCTGTAAGGGAAATTAGTTGTGTAAATGGAAGAATAGTGGGTGATAAGGGAAGAATTTAGTAGTGACTCTCTGGATACAGGGGAGCATTTAGTTATCTTTCTTAATATTGTCTTACTCTTCCCTGTTCTTTAAACCTCTCCATTTTTCTCTCTTCTTGGCATCAAGTTCAAATTTCCATGCACTGATGACACTGAGAAAATCTTAGTCCCTTTTGTATTCTGATTTTTATTTCTTTCACCTCTCTTATTCCCTCATCTTTCTGTGATGCCAACCTCTCCCTTTTTTCACCTGAGGTTGCCAGTTTTCTTCCAGTTCCTCTGAGAAGACTGTTTCATCTCACAATATTGACCTCTGGAGGACACCCACTGTGACTTTTGCATTCTACAAGGCATCTAATTGTTCCTAAAGATGAAACTCAGTAGGGGACCTTTCTGAGTCTGAGCAGGAATGATTTGAACTTGTAGGCAAATGTGTCTTTTGCTTGGAGTCTAATTACTTATCTCCATTGCTGTAGCATGTTCTAGGAAAAGGCTCCATTGAACTACATGCTATAAAAATGCATGCCATTCCTCCCAAAGGAGCATATTGTCTCTGCTGCATGTTGTTTTATTGATATGTGATCCTCCTTGCTTGCTTGTTGCCTGTATCTGTCTCTTACTGTATTGGATTTGAAAGGTAAGGATAGGATTCATGGAGATACCGCAAAAAGAGAATAGTTAAGAGCGTTATAAGAGATGATGAAGAGGGAAATGTAAGCAAGTGTTTGTTGCAAAAGGGATGTGGACTCTTATCTTGACAGAGCATAAGCATGCAAAAAAAAAAAAAAAGTGTGCATTGTTCTGAAATGCAATATAAGGATCCACAAGCCTGTATAAGACCTTGCTTCAGGGAGCACAAATGCCTGCAGTCTGCCACTTTGGAAGCACCTGTTCTACTAGCATAGATTCTTGTGTTGTTTCTGCAAGGGCTGTGGCAGGGTGTGCAAGAGCAATTTACAATTTACAGCTAAATCTACAGTCTCTTCTATCTCCATGGTAAACTGGCAGTAAAAAACACTTTTGAGACCATCACAAACCAATTCAGGAGACCCCAAAATGTCACAGCTAATTTCTGATTCCATTAAAAACAAAATGCAAATGAATTGAAAATGCTCTCGACCTAGAAACTTATTACTGAAGTCTAGTTACATACTAAAAGCTGTTCTTTTTTTTACAATGACTCCTAGTTGCATTTTTGAATACTATAACTCAATATTTCTTGGTTGTCAAAAACACTGCTCTCAGAAATGCTGTATTTCATGCTCTCAAGCTTCAATAGCATTGGTGAACATGAGACTGAAAAATCCAGCAGTTTCTAGTGAATAATCACTTGGTGAACCAGCTGTTTCTGAAGGTGATGTGGACAGAGATGCTCATGAGGAAGAGGGACAGCAGTTTCATTTGGAGTGCCATCAGCTGGTGCTGTCTGTTGTCTTAAATGAAATCTTGATCCTTCAGAGAGATCTAAGGAAAAAGTTGGCTTTAGCTAATTTGAAACCGTTCCCTGCACATCACTAACAGGGGATCCTGTGTGTTACGGCATAACAAGGTGAAGGGAGGCAGTTTTTTTATGTCCTCTGAGCTTGAGCTAGGCTGGCCTGTCAGGGATGGTTTATGGCTTCCCCGTAAGTTTCTCCAGTAATTTAGCTAAGCAGTAGTTTGAAAGGGCACTTGGGGATGTAAAATAAGTGGTGTATATAGCGGATTTGCAGGGATGTAAAGTGTTTAAAATGTTTTTTTAAAACCAACTAATTATAAATCTCTTTATATTTAAAACAGTAGAGAAACTCAAAGCAACCCCTGAGCTGTTTAAATTTGCTTTCTTAATGCCAGTCTGTTTAATCCTTTGTGATCTCCTCTTCTTTGCTCTATATAGCAAGGTGTGCTACATGAAAGAGCAAATGCCTACAGAAGTAGTGCATGGAACGTTCTACTGCTTGCTGCCCAACTTCCTAAAATATCAATACATACAATTCAATTTTTAAACATGAGAGTTGCCTGTCTCTTGCCATCTGTCTTTTCAGTTTGTGTAAAAGTATTGACCGTTACAAGTTAAAATAAGCTTAATCTTTATAGGTACCAGCTGTCAAGGGTCTTTATTGTTGTAATCTTCAGTAACAGCAAGGTTGTGTTGATAGCGGTTGCATTTCTGATGAGGGCAGGTAGCAATGCTTTCCAGCATGCCAGTATCATTGGTGTATTGGTATTATTATGCTGTATGGCAGCATTGGCATAAAGGGCTTTTTCTAGGGGAAAGGGAAGGTTAATTAGGAAAAGAATCAAGTGTGAGTGCGTGTGAGACGAAAAACAGTTAATACAAGGGCAGATAGCCTCAGTGGTTACTTAGGTGTTTGAGTGGTTTTTTTTTTAAATAGAGCCATTAAGAAGAAAAATGCCAAATATTTGATATTTCAGGACTCAGCAATGTTTTCTAGGGATCAGGTATTTACATTAAATCTCTTTCTTACTTTGAAGTGTTCAAGAAGTTTAATACTGCCATTTACAGTACTACATTCACTGCATCTAGTATGTTAAAACTAGTTCTTACTGGTTCTTCCAGCTATAGCTAAAACAAGTAAAGGTCCAACATGCTGATTTTTTTTTTTTGGGTGTAAAATGCTTGTTTATTTGTTACTAGTATATGGCAAACTTTATTTCTAGAAAGGCTTTGCCCAATTTAAGAGCAGCCTGGAGCATATTTGATTAACTGTGCTTGTTTGTTGACCTGGAGATGAGTGTTGCACTGCCCTCTCCTCCCCTGGTGCATCAAGAGTTTTATTTAATTCTGCTCTGTGTCAGTAAAAAGCTGGTATGTGAAGACAACGAAAGCACTCCAGACATCATCCTTCGCAAGGACAATCCCTTCATGACACATTATCAAGGAAAGGATTCTGGTTCAGAAGATGAAGCAACCAGCAGAGTTCCTGATTTAGAAAAGGATGACTTTGCCACCCGGAGAGCCAGATTGAATCAACCCAAACACACAGTTCCATTTAACTCCTTTTTTGTTGGACCTTATACAAGTAGAGATAAAGGTAAACTGGAAGATGTTAAAAAGCCATTGCAGATGGAAAAAAAAGAACATGCAAGGTTTGCATTTATGATCTTATTCTTTCAATTATAATGCTTAATTTCACCGTGACACATTGCTGTGTAGGACTAAAGCTGTTTTGGCTACAGAGAAACTTACAGGGTAAAGTAAATGAACCAAACTGTCATTTTTTGTTAGAGTATGAGGACCAGAAGTTTAAATTGGCTTCGAGTGTAAATAAGATAGGCAGGACACTTTTATTATCTAAGCTCATGAGACAGCTCATGAGCCTGAGTAGTAGTGAATACACTTAGAAGATATGTTTTGTATCTCACGTCTTTTTCTGAGCACGTTCAGTACACAGTTTTGGATGCATTTGTTTCATCTCATGCCCTTTTTATACCCTGCATAAAACATGGATCAGATGAGTCTTTTAGTTAAGGCACTGAATGTATATGCCTGCTGTACTGCACCAAATGTGTCCTAATGTGTCTCATACAGCATTGTTTGGGGAAATGACCATGGGTTACTATGTTTTGGCCTAGAAAATCTAGTCTTTCTTTAGTTCAGTGATACATACCTTTAGGAAGCTGCTGAACACAAATCTCTGCTAGGTGGAGATCTTTTTTGGGAAGTGAACATATTTGTTTTACTTGTGCAAACAGATGTGATTCTAGATAAAACCCGTATATACACATCACAGTGAACCTGGACTGTAATAGCTGATACTTTCAGAAAAGTTCTCAGTATTTACTAGCTCTTTTCAGTAATGTCAAATGTGCCTTTCATTTGCTGGTGATTTGATTATATTAGCATTTTCTAGTGACTAGTTTGGCAGGACATCTGAAAAGCATCTACCCAAATTTTAATAGGTCAATGCTATTGACATGACTCTAAGATCAAAGAAATTGCATAGAACATTTGAGAGCAAAACTTGGAATTCACTGTGTGAATGATATGCAAATGAGATATTTGTAACTATTTAAGAGAAAGCTCATTGCAGAAATGCTTATTACAGTAATAATGTAAAGATTTTTCTAGCTTGAGTTAGGAATAGAAGTTCATATAAAGAAGTGGTCTCAGTAGTGCATGAGTGGGGTAGCATAGATGAGGGGTTTAAACTTCAAATTATTAATTCCATGTTTACTTCCTAAATTAATGTAAAACTAGTATTATAAATTCAGTTTTATCTTCTTGTGCTCTGAACCTCTACTTTTGCCACTGATTTATAATTGCTCACTCAAAATATCTTTTCTTGCTGAACTGGAATGTGCATTAAATTAGAAGAAGACGGGTGCACATGACATCAGTAAGGGAAATAGTGACAAGCAAAGAGAACCCACTTCTACAAAATGAGAAGTCTGAGGAGGAACAGCAGGTGAAAGAGCCTGATACTGAGAGCAACGATTTGGCTACACAGAAATCTCAAAGCACCCTTCTGCAGCTACAAGAAGATGAAGTGTTTGCGAATGCCTCTATAACAAAAGCAGATCTGGAGACCTGGAAAAGATTGAAACTGTCAGGGGAGCCCAGGTACGGTTTCTGCTTGTGGACAGGATTGGCAGCCTGGGAAGCATGTTTGGTTTGTTGCAATCTGCTGTGTGTGCTTGTGGTTTTAAAGTTGAAGAATGCCTACACGACAACCAGTCCTTACCTATTTTGGTTTTCAGGAGGAATCCAAAAATCTGTACAGGGTTGCTATCTATCATGAAATGAAAATGTGTCCATCATTTAGAGCACTATAATAGTTTCATGGTCACTTCATTGGTGGATACTCATTACAATATCAGAGAGGTTCCTCTTGTCTTGTGGCTCAATCTGCTTTGGAGCTGCTTGAACAGCACAAAGGTCCAAGTGGCACCATTAGTGCAGTAGCATTGTGCTGCTAACCAAGCTGTCTTCAAGACTTGGGCCGTTTACCTTGGAGGTGTTCCCATAGGATCAGCATCTCTTTCCATACTGTTTTTGAGATCTGCATAGCATTGTACTCCAGTGCTGGCTAAATACAACCAGCACTGTTTTTTACTGCAGCAGGGCTTTCAGGAGCCTCACTGTATGGTGTATGTATGCTCTTGTAGTGAACAAAACCTCCACAAAGGGAGCCAGTATAAAGCAGTTATTCTAAGCTATTTCCCTATGGAGATGGACTATAACATAGGCAGAGGATTTGTGACTCCAGTAGGAAAGGATAACAACCCTAGCCTTCCTGTTTAGGTGCATGCTATTTTCCAATTAAAGGCAGCCATCTGTTCTGGCATTCTTCTCACAATGTGGTTACTGTATGTAATTTTATCTCCAACACAATCAACACTCAATCATTCTTTCATCCTAAAGATATTAGTAGTCTCTCTGTTACCTTTGAGGTGATTTATTAAAATCAAGATTTAGTCCCCTTGCCTAATTTAGGATAAGTGAACTGCCCTTGCTAGTGCTCTCATGCTGCTGTAAGTTCTCCATGTCAAAGTGAGTTCTGGTGTCATGCAGTAACATATAGTACATGGCCTGGCTTCATGTGAGCAGATAAGGGAGGTCTGGCTTTGTTAGGGTGAAGAACTGGGTTTGGAATGGGCCACATGCTGTGTTCCTTGTTCTTAGGAAGACGTTCCATGGATATGCTCCCAGAGTTTCTCCCACAGGTCTGCAGTATCTTTGGATTTTGTCTTTCATTTGGGCCTCAGTGTGCCACAGCTGTTTGTACCTGAGTTCTTGAATTTTAAAATAAAATCCCTTCAAAACCTTAGAAGCATTTAATTGGCTATATTCTGAGGGTCTCATGTTGGGGGCATTCTTTTATTCCTCCTTATGACCAGCGAAGAAGATGTCAAATGTCCCAGCGACACTCTGCCACCAACTGATACCACGGTGAAAGCAGTAGCCCATGATGATTTTGCCGTCCGCAAAGCCAAAGCAAACAAAAAGTCTGGTAGCCCCAAGCAGAAGTTTGTGCATTTTGGGCCAGTAACTGAGATTGATCAACAGAAATGGGACAAGCTCGTTATTGGCAGAGCTTCATCCAAAATTGGAACAGAAGAGGAAAGCAAGAAAGACTATGTGGAGAGTCACTCTGGTGTTGAAAGCTCTCCTTCAACCACTGTTGTCAGTCTTGGGTTTGCTGAACACGGCAATGAGCCAGAGAATGAGTCCAGGTATTTGGTGTGGCTTAGAAAGTGCTGCTGAGCTGGAAATGAAAGCTGTTCTTGCCAGATGCTGATCTGCATGGGAGTGAACTGCAGCATAGACATAAGCACTGTTTATGTGCACGACCTTGTTCAGAAGTCATCTGATGCCTTCGGAGTACCTTAACATGTTTAGGGTTGTCCAAAACAATGCTGTGCAAGTGTCTTCCAAGCACTTGTTCAGAGTTTCTGATGCCCAGTGAAATCACTGGTATCTCAGACTCAGCTATCATTCGTGCTTTTTCTGCTTCTTGAATTTCAGCGGCTTTGCTGGAATTCTGCCTGCTTTCGGCACATTAGGAATTTGTTGTTCAGCTTGCTGGCCTTCCTGATCTTCAAAAAAACCTTTTTTCAAACCTAACGGATTTACTTTTTCTGTGAAGAGGTTGTATTGCTGTTCTGTGTTTCTGACATTTGTCTGGAGAAGAATTACAGCTCTGGGTCATTAACATATTAACAGAACTTATATTACTTTGACTTTTCTTTAATTACTTAGTCTGTGGCTGTAGCAAGAATTTTTAATCAATGCTTTTAGCAAGCAATTCATTCAGTTAATTTTGTATATTTATAAAAACATTTGCAAGCTGAGTTGGAGGACTCCTTTTCTTACCTTTCATTTGACCCGAGAATGTTTTTTCTGTTCTCACCCCTCTCGTTCTGATTGCTAGTGAGGTAGTCAAGTCATGTACAGATGACTCTTGCAGGAGAATTCCATTACCTGCACTGGCTTCTGACGTCACCTCAGAGAAACAAACCCCATGCAGTTTGAGCAAACAGCAAGAAAGCACCAAGGAAGAATGTGACAGGCATTTACCAGATATTGAGAGAGATGATATGTTGGTTAGAAGGATGGGAACTTTTCAGAGGCGTACTACTAGCTCCATTCCCACATGTTGTCATCCCCTGTCAGTAACTCCTCATCTGCTGCAGCAGCAGCAGCAAGAGGAGGCAGTAGCTCGTGAGAAGGATTTGAAGACTCCGCAGGAAGAAGAAAGGTCAGAGAACAGAAGCAGATCCCTCTGAGCTTCATGTCTGGTTTGTGTGTGGTGTTAGCTTGGATCAGTCAGCAGTGTTGTTCCATTCTTCACATGGCCTTTAAAGATGTGTTTTACTCATTCATCGTGGCATGTGTTCTGTTTTATGAAACTACTTACAAGAATGTATCCTATGAACATAAAACAGTCTGTTTTCTTTCATAATATTTAAGTACTTCAGTTGTTAATTGCTGTTCAGCATGAAAACAGTGTTACATGTTTTGCGGGGATTTCTTTTGCAATCCATGATGCTTTGTCTAGATTTTTATGCCAGTTTCCAAGTGACTAATTTGTCTCATAGATTTTTATGCAATTCCCAGCTTCTAACAAATCACCTATGTAACTGCGGGGTTCAACACAGTTTCCTCTTGTTCTCACTTCCTGTGCAGTAGCTAAAGATGCCTAGTTTCCCTAGTTGTCCATCACTCAGCTTTGAATAACAGCACCCCACATTGCCTGAGCAGCCACTTGCTGTACAAGTGAGCATGGTCATGGAACAGTGTCACTTGTCTCTCTGAGCAGTACTGTCACACGAGAAGAGAGCAAAGAACAGTTTGAAATCCCTCAGCTGCAGAGTGATGGAACAGAAAACAATGTGAAATTTCCAGACCCACAAAGAGATGACATGTTGGCCAGAAGAACTGGAGCTTTTCTAAAACAGCCTGGGCCCAATGTTAAGCAGTTCCTTCCCATGCCATTTTCAAAGCATCAGAATAAGCAGGGAACTACAGAACTTGAGAAGAAAACCACGAGGTAAGGAAGTTGTGCTTTTCTCTGTCACTTGTAGCTGGCCCTGTGGGTCTGTTTTTTTGATCTCTTGACCTGGAAGATTTGCTGGTGGCCCAGCAGTGGTTTTTTTCCATACGTGTCCTCAGTTCTGTTCCAATTCTTTCTGCTCAGAAGGCGGCGATACAGAGTTTCTGGCCCTTTTAGAGGAGCCCTATAGAGACTCAGAGTAGAGCTCCACCAGATGGAATTCTAACAGTGTGTGGAAGCACATATACATAACAGTTACTTTTGTGTTACATTTGCAGAGGTTTCTGCTTAAATGTGAGATAATCATCACAAATATTTCCAGCTAGTAATAGAGATACTGGATGTAGTAGGTTAGATGCTTGTTAATGGCTTAACCGGTGCCAGTGATTTCCAAACAGGAAATGTAGAGATCCCAAGAACCCTTCTGATAATGCTCAGTGTTTTTCTAAGCACCTTTGTTCAGATGCCTGAGGCTGTGTGGGGAAGCTGGCAGTTGAAGCCTTTGAGCAGAATTATCGTTGGATGGTTGAGCCACATGCAAGCAAGAGCAGGAAGGTCCTTACTCAACTTCTTCAAAGTACATGAGGAGAAAGTGCCTGTGCCTGTACATATGTGGAATATGAAAAACTAGCATATGGCTCAGCCAGGAGAAAAAAAACCTCTCATCTACCATAGAATTCAACGGTGGTTTGGTGTTGAAAAGACATTAAATCCAATAGCTTAGTTAAAATATAGACTTAATACTTTAATCTTCTGCAGTGTTCTGGACAATTTGTTTTCTGACTTAGAGGAGTGGTATAAGTATTTGACTCTATTAAAATTATGTTTTCTGCACCTGCCTCACTTAGCTTGTCACCTGGCAGCTATTTGGGTTGGTAGGGGTTTTTTTGTTAATTTACAGTTGTACTTTTCATTACGCATATGTGATTTTTCAAATGTTGCTTAATACGTCCCTTTGCACTGCTGCCTTTGGCTCACTCAGGCCTGAAAAATGTCCACAAGTCTGCATTAATAGCTCTGGAAAAACTGGAATACAACTGCCGCAAGAACAGCAGCAAGGGCAGGAAAAAGACAGTCTCGCTCCTCCAGGACAAGATGAGATTATTTGTACAGCCCAAGTAGGTGAAGATGGTCATAATGAAGTCCAGCCTGGACAAATGTCTAAGCTTCAGGAGGTTCCTGAGGATAACAAAATGGAAACATCGTCATCCAAGGATGAGCATCTGCAAACGTGAGCTTTCTGGTTGAATCACGCAGCTTGTACGCCCCTGTGTGCACACGTCAGAATTCAGATTGTGCATTGCCTGGTGTGTTTTCAGTCCAGACTAAAACACTGTATGACAGTAGTACATGTTTTAGAAACAAATAGAATAGTTGTGTAATGCATTTTCTTCTGAATTTTTTCGAATATTTAATTGCCAGCTAAGTGAAAGGAATATTTGCTTACAGTATACATATTGAATTGCAAGAAATGTTCGTGAATAGGAGATGCTAAAATGGTCTCTGCTCATTGAGAGATGTTTATCCTATTTGTTGTAATGTTGACTTTTGCACTTGGTATTCTTTTATGATAAATCCCAGATACAAATATGTGGTTTGTGTAGCTCTAAACAGGACCATCACTTTATTGAATGATGCTGGCTTCTGTATTATCAGTAACTTTTTTCAGCTACCCCCGCCTGCTCTGAGGGGAAAAAACCCAATCAACCAACCAACCAGAAAAAAAAAAACAAAACAAAAAAACAAAAAACAAAAAACCCCACAGGAAAAAACCCCAAACCAAAACCAAACCAAAAAAATCCAAAACCACAGAAAGAAAAAGGAAATCCTGTGACTCGCTTTCTAACTATAATGCCTGTCTCTTTCGTGCTTCAGTAATGGTGATTCTGAACACTGCTCTGGAATGTAACTGTTAAGTTTTGTCGCCATTTATTGCATGTATGGCACTTATGTAAGTGTTAATACATTGTCTATTTTCAATAACTATTTTCTACACACATTTTAGGTATACTTCAGCAGATTTTTATAATGGAGGGCATTACTATGGATATGGGGTGGCGGGGGGCAGGGGGTGGATGGGAGGGTGTTCTTATGTATTTTGACTTCCAGATAATCAGGTAAGTCTTGGTTGCTGAATATGCAATCCCTGAACAGTATCGCTCTATTTTGGTCACATTTACTAGTACAAGTGAGAGTTGCACAAATTGTATGGGTCCAGTTGCAATTACTACTTAATGTATTTATCCACGCTCTAATTTTATATTTGGTCTTGTAGATTCGGCCCCAGAACTGCTGTGTCTGATGACGCAGAGTAAGTTGTCTTGTGTTCACAAGATTCTGTTTTAAACAACTTACACTGCATGCTTTCCCATCTTTCTACTAATTTAAAATGCAGTTGATGCCTCATTATTTTGCAGTGTTTCAGCAACTAAATTTTTCAGAAAGCACTGAAAAATGGAATGCAATATGGCTTACGTTGCAGTTTAAAATAATTTTTGTATAAAAGCCCATAAAAACAAAGCATCCTACTAATGTCCAGCTGTTGCTTAAAGTATTGTTTCCTCTTCTTTTTCTTTTCTCTTCATTTTTTTTCTGAATTTCCATTGCTTCCAATCAGCTACAGGTAAAGAGAGTTGGGTTGAACCTCGGTGTTGAAAAAAATGAAGTATAACCAGGAGGGGAGGAAGAAAAGAAATCCCAAAGCTAAATAAAATCCATTGTGATCTTCAGAAAAATACGTATTTAGCTGGTCCTTTATTCTCTTTTAAAAAGTTTATACTGAATACCTTCCAGGTTAGGTTTAATATAGTAATGTACTAAACTTCTTTTTTTAAGCACTTCACCTCGATGCTTTACTTTTGCCAGAAGGAGTAAAACTGACATTTATTACACTCAAAAATTTTAATTGTGTGTGTATGCATGTAAACTGTAGTACAAAATAGTATACAATGTCATTTAGGAAGCTCTGTGAAAGCTATTTTTACAAAGTGCTGGCATTTAGAAGCAAAGAACTACCCAAAATAATAATCGTATACTAATAAACCCACATAATAATGTCCTTAATATCCTTCTTCTGTTCACAGAAATGCACATGACCTTCTTTGTCTCCCAGATTAAATCCCAAATTAGAAACAGCATGAAGAGTTGTGAGGTTTTTATCATTATTATATACAGAGACTCATATGTAATTTTTCACCCTTTTCTCTAATGATAAAGCTTAGAATCATGAACTGAATGTTCTTTACAAGTTCTGTAATACCTTTATGCTGAACAAAGCCTGTGTTCTCTGATCACAGAGTAAATATGATTGTTTTCAAGCAGCAGAAATCTGTCCAATCAAATGAAGGGATGAGATAAAAAGAGCAGAATAGTGCAGAAGTGCTGTACTTAACAATGGAGACTTTCCTGCCATTTCAGAAAGCCTTCTTGTATGATTGATTGTTTTTCATTTTTGCATGTCTGTATTAAATGCAAACATGAGAGAAGGTACATGGAGTTTCCTTCAAAGAGGCATTGCATTGGGGTTGGTGGTATAATGTAAGAGTAGCAAAGATTAATAAATCATATTGCTTATTCCAAATTGATTCTGATTTTGTTTTAAAAGGCAGAACAATAAATGTTCAAACCTCATTGTCATCCTTTCCAGATGTGCCACAGAACAACTATTTTCCTAAACTAAGTTCTTATGAATGTAAGATTGTGTTTTTTCCTTCTGAAGACGAAGTACTTACGAAGAATCTAATAAAACTCGGCTCTCAAGTAGGAAAACTAAATTGAACTGACATTTAAAATGCTTTCAAAATGTTTGTCAAGTCTCCATTGAAAACTGCTACTTGAATTCAGTCTTAGACTTAGATGCTCTTTATTCCAGCAGCAAAACTAGGAACTCCTTTATTAGACTGACAAAGTTCCCTTTGCTGGTTAGGGGAACACTAGATATTGTAATCAGCCCTCATCTGTCTCAGGGTCCAGAAGAGGCAATACTTAGTGTGTTGCTTCTGATCAGGCCCATTCCCATCTCCTGAAGAGAGAGAATTCTGGTGGTACCATGAAAGTCCAGTGTGAATTTAGGCTTATAGTGAGCTGAGAATTTTGAGTATTTGTTTACTAGAGTCTGATTCTTTAGCCAGGCTATCCCCTTTTATGGTCTGTTGGAGTTTCTTAAGTCTTAGTATGACTGTGAAATGGTAATTGACCCCCACAATAAATACCTGACATAAGAATTTTAAAATTTTCTCATAAGAAGGTTTTCATCTTATTTCTCAGTTTTAAATTAAATAGTCTAAATAGTGAAGTCCTTGAGAAGTTTTTTTTATCCAACACTTGTTCAGACCTGTTTAAAAAAAAAAAAAAAAGGAATTGCTGCATGATATCACTGGCAAGAACAACTGTAATTTATGAGAATAAAGGCCAAACTTCCCAACATCCCAAAGATCTAACTTTCTAAAACATACTATTGGTCTGCACAGTGTTTTTTAACACATCATTGTTAGAATGTCAGGTCCAATGCACTGGTCAACAGAAAGGCCTCTTGCTTCCAGACAGAGTTTGCATACAAGCTCCAGAGCTGTGCTAATGGCAGAAAAGTCAAATTTGGTGCAGTTCCATGTTCCCCTCTCTACTTGCATGCTGTGTGCCTGCTGGTCCTGTGCATGCTTGAAGGAAGGAGTAAATCGAGTTCTGTTCATGTAGGTATTAGCGATGGTCTGGAGCCTTTGTAGTTTATACAAGAAAGAAATAGGATGAAATTATGTGGAACTCATAGTGAAAGTGTGTTTTGACAGCTCAGAGTTTTGGCCTCTTTGATTCTTTTCTAAGGATGAATTGTCAGGCAGAGAAGTTGATGTAGACATTTCAGTTGGTCTCGTCCATGTACTCAGGGAAGTAGGTTGTTCTCCTTAATGGTTACTACATGTTGGTCAGAGCAGAGCACAGTGTTTTGAGATGTGACTTCTTGAGATTGCTCTCTGGGAAGATGTTGTGGAACAATGTGTTGCTGCAGAGTTGAAGTTTGAACTGCCCCGATTGCTTATCCATGGCAATGAAGACCCAGCAGTAGGACATGACAGCTGGAGTAGGAAGTGCATCTGCAGTTGTAGTGTATATTTTGACTCCTGGCCAAGGCTGAAGCCTTTTCCAGAGTACCTTTTTTATTGTATTGTTAATAGCCATAAAAAGTTTTGCTGTTTCTTTGCACCCTGTGAGATCTGAATTAATTCAGGGAATATATACTAGCCTTTCATTAGGACATCCAGGGATTTCTGCCAGAGAATATTTTTATTCGTCCATCGCAAATGACAGAGGGTGAGTTCTCATGCACTTTACTAGCCCCAGTTGCCACCATTTATGGTCTTATGTTTTCTTCTACTGCATGTGAATGAAGAATTCTCTGACAAGAGAAAAAGATGCAAGAGAGGAGCTGCACAGTCAGTTTGACCCAGTAGGCACAAGGTGGCAAATGCCTAATATTAAAGGCTTTCCTTATTGTGCATTTCAAAAGCTCTTAAACTGGAATAAACCCTGTAAGAGTGACTTTATTGTAAGTTATGCATCTCCCAGCCTAAATCACCAAATACGACTACCTCCAAAACATGACTGATATTTAAATATTCTTAGTAGGTGATATGCCTTTAGTATTAAAAACAACAAAGCTAGCCATCTCTTTAGATTTTGTTATTTAGGAGTGCTCCAACCCAATTCTGAGCAATGCAATCCTTAAACCACGCACAGAAAAACCCAAATTAGTGTACCCCTCAGCACTCTGTTTAAAGGGTGAAGCACAATTATACATTAACTTGACTGTTCTTGCTTAAAGGCAATAGGATGTTTGTTCTGTTCATTTCTTAGTAAATACCTCCTAAACAGATTGGGATCTGTGCATGGCTTTTTCCATCCACTGTCCAGATCTTTTAAGTTTTCCCTTGAGTGGCATTCCCATCTTTGCTTGCCTGAATACAAATGTTGGCTCAATAAATATATGCACGACTTTCCGTGTCTGTTGACTTTGATAACTGTGGACAGTTGTCTACAATTTTATCTTCACTGGGTGCTTCTCCTGCTAGTTGGCTCATTGGCTCACCTAAAGCTACAGGTGATCATCTGAGAACTGCTGTGAAATCACTTCATGTGGAAGTGCATGGCTTTCTTTTAATTTTATTTATTTTTGCTTTGAATGGCACAACTGAGGTCATGTTTTACTAATAATAGGTAGTAGAGGGGAAGTAGTAAGCACATTATCTTTGTGTGAAGATCTTTATATAACATGAAAGGATGTATAATATCAACCCGTAACATTTTTCCCCCCCCTTTAATTCTCCAAAGATAAGGGACAGAAATAGAAAGAATTTTTTTTGTTCTGGACATCAGCTTTTCCTTGTTAGCTTAGCTGCACTAATGAGTTGGTGCTGATAGCATCGGATTTCTTTGAGGAAGGGAGAGGAGGAAGTACCATGCAGTTTGAACTGCATGTGCTTCTTTGGGCAGGCTCACCCTGGTTTTGTAGCAATAACATTTAGCCAGCCTCATGCACTTCTCAAGCCTCTCTTGTTTTACATTGAAATGGAAACTTCTGTCTGTGCTGTTAACTGGAGGGGTCTTGAAAACTCACTGGGAACAAATATTCGGAAAGTAAAATGTTCTTAATGATAGAATGATTTTAATAAGAGCTATTGATGGAAGTGGCAAGTTAATAGCGCTTCTTAGTGAAAGATGAAGTTGCAGTCAACTAACAAAATCAAGAGAAAGTTGAAGAGCGTAATGCCTGAAGTACTATGTGGGAGCCACAGGGATGTTAACGGGTCCTCCTAAGGGACTGCTGCTTTTGGGAGTTTTGTAACAGTGCAGGTGTCTGATTCTGCTGCAGCACCCCCATGTGGCTTGAGCTCTTAAAATCTGAAGGAGTATAAGCCTCTAAATAACACTACGCTTCTTGTTATTTTCCCCTTGTTTAGGAGTATGAGCATGTTTGACATGAGATGTGAAGAAGAAGCTGTGACTCAGCCTCATAGCAAAGCTCGCCATGAGAAACTGCAGAACATACACAACCAGCTGAAAGAGGATGAGACCAGGTGGCAAGATGTGAGTATACAACATTGCAGTGCTGGCAGGCACAGAGGCAAAACCAGGACAACCTGCTAAATCTACAGTTGCTGCCTAGTGCTTAAAATCATTAGCAGTACTTTTTTGCTGAAAGCATGGAAGTTCATAATTTGATGTAAATTACAGAATAAACCGTCTTCTGGTGCCTCTGCCCGCTCATCGGGTATCTTGCTTTTTAAATAAAAAGGTAATTAAACTTTAATTAGGTAAAAATGAAAGCAGAACAACTTCTGCTGCCTTCTCTAACTTTTCTAATTAGTAAATGTCTAAAGTGACAAAATGCAAGACTAGGCAGAACATTGAATAAATAGGTTGGACTTGTCTTTAATAAATTTGCATAGATATAGAAAATGCTAATGTTTTCCATCTTGTCCAAGCACACAAATTACCCTTCAAGTTAGCTACACCCTGCTTCAGGCCTTTCCAAACCCTGTTTCCTCAATGCATTTCTTTAATCTGTCCTGGCATTTGGCAGTGTCTGCAGCAAATTAGCAAGAACAGAAAGGCATGATATGCAGGTAAGTTAGTATCAGGAGTTTTAGTTTCGAGTCTGTTCATTCCTAAAGACTGATTTTAAATGAGAAATTTTAGACCTTTTTTTAATTTTTTCAAAAACCACAACAAAACACATTGCTTCAAATAGGGTGTTTTCCCTTGACAAGGACAGCTACTGTGAAACATGTCAGAGAGGTTTTGGGAAGAAAATTTTAGGAAAATTAAAAAAAAAAAAAAAATACGTTCAGCTAAGATGTAACTTTCTGTAGCAGAACAATGAAGGACTTCAGCTGAAAGGTCTCTGTGTGTGGGAAGCCATAATTTCCCAGCAGAGATAAGAATGGGTCCAAAAGCATTCAAGAAGTTTGAGAACTCTTTGCTGTTGAATTGAAAATCCTCTGAGGTAAAGGGTCTAAGTATTCCAGGCCCTCAACACCTTCTACACTGAACTAAAAGTTCTGAAGAGGTACTGAAAATGCCCTTGTTGGAATGTCCTTGGCACGTTGAGGGCTTTATAGAGACAACAGCTCTTTCACGATCTGATATTTTTATGTGCCTGTGCTGTAAATTTGCCAACAATTAACAGTTTCATGATTTTTTACAATTATTGTTATTTTAAAGCATCTGAAGTGGAAAAGATAAACATGTCTGTTTTTCAATTACAAAAAGAGGAGGAGGACTTTTGTTACAAAATTTCCTGATGAAAAACTAATTTCCAAACAATAGGCAATAGTTGGAGTAGCTGAATAAAGAAATGTTTTGGTACTTCAATGGGATAATTAGTAACTGAGGAAAACGAAAGGAGTATGTTACATGAAGGAGATTATACACTGATATATATAGGTCATGTGAAGAAATACTTTAATGAGCATTCCCTTAAGTGTAACATCAATAATTTGCAGTTTTAAATTAAATTAAAAGTGACAAGGTTTGTTCCTGGTTTTAATAAAGTAAGTTATGCTTGCAGTACCTTCTGCTGTTTACCAATAAAAATGCAATTAAAATATTTGAAAAACCATGTAATTAATGAAATAGCATATGAATTGAGTATGTGTACTGAATATCTGGGTTTATTAAAACTAAAATTTATTAGAGTGTATGAAATATAATCTGTGCACTAATCTCCTGATGTTGTTAAGTTAATGACAATAGGCCCTTACAGTTTCCTACAAAATTATTTTCTTTGCAGAAGTTCTGCAGCAGTTATTTTTTCACATGTAAAACTTTGCTCCTTTAGTAGTTGGCTGCAAAGAAATTTGACAGTTTAGGAGACTTGTTTACTGTAATACTTGTACTGTGAAAAAAGCCCTGCTCCTCTACCCTCCAGGATTTGTGAATTCCTAACTGAAGCAAGATACAAGATATAGGGACCCATAACAGGTATTTGCTGTGACTCTCTGGTGTACTGTCAGGCTAGTTTTTCAGCAGAAGCAAAGAACCGGAATCAGTTGATCTTCTGCACAATTTCGGGCAGGCAGGTTCTGAAAAGCTGAAGATTGGTACTTCAGCAAGGACGTCTCTATATAGCTGAATACAAACCATAAGCTTTTTGCTCTGTCATCTCTCACACCAGCCAGGTGTGAGCCCCTTCAGTCCCTAACCTGTCTTGCTCACATTTGGATCCAAAATATTGCAGGGTGCCCATGAGGAAGAATTTAAGTTTGGATGCTGCACTGGATTTTTCTATCAAAAAATTTGCAAAATCATGAGTCAACCATGCTTGCACATAGTTGACTATAGGACAGGCAACATATGGAACTATCAGCTCTCTAAGGCAGACTATCAGAGCAGTCGTAGCTCATGGTGAAACAACATCCATTCTGCAATGAGTCCCTGCCTCCCATATATCTGATTATTAAAATGCTTCACCAAACATAATTTTTCTACTTAATGTTCCTGGGGAAATTGACTTTTGTCCCTAATGTTGGCACAAGTGAAAATGAGTGCCCTGACTTGTCCTTTTAGGCCAAATTTCTGGCCAGAAAGAAAGTAAACAAATGAAACTATGAAATCTTTACTGAATCCTGCTGTTAGGAAAAAAATCAGTCAGGCAACATCTTCATTTTATGGTACAATCTCCTTTTCTCAGTAAAATAAGCATCACTGCCTGCAGGTGGTGGGAGCCTAGTCCACAGCAAGAATAAACATTGCAAAGTGGCTAGCTGGGTTCACTGTTGTCTGGCACCAGTTTTTAGCTATTTCTAGTGCCGCATTCAGGTGCCTTCCTTCTCTTGCAGGACCTGGCTCGGTGGAAGAGTCGCCGAAGGAGCGCTTCACAGGATTTGATAAAAAAGGAAGCTGAGAGAAAAAAAATGGAAAGATTATTGGCTGGAGATGGAACGAATGAGCGCAGAAAAAGCATCAAAACCTACCGAGAGATTGTGGAAGAAAAGTACGTTGTTTTACTGAGTTTAGTGGCATGACTCAAAATACCAGGTGCTCCACGGGTGATAGCTTTGGGAAGCTGTGTCTGCAGGCCTGAGGGAGGGAGGGAAAGAAGGATGTTGATGGAGCAGAGGAAATAGGCATGATTTCCAGTTGTAATTTTAATGAGATGGTCTCTCTTGTGTTGTCTCCCTTGTAGAGAGAGAAGAGAGCGGGAGCTTCATGAGGCGTACAAGAATGCAAAGACACAGGAGGAGGCTGAGAGCATCCTCCAGCAGTACATTGAAAGATTCACTATCAGTGAAGCTGTCCTTGAGCGTTTGCAGATGCCAAAAATTCTGGAAAGAAGCCATTCAGTGGAGCCAAATTCCCCACTGAAAGACCCAAATCCTCTGAGATATTTAAGGCAACAGTCACTTCCTGCTCCAAAATTCACTGCCACCATTGAAGCAACCATTGTTCCAACCACTGAACTAGAGCCCAGTGGTTCAACAGGATGCACATCTCCCAGCAAAAGCATCTCCAAGGCTGTGCCTATGCTGACACCCAAGCCTTACTCACAACCCAAAAATACACAGGAAGTTTTAAAGAACTTTAAGGTAGGATACGTCACACTCCCCAAAATCAATCAGGAGGCAAAGATTCTGATTAAATCATCTGAACATATAAATGTTTAATGCAATTAAGTAGAAAATGGTTGCAGCAGTCTGATGTTATAAAACTTAGCTTGGTGCTCTGTGCTGCCCAGTTCAGTGGTCTTGATTGCCAGTTTTCTTAGAAACTTGACATGTTCAGACTGAAATATTTGCACTGGTTATTTGTTCTCAGGTTTAATTTGGTTGGGGAAAGGGGGACTTTAAGAAAAAAATCAAGGCATTTCCTCTTAGTTTGTAAAAGAGTATATGGTCATGTTTTTTGTTTTTTAAAAAAATGGAAGGGGCAGGGAGCGTGAAGGCCCTGACTTCTGAAACAAGACCTGAACCAACTTTCGCTTCAGGAGTGTGGTTTTTGCCGTACCCAAAAAAGTCTGTCTTATTCATCCAAGTTGTAAGCCTTGGGAACACTGAAGTGTGCATGTATTCAGTGCAAAGTGTCCCTACTCCTTCAAAGTCAGGAGCCAGCTTCCCAAAGATACTGCCTGTCTTAAACATATTTCTCACCAGGCATGAATGGAGAGAGCTGCTTCATTGCTGCAAAGAGGATTTAGATTGTCCATGCAGGTTGAGGGAAACAGATTGATGCTGGGGCAGCAGAGTAACTGGAGACTGATGGTGAGAGAAGGGGAGTGGCTGCATTGGATTGCAAGAACTGTGCCAGAATACGGGAATAAAAGAAGTGGTAACTTGGATGAAAACAGGGCTTCCAGGTGTAAGGAGCTAGCTATGAGATTTGTGGGAGAAGAGGATAGGAAAAAATTTGAAACCAGGATATGAAATGTGAGGTGTGTATCTTTGGACTGGGTGGTTGCGGAGGATGGGAGTAAGATACTGAACCAGTGATGGAGAAGGCAAAGAACTGGGATGTGTTAGAGACAACAGGCCAGAAAAAGTCAGGCTTGAAAACATCTGTTGCTCACAGTGCCTGTACCAAAATTGGACCTTACCAAGTCTCATTGGGTAGCCATGTTGTGAGCAGCATGAAGCATGGATGCTCCCAGCCTGTAGAATTTGGGTTCCCTTGTGTCTGTCATTGATGATACTTTGCTTGGGGCATTCAAGGGTCCCTGAAGCCCTGCTGATGTCCCAGCATTGCTAACATGTGTATTCAGGTTGTTTACTTTTTAAAAAATAAGTCAGCTTTTTATAGATAGGGAAAAAATGTGATGTATAATTTATTGAAGTCTGTCACAGCTCTTGTGGAAACCAGCCCCCACCCCTACCATGTTTCCTAGCTGAGATGTGAAACTCGTAATTCCTGTTTCTCCTATACCTCACTTGGTATGCCCCTAGACTTTACCTTTTAGATGCCAGTGAATCCTGGGTCTTTGGGTTTTTTCTGATCTCTGACACTTTTTTCCTCAGAGGACCAAGGTATGTGTGTGTGTATCACTGTAACATTGTTGCATATATAGTTAACATAAGGGGGGAGAAACTAATCCATGGATGGTCCAATGCCCCACCAGCTACCACTAAAAATGTCTGGATCTTGCTCACATGATGTGGAAGAATGTGATTTGTCTCAGTAGGAATCATTCCCTAGTACATGTAGCTGTAGCATTATTTTCCCTTGAAACACCAGTCTGTCAGTGATTCTTGGATCTGGTGACAATGTGTTGACTTCCTCCAGATCAGAAGGAAAGAAGTATGTTTGTTTAACTCTGCAGCCAGGGCATCTGTCCTGAGCATTTGGTTTTCCTTCTTAGAATAAATAGAGAAATGTCTTAGTCTAAACAGAGACACTGAAATGGATGGTGCAACCTAGCAGTGTTTTCCTGGCTTTTTAATTTCTGAGGTCTTTCATAACCTTCCTCTCTGGCAGATAATCCAACACACAGTCCCAGCAGACTTGGGATTCAGTGTCAGCTCACTCTTTTGTTTGGAAATAAGCCCTAAGAGAGGTACTGTGTTAAGTGAATGATGGCAGTGAGGAAAGGGAGGGAACCTTTTAGTCTGAAAAACAGTCAGAAAGGGCAAAACAGCTTGTGGAAATGATTGTCTAAGGTGCTACTGCCTTCAGCTCCTTGCACATTGGGCAGAGCTGAGGATGCCCATCAACATGGAGATGGCCCCTCAGTTAATTATGCTCGTAGAGAACAGGCCTCTGGATGCACATGTACAAGAAGCCAATGGGAGGAGTTTGCCCTCAGCTTGGTACTGATGGTATATACCGAGTTGGAGTGCCATTCTTGAGGATCCAGGCTGTGTACTCTGTAAGCAAGGAAGGATCTCTGTGCATGGAGCAGCAAAGCCCTCGTCACCCCTGCTGACAAGCCTATAAAAACCTGTACTGTAGCTGGGTAGCTGCAGTATGGTGGTACTGATACTTGGTCCTCTCCTGATCTCTCCCCACCTGGGCCCTCTTATGGTGAATGACCAGTGAATTCTTTGTAGCAAGATTCTTTTCCTGTATACCTCTACAAACAGCCCTCCAAACTTCAGGAAGTCTTTACATGCCACCTCCATTCAGGAATTACGAACTAATAAAGTCCTGAGAAGAAACTGCATTAGTGCAGAGGAAGAAGCCAAGGCATATTTTGTCTTTTCTTCCTTGCTTAAGCATTTCCTGTGGGAATATATGGCCAATAAGTTGCTAACTTGACCCTGAGAAAAAAAAGTAGTTAAACTTCTTCTGTGCTCTCCTTTTCAAGGTGGTTGCCCAAGGTAAATTTATTTTATCACTTCATGGAGACAAGTGAAATGGCCAGTTTTATTTGTTGGTTCCTTGATTCCCTGTTATGAACAATAAAGAAACAAACAGATGAACTTTGCTTCTCCTGACCCTTCCAAGTTCACATGACAGTGCTTCAAAAAGCGTGGTCCACTAATACTCTGGTCATTGGGGTACATAAGCAGTTCATCAGCATAATTAGACCAAGAGAATGTGCTTGCCTCTTGCATGAGGCAATGCAAAACCCAGCAGTTTTTGTTTAAATTTAACATAAAACTTTGATTTTTAAAAAAACCAACAAAACGTGTGATCTGTGATGCACACAAAGGGTGTCTGTGTGTTACTGGGAGAATGGAATGTGGGAAACCAGGAAATCCAGAAAAATTATTACTTTGTGCCTGTATTTTGTTTATGACCCCACAAGGGTCAAAGGGTCTTCTGTTTTGGCCTGTTGAATGAAATGTGTGCTTTCTCCATCCTTCACTGATAATACAGACTATGTTAATGATTGTGATACCATGTTGAAATCCTAATTTCCTAAATTCCTTTGAATGCTATTTACCTCAGCATATTTATTTAACTGTATTCTACAGGTAGATGGAAAAGTCAGCATGAATGGAAAAAATGTCAACGGCACAGAAGAAAAGGATAAAGAGTCTACAACAGTAATATTTACTCCTTTGCCAAGCAGATCTCTGAAATTTGATGGAGTAGCCAGAGGGGACAGGCCCCCAGTAGAGTTGAAGAAGGACCCCCCAAGTGTTGAGCTCAGTTTACAGAGGCCTGCCACTCAGAGTGTGCACAAAGAGCCAACAGTAAGACCAACACGAACAAACCAGCCTTACTTTCTTTGCCAATTTTCTGTCTCATGATGTATTTAATCACTAGCTAATGATACCTGAGTGTTTCTGTTTGCCTTATTTCAAGAGGGTGTGCCCGGACCAGGAAAAAAAAAACAAACACAAAAACCCCAAAATCCTTTGTAAATTAGAGGCTTCTTCCTTTTGTATGTGGGTAGAGAAATAGGAGGGTGAGTTGTTTTTGCAGCTAGTATTTTTGTTTTGTTTTTTTTTTTTTTCCCCTGGATGTCACACAGCTGATAAATATGCTTTAAATGTGCTGGCCCAGAGAGAAATTGATTCAGTGTCCCAGCCATTGTGCAGGTTTATTCAGCGCTTCTCCTAATGTAAGCAACATAATTGGACTGTGTGAACCATTATAATTAGTCTCAGTTTTCAATTTTCAAAGAAGAGAATGTGGACGTGCTGGCAGTTTTAACATTTGGTTTTCATTCCCCTCTCAGAAATATTAGAAAAGGAGATAAGCTATTGAAATGCTCAGAGGGGCCAACATGCTTCTTAACTGCCTCATCAGAGAAACAAATTAATTTTACCATTTCATCTTTCTCTCCCCCTCTTCCCTAGAGAAAAAGGCAGGAGTAAAACTAGAGCATATCACAGCAGGCATCTAGATGCTACAAAACTGTAATAAAAGTAGATAGTAAAAACAAAACAAGAAATAAGGGCAGGATTGCAAATAAAGCATGTAAAAAGGTTGCAAACAAGTGACAGGAGAGGGAATTCTCACCATCTTTTTCTGTGTAACAACAAAGAGAATTGGAGATGTGGTGAGAGTTGGAGTATGATAATTTTTTTCTTTCATCTCAAATTTCATCCAAGCATTGGCCAGATGGATAACAGGGAGCAGACAGGGATCTGTCCTGGGGCGTGATGGTTCATTCATGAGAAAGGGTTTGTGCCTTACTCCCCTGCTTAATGCCAGTCTAACAATGGACAAACCATGGAGCCTGCAGCAATCATGGGAACTGGGGTGTGCTGTGAGCACAGACCTGATCCTGTCAAAGGAAGCTGGTATAGAGTTAAAAATTAATGATTTGCAGGGAAGGCAGATTTGGGACTACCTTTGTCAGAATGATCTGGCTGTGAGGGAAAAGCCATGTAAGCATTGCATCTGATACAGAAGAGCACATAACGGGAGTGTTTGGAGAATAGAGTAACCTCAGCTTGCTGGAGATTAGAAGCACAATGGCAATCAGAAAAGTAGCCAAATAAAAGTGCTACTGTCTTCTTTTTTAGGATTTCCAGGCCTAGTTAGAGTTATGAGGAAATTCAGCAACTGTTAGTTCTTGAGTGTACTCATATCTGTTTGGTGTCCTCTCATCCTTCCCTTTCTACAACTTTGAGGATGATATGGACAGCAGAACACAGATTTTTCTGTCTGATTTCTGCTTCCAGTTCTTAGCCCTTGTGGTGTTATTGACAAAGGAGGCAGAAGAGTTTGACTCCTCAGATTCCTTGTGTCTCTTGACATTTGCAGAATAGCTCCTGGTTTCTAAGCTTGAGTGCACTTAATGATGAAGCCTTCAAGGGAGAATGAGTGTACACCCAAATGGTGCTATTGACAAAGTGTCTCTGCTCTAACTACAGATTTTATATCATTACCTTCACAATTCCATCAATAATGTGACTGGGTAGTGGAAGTCATTATAATTACGCCTGGCACTTCAGCTTCAAGCAAAGATATGTGTGTTAAACATGTCAAGGACAGAGCAAGAATAGCAGACTGCTTTGAGGTGGATCTTTCATGGGAAAACAAGTGGAATGCACTGAGCGTGATGAGGGAAATGAGAAGGAGACCTGCCTGTGGCTGGAAGGAAATCTCCCAGCCTAAAATAAGATGTCAAATTCCTTCTGGATGTTTACTTCTCTTTACCCATATGCTTCTTTTTAATTTTCCAAGTCTCCATGCCTCAGACTAAGGCATGGGCAGTAATTTAGTTATTGAGCACACAGAAGGGCTCTAGTTTGTGAATGGAAAGGGCTTAGATGCCAGTTTACAGAGATGAAATATGGCACCGATGCTTCACTGTGTATGTTGGGACACAGAACAGCACTGCTATAGGCAGTTTGATATGGATGTGATTGGTCTGGGGCCTTACTTGCATGAATTGGGAAGCTACACTGGGCTCACTTCACTCAGACTTCTCCCTGTACCTATTTTACTTTGGTCTTTGAACAACTAACACAATGATGTCAGCCTCATCTGCAGAGCCTGAAATGCTACACTCCTCTCTGAAGGTATAACCCCTCCTAAGGCTGGGAATCCAAATTAGGAAGGATAAGATCCTCATGGCTTTGTCCCACTCTCCATAAAATATGGACTCTTGTTGGGATAGGATGCTGCATCTAGCAGTCACTGTCAGCCCTCCAGAAGAGAAAAAAAGGATGGGTTTTGTCCCCAGCAATGGGTCTTCCAAGCAACACATTCTTCCAAGTAAGAAAGCATTTTGAAAGCCTCCACTGTATCACCTCCCACAAGGAGAAAACAGGGCTATGGGTTCTGTCTGATGCTTAATCTTTCTGAATTTTTGGAAGAGGAGGAGAAGGCAACAGAAACAGGCATAGAAAAGCAGCTGAGATGAAGAGCTGTCTGGAGTGGAAGAAATTACTGAAGTTCTTTTGCCTTGAGAAAACTTCTACAAATGAAGTGTGTTTTCAAAGCCATTTCTAAGTTTGCTTTTACTATGTTTGTTTGTATACTTTATTGATACAGTTCTTGTTAGCTATGTCCTTCCCAGGCTTTGAATTAAGATTCACAGGCAGTAGTTCCTCTGTTAAGGGTTGTTGATTCACGAGTTTGATTAGTCCACCTCCAGTTGCTCATAGATTTGGTTTAGTTTTGTGTTTTATTCATTCATTTTCTGCCCCGAGTCTGTTTTGTGAAACATATATTCCTTTTCATATACTTTACCTTTGGCCCTCCTGTCCTCCCCTTCTGATTCTCTTCCTGTTCCTTTACATGCGCCTTTCTCCTCTTTCATCCCTCTTAGGGCTGCTTCCCTGCTGTTTCAGTTCATTTGTCAACTGGACAAATTCCTGTCTTCTCTCCACCTGGCAGGCTTCCCTTTGAAGCTCTGTAGTCCTAGTTTAAATCTGTCTGGCTGCCCTCAGGCATTGTCTGCAACTGGGGAAGATGCTGTGCAGCAGTACTTGCTGGCCTTCTTTTGGCCTTAAGTTCAGTCAAGTTGCACTACTTGAAACACTAATGCTGTTGAGGCTTTTGGGGAGCTGGGGAAGTGCAGGGATAATTTCTTAGGGGAGAGACCTCAGTGTTGCTTGTCTTTTTGACAAGAGAAGAACCCCATCTATATGTGAATTAACTAATGTTTGGCAATCAGACTGATTGAGAAATATATGTACATCCTGCCTAAATCTGCTATGAAATGAGATGCAAAAAACTGCAGCAACTGGGCAGAATAGTAAAGAAAAATATTATCAAGAAACTAAGCTTGTATCTGTAGTGAATAGCTAGAGTATTAGGTAGAGTATAGGTAGTGTATTGGAAATTTTACAAGAGACTTACCTTTACTTATGTAGGTTATGAAATTTTGCCTAAGATTTAAGGCTAGAAAGGATAAACTTTGCCTACAAACAGGATGAAAATATCCAACTGGTGTTTGTGGAGCGATGTGATGCTAAGAGGGGTATGTACAGCACACCACTGTTAAGGCAGTTTGGAAAACTGGGGCAAGGACCCAAAGTGATCAGTCGGTGGCAATGCCAGCAGTAACATGAGAGTCATCTCCTCATCCTGGTCCTACCTGTCAGTCACTTAGGTTGTGTTTGCGTTCCATTATAGAGAACAGTGGTGCACATTGCACATGCTGAGTTCTGTCCTCTATCTCTTTGAATCAGAAGCTGGCAAAGTAAATGTTTTGTTTTAAAACAGTGTTTGTACAGATTTTAGTGTAGGGAGTTTAATTTGTCACTAAGTAACATCACTTTATTTTAACCAATCTCTTTATGAGCATTCAGAAATTATTGGCTTGTTATAGCTCTAATTATAACGTTGTTCAACCAAAAAAATAACTATAGGCAGCAACTTAAAAAAGATCATGATGAGGTGGTGATGGTGAGGAGATAACTTTCTTTTAATTTTTCTCTAACTAGCTTAAACTTGTCCATTTCTACTCACTGCATGCTTGGCACAAAATAAACTTGTTTTCTATATCCAAGTAACACTCTCCTTCATCTTCAAAAATCCACTGATAGAACTGAGATTAAAGTACAAGCTTTCTTGTGGTTGAGGATTGTTGGCCAAGCTAGAGGAGAGCAAGGCTGAAATCCTGATTGGTACATATCCAGTAAGACAAGTCTTTGTTCTTTAATTCATTACAAGAAACACTTGTAGAGTAAGTATGCCTGTTCCAGATTGACAGCTTTGTCTTGAACCACACATGAAAGGATGTGTGGAGGGTTGGACTACCTGAAGGAAAAAAAGGTTTAGGATGAGAAGTGAGAGCAGCAAAGCTTCAAAGCTGCTAGAAGGGAACTCTGCTCAGCGTTTGGTTATGAATATAACATGCCTGTCTCCTGTCTGCCAGACAGCCACACGCTTTTCAGTGTCTGTGAGTGACAGGAGCTTATTTTGCATCCCAGTGAAGCAATAATAACTGTAATGACTATCAGGAACACTTTACACTGTTTCTTGCAATATTTTCAAGGCTTCTGTCAGTTACTAATTACCCTGACCTTTGGTTGTAATAGCTGGCCTGAGTATAACATCATATAGGTGGCAGATGACTTAATCTGTTGAAGCAGTATTCTGGCTATAGTACTGTACTGGCATAGCACACAAGAAACTTAGCTGTGGTAGTCCAAAGTCATGCCACCATTACTACTCACATTAACTGAAAACACTAATTTTTATGAGGAAATCATCATATGAAAATTTTAAAGTCAGTGATACATGTAAAATTTGAATCACAGACATTTGAAAGATGTGTCAGGCAACTTTTACATGTGGCTATTGATGCCACGACTGATTTCAGTACTGAATGATTTTACAGAATTTAAACTGTAGTTCTAACCTGATTCTTCCTGATATCTCTGCATTCTCACTGTTTCCAGACAGCTTGTTTTGTCATGTTTTCATAGAAAATACAGTAACAATATTTCACGTGGCTTTGTGTGCAAGCAGTGTTAACCGAGCTATGTTTCAATTTAATTTGCAATAAGGGTTAATAAAGTTCTACTGTAACTTCATTGGAGTTTGTATTCTTGTAGAAGTTGTGATATTCTGTGTGTTAGGTGTTCCTAGTTACTGTATTTTTAGGGTTTTATAAGGGTCTATGGTTCTGTCATAACAGTAGACAATATGGCTATTTCTGGCTTGTATGATCTTAATTAAAGAAATACTTGGACTGATATCCTAATTTATGTGATAAAAATCTTATCTGAACACAAACTGAACTAATTTATTTTCATGCCTAATAGGTGCATGGTAACACTATACGTGCAGCTGTGCTTGTGTCTTTGTTAAATGTATACCTTGTTTAGCAGAAGCCATGTGTTGCTTTGGCCTCTGATGTGCTCATAACCACAACTGCAATCACAATATTTAATCTTCCATCATGGACTAAGGCTTCTACTTTGTAAATGACAAAGCTACCAGGAAACTCCTGGATAGCTAGATGCTCAGGGTACTAAAAACACCAATCCAAGAAGACAACATTCTTCAGTTTTCAGGAGTTAATAGGACACAGTCTTCACACCAGCCTCTATCAGCGCACAGAGATAACCACAGCCCCTACGCACCAAGGTTTTTCTTACTTCCCTTGAAGGCTTCATTGCCTGTGGTGGTGGCCAAGCAGATGTTGTGTGACCTTCCCTCATAGGCACCTGCAGCAGAGCCAACATGTGGAATGGCTCTGCTGCCCTACAGAATGAGAGCTCTGCCCACACAAACACATATGGCTGTGGCAGAGGGGTGCTCAGAGGCCACATGAGTCCTTCATCTCAAAGCATGAGAGCTCCTCTGAAACACCTCAGAAACATCACTCACCAGGTTATTCCATTTTTTAGTGTCCATGTCAAAATATGATCCCCTTAAGTATAATAAAATGCTTGTATGCCTTTTTTTCATGTTCAGTGATAACACCATAATTTGATTACAAAATATTTATGAAATATGAAGGATGATAGTCTGTGGTAGAAAAGATATTTTATTGACTGTATGAGCACAAGAATTTTCTTAAGTGTATCATATACCTGGGGATAAAATACTAGATAATATTACATTAACTAGGTATTATAAATAGAATTAGATTTAGTGGAAATGAGAGAGTTCCCCCGTGAAGTTGACTTAATTTTTTTATAAATTACTTACTAATCTGTTTTATATTTTTAGCTGTATGTCACTAGCATTTAATTGCTCAGCAGAGGGAGAAGAAAGAGTCAAGTCTCATGAGCAGGAACAGAACTTCTGCAGCATGCCATTGGAAAAAAACGAGTTTTCCTGCAGCAAGTAGCAGCTCTTTCTTTTTCTATAAATAACATTTATGTCTACACTTGGTTCAACCTCCTGGATATAGGTTATGGGTAAATTTAGTTATTGCATTTGTGCAGGATAGCTACATGACAGCACCATGCATCATCTCAGCATTCACTGAGCATTTTAACCCCTCTGAGAGGCCAGTATGGCTGTGCTCTTTCCCCAGCTCCAGCTGACATCAGCAGTTGACCTTCCTGCGTTTTAAGTAACACTTTAACACTTTTTGTCTTGGCCTGTGGTTATTACAGTTTATAGCTTTAAAGCCTCCAAGATTGAAATTAAAGTTGAATTTATTTATTCATTCGAATTTTTCAATTTGGACAGTTACTTTTTGAGAGTGGAGGGTGAATTCCATTGTTTTACAAAAAATTATAACTATATAAATAATTGAAATTTGCAGTAATTTCTTTGGAAGGGTATATGGTTTCGAGCAGTAGGTTTGGAGCTTCTCGCTTTTGCAGGTGAAGTCTACCCAGGCTGCCATTGTATCAGGAGCCAGAGCTGAGGCTGAAAGAGAAACTTTTGTTTAGTTGCATTAGTGTTCACTGGGGCTTTTAGTGTAAAAACTCTCAATGAAACACAGGCTGGTGTCAGATGAGCTAGCGGAGAGAGAGGCGGGTTATACAAGAGAAAAGAGCAACTAGATGGCAAGAGGCAAACCTCTGGGGCACAAGACTTGCAGTCTTCGGAGCTTTCTTTGAGGCATATGTTTTAGCCTGTGCCTCATCTCCAGTGACTGTCCCTCTGTCCCTCCTTGGAGTGTGCATAACATGGAGGGAGAGATCTGTGCCTTGTTTGCTCTTGCTATAGATGCATTCACAGGTGAATGTGGTGGAGAGGAGGTCCTGAAACCTCCCACGTTACCTTTTTGGAGACTGTGTTCCACTCTCTGCCTGATCCAGTTTGAGAACTGCTTTTAGGCAGGTGGGGGCTGTGTCTTGCCTGGAGCAGGGGGTGAGGGTGGGCAGGGGGTGAGGGTGCATTGGGAAGCACTGGGGAATGGGGAGGATGGCAGGCAGCCAGGTCCAGCAAGTGCTGGAGGAGACATGCTGCCGCTTCTTAGAGACTCATGGCTGTGATGTGTGCCTGTCCTGCTGAGAGGGGGTAGCACAGTGCTTGGCAGCTGCAGGCTCCTTCTGCTGTTTCCAGCACTGCTGGATTCCTGTGGGGCGTGACTGGGTTACTGGCCCCGGCCCCAGCCCCACACCAGTCCACACTGTGTCCTTGCAGTGAGTCTTCCCAGACATGTTCCCTGCCCCTCTTCAGAGCATTCCTCCCTCCAGAGAGGAGGAGAGGCAGGAGTTCATGAACTCTGCCAGCAGCAAAGTTCTCTGGAGCTTTGTGGTGTGTCCACAGGTGTTGGCATCCTGTTGGCACTGACAGGAGATGTTCCCAATGACTGAGCTGTGGGACCCCAGGTCTGCTTTTCGTGGGGCATGTTTGGATAAGGGGCCATAGGCTTATGTGGGCCTACAGGAATAGGAAACAGGATCTATGCAAAAGGTAGAAGTCTGAATCCTGCCTGCAGAAAAGAGGAAATTTCATCAGATTTCCTCCTTTGCAGCTTTTACTAAGATGGAGGGGTGGGAGGAGGACAGGAAAGACAGTCTACAATAGACAACTTCTGAAATATGTGACTTTTTATTTCTAAAAGTAGTCTGCTTTTTATTTTCCTCTGTTGAATGTGCCATTTTCTAGATCTTTCTGGAGTTAGAAGCACTGTGAAGTGGCTGATTGCTTTGCTGCAGTTTTTTCTTCATTTGCCTGCTGGAAAAGGGGATGTATGGTGGAAGCTGCTGAATAGATCAGCTGAAGTGTTACCCTTGTTTTGACAGTGTGGTTTTAACTCTGCAACAGCCCTACCCTGGGTCAGGAAGCTTGCTTTTCAAAGGCATTTGGATTATTGGCTTGATATGGTCTCACTATATTTTTCCAGTCCTCTCTTACTAGTGTTTCAAGTATTTCATTACCGTTAATACCAGCTCTGGCTTTTTCCTTCAGATAACAGATTGTTTGGACAACCATGAAATAGAGGAAGTATTTAATTACTTTGCCACTTTTCAAACCCTAGTATATGCTATGTATTCACTAATGCATACATTTTTGTGTTACTCTGGAAGGGGAGACTAGGGGTGAAACATATGCTTATCTCCAGCTAACACAGTCCAAGATATCCTACAATTTTAAAAGCTTGTAGGAGCTATTCCAAACCAGCCTCATTAATGACTGCGGCTGAGTGATTTGAAAAAGAAATTAAAGCCCAGTGATTCAGTGCCTGACCGGCACATACTGCTCTGAAATATACTCCCCAGTGCCCTGCTGAGCTCCAAACCTAGCTGGTTAGAACACAGTACAAAGGAGCAGCAAACACTACCTTGAGGAATTAGCGTGTGCTTTTATTTCCACTGTGCTCACTCTGTCTGTGCTGTGTTCCTCTCTCCAGGACTCCCCAGTGGAAGTGGATGGAACTGCCAGCCCACAGGCTGAGCCCAGCCCCAGCAGTACAGCACCTGCTCGCCCGGTGTGCCCGTCCCCAGGTGGGTGTGCTGCTGCCCTGACCCCTGCCTGTGCCCATGTCCAGGTTGGTGTGCTGCTGCCCTCACCCCTGCCCGTCCCCAGGTGGGTGTGCTGCTGCCCTCACCCCTGCCTGTGCCTGTGCCCATGTCCAGGTGGGTGTGCTGCTGCCCTCACCCCTGCCTGTGCCCATCCCCACCTATGAGCCTGGGGTCGAGGCCCACCCTGTGGTGCAAGTCCAGTAAGAGGATCTGCACCAGCACCAACAGGGTTCATTAGGAAATGCTGCAGATGTCAGAAATGGAATTGCATTCAGTCAGAGCAGTCATTCACTGCAGCAACTTCCCAAGGAGTAGTGTCCCCATGGCAGGATGGTTTTCAGATGTGACTGACAGACAATCTCCCCTAGGCTCCCTTTCCCATGAAAGTTGGAAGTAGATGGTCTGCCAAGGCCCCTTCCAGCCTGGGCTGTTCTGTCATTCTGTCGTTGAAATGACAGACCTGACTGCGATACTCAGGATGTGAGTTGTCTGCTTTGCTGTTTGTGCAAGTGAAAAGCTGGTGTCACAGCATGCTGTAACCAGAAAGCAAAAAGGGCAGAAGCTATCAGTCAGTAATAGCTTCTGTTTAACACTTTCCCCCCACCCAAGACATTAAGAAATGTGGGAAAAGAGTAAGAAGGGGCACTTCAGTCCTCATGGGGGCTTTAAATGGACAGTATTGTGTAGACTCTTAGTTTTCTGCTTTAAAGCCTTATGCATGATTCCTCATCTGGGGAAACCCCTAATGCTGGTAGAATTTTAAGCTGTTTTCCTCAAAAGTGTGTTTCTGAAACATTAACTTTGAGTAGGCACTTCATTTGTTGTCCGCTACTGTAGTAAGTTCATGATCTTTTTTTTCTTTTCATTTTTTAAAATGGGTCTAGTAAGTTCAGCTTGATATGGGTAAGTAAAAAGTACTATATCAAGTATGTATTTAAATGAGATCTCTGGCTGTAATTGGTATGGAAGCATAATGCTGCTGTTGAGGATAAATGTGACTTAAACAATTGAGCTCTGCCCTTGAACATCAATGAAGTACCATTCCTCAAATATTAGAAGTACATGGGCTGTTAGCAAGGGTTAGCTGTTAGCTGACTTAACTACTTCAGCTGGGAGATGCCAAAGTACATAGGCTAACAATCTTGAATTGCACCTGGCAGGTAATGTAGAAGGTGCAATCTTGTGATGAACCAGCCAAATTGTCCTCTCAAGGGTCAACAGTGATGAGCAGGTGTTGTCTACAAATCACAGAGCCACCATGTCTTCAGCTTCACAGCTGTGAGAAATGCTGAACATTAAGTATTGACAGTGAAGTTTAATATTGGCTGGCAAGGAAAACTGAGATAGCATTGCAAAAATTGAAATGGCAAAGTAACATGGGGGTTTCATTATGTCTGCTTTGGAGGGAAAGGTGCGGTCCAGACTGTGTGAGCTCCTTGTAGGGTAAACAGCCTCCTCTGCCGTTCAGGACAAGCCAGATAATTCTATGCTGTGGCCCCTGTGCTACTAATGGTGTGGGAATTGCTCCAACACAGGGTTCGTCTGCCTGGCAGCAGGAGCAGCTCCTTGTCTCTGCTTGTGTGCAGTGGAGCCTTAGGGTGCATCTCTTTCTTAGCTCACTCTCCTAGCCTGTCAAAGAGGTACATTCAGAAGCTACCTCTGCTGCTGTGGTTGAAAAGGGCACAGGAGCTGAAGGTTCTGCTTTAGGAGATTGAAGAGATATCTGGGTGCTTATGCAGGGCCTGGGATGTTGGCAACTGCTGTGCCTTCAGTAGTGGTATCAGCTGTCAGCAGTTTAGCTGTCACAGTCCTCAGCTGTCGACCTGTGCTCGTAGTCCCTTCTCTCATAACCCAGCATCAGCTTGTTGGGGTTTTTAAAGAACTTTTAAGAATGGCAACCAGGTTATTTCAGTCTAAGGCTTACTATCAGCACAGTTTGTTTGCTGTCTGATGATTAACTGATGTGATTTAGCGGAAATAGGCGAGCTGAAATATCCTCCAGTGCTGCCAGTGAGACCATGTTTACTGTGGTATAGCTGCTTGTCTGTGTAGCATCTTAGGATAGGATTCATCACATAGCTTCAGTAAAGAGATCTTAGCTCAGTAGGCACATTTTAGGTTACAACTCATCTCAGCCAAAGAGGAGTGTCTGAAATAGTTTGTGTGACTCTTTCCCAAAGACTGCTTCTCTGTTTTTGTTGACCATGAAGGGTGTCCCATGATGCCCAAGTATAAGCACCTACATTTTGACAGGTGAGTTTCACTCTCAAAGTCTTGTCTTCTCTGAGAAATTAATTTTGCCTGTGTTGAAGAAAAAAGATTATTTCTTCAATTCATCCAGCAAATGGGCTCATGGTATATCCAGTAAGGAATTGGATTGCAAGAAATAGGCCTAATATTTTGTTTCAAAAAGTATTTTAACCTTGCAACATTATCTCTTATATGTCCGGATTAGGTTCAGATCAAACGCAATTCAAGTCAACTGCAGCTTGTGCCAGCCCTGTTGTGAAGAGATTAGAATTTCTTCCCAGTACTGTCCCTTCAGAGGAAACAGCTTCAAGCGACAAAGATGTGAAAAAAGGTGAAATGGAACAGCAGAAGGAAGCAGAGCTCCCTCCTGCCCCAGAGGTATGTATGGACAAGAAAGAGAGGGAGCAGAAAAGAAAACAAAACAGGAAAAANGGAAATATTTATTGTGCAAACTAGTATTTTTCTCTACATAATGTCACTTCAGGAGTTCATTCAAAACAGTCTGCCAAGGAATGACCCTGGAGGATGGTTTCTGTTGCCAAATCCTGTGGTCATGAGTTCCCCCTCAAAAGGAACTCCATGGTGTCTGCTTGTAGGGTTTGAACCTGTAAAACTGTAAACTGGCTGGGCTAGAAATGAGAACTTAACTTACAAACCCCAGTCCCACTGCCTGTTAGGAGGGCAGAGTATCCAGAAGGTTTAGGCAGTGGAGCTTACCCTCTTGAAATGCTGAGTAAGTGCAGGTGGCGGCAGAGGTAGCGAACAGCCATGCCCATACTGCTCTGTCAGGTAAGTTAGATGTTGTTTAGTTGGATGTTGTCGGAGGATTGGCCTTGGTGTGCAGGGCAGTGTGAATGTCAGCTGGAAAGAGCTGCCAGTTACTTAAAGGACATCAGTACTGCAACTCCATGTTGTAATTCTGGAGACAGAGGCTTCATCTTTGATATGTTGATTCAGAAGATAAGTAGAAAGGGTTTAAATTAACCTTTGATTGAACCTGTTGTTTTTTTAATGCTGTTTTCTGCTCCCGAATGTCTGAACAGGTGATGAAAGCAAAAACCCTGGAACAAAAGGGGAGTGTAGTGTTGCCATTTTTAAAGAAACTACCAGAGACCAGCCAAGTTACTCTGCATAATTGCAGTCTACAAGGTGAGCAAAAAGCATTCAGAGAACTCAGCCAGACAGTAGCTCAATGTGTGCATGTGGTGTTCAGGGAGAAGTGCCTAATCAATTGCCTGGAGGGTTTTGGAACTAAACCAGTTATTTTCTAGTTGCATTGACTGATTGGTAGTGTGGCTTCTGTGATGCAAAGGACTCTTCTGGCTGATTGACTTAAACACAACAGCAGAAATGTGACATGGTGGAGGGGGGCAGGGAAAGACCTATCTTGCATTTATCGGGCCTAGCAATGAAAGCTGTATTATGCCAATGAATATTACTTACTGCTGCTCGAAGATGAGAACGACTTAGCAATTGGTTTTATCTCATGCTAAAATTTTCTCGAGATAAATTCTGCACTCAACTGCTCATGTGAAGCTCCTTTCACAGATGAACAATACACATATCTTGCCACATCCTTGAATTTGACTGCTGCCCAACACAAATTCTTGCAAAGCAGAACCTTGTTCTACCCCTCGCCTTAATGACAAAACTCTGCTTGAGATTGATAATGTTTAGTAGTTTCATTTTATATTTGTTTTAGATTTGCATAGATGTAGGTACTGTGAAAGAAAGAGAGAAAAATCATCTAAAGTTTTCTTCCCCCTAGGAAGAAACTAACTTCCTAGATTGTTAGTTTATGTTAGTTTATGTAAAGGTAATATATATATTAGCCTAATGTTTTCAAGGTTGAAACTACTGAAGGTGATCAATTGTGGAAAAACTGAAGAGGGAGTTTTTGCAAGGCAACCTAGTGACAGGACAAGGGGCAAAGGCTACCCTACCTGGAGGAGGGTACATTTGGGTTAGATATTAGGAAGAAATTCTTTGTTCTGTGTGTGGTGAAACACTAGAACAGGTTGCTCAGAGAAGCTGTGGATGACCGGTCCCTGTAAGTGTTCAAGGTCAGGTTGGATGAAGCCTTGAGCAGCCTTGAGCAACCTAGTCAAGTGGAGGGTGTCCCCATTCATGGCAGGGGGAATAGAAAATAGATAATCTTTAAGGTTCAGTCTGGCCCAAACCACTCTATGATTGTCTGAAAAGGAATAGAATTCTCGCTGTCAGTGGGTAGGTGCTGCCCAAACAGATGTTGAGAACAATATTGTTTTATGTTAGGCACGAATCAATTGAAACATCAAGTAACAGATTGTAGGTCTCTCACCTGTTTTCTGAGTGGTGCTGAAAGACTTGGCTGCACTCTAGTGTTCACAGCACAGAGTGCTGAAAGAATCACAAAACCTTCGAAACCCGTATCTGCAATAGGAGTGAATGCAAGCACCATGCAAAGACTTGGAGGGGTGACTGCCCTTGAATAGCATTAGTGTGTTAGAGCTCCCCTGTAAGTTCAGGTGCCATGCTGAAAAGTATCATTTAAATATGGATAGTCTATGTGATCTTGACCGTCCATTGTAAACTAGCTGCCATGGGCCAAATCAACTGGAGTCAAAATCCCTCTTGTAGCCAAGGTGGTTCAGGTCTGAGAGTCTGTCATCGCTTTTTGACCACATTGTTTCTTATTTTGTCTCCGTGCCGTTGCCTGCAGAGCCGCCCTGCGGGGCCGTGGTTCCGCTTAGGGTTCGCAACAACTGGCGGCGCTCACAGTTTTTCTCACAGTCAGGTAAATGCGGCGCAAAGACCAACTCCAGCCCTTCTGCCTCCAGCCATAGGTGTCTTCGGACAAAGGGCTGGGGATCACGGGGACCTGTTCTACCTCTTGCTTTTGTAGAAAGTATCTATTCCTGCTGCACAGTTGACAAAGAGCTGTTGGGTTGCACATTCTTACGATGCTCTGCCTTCAGGCACCCAAAAGAAATCCCTTGCCTATAAATACCTTTTTCTTAATTTTTTAAAATCAGCCTAATTTTCAAAGACATTTGGATAGAACATGGCAATGGTTCTCTTCGTAACTGTGACTCTTTAATAGTGTAGTCCCATCCTTTTAGTTTTGCTATACTTTTTCCTTTCTTGCACTGAATCATGAAGGGAAAAGTAGATCAAGGTAGGTAATACTCAGTATCTGAACACTGCTAACATCTGTGGCCAGAAGTAGATGTCATTAGCTAGTGGTAGAGTAGAACCTGATGTTAGTCAATACTGTGCTCCTCTATACCCCTATAAAAAGTAGTTTTGTTGGTGATGGGTGTAATCTGGTCTTCTGATTTATTTGCTTGCAATTCATCCTCACATTTGGTTGTGGGAGCGAATAGGAAACTAACATGAAGCTTTTTTATACAGCTGTAATGTAGATTTAATTGCAGGCTAAGCATGGTTTGCTATGTTAGATTTAATCTTTCCTTGTTCTGTTTTTTTTTAATAGCTGAACCTGATAGTGGTGACAAATCAAATGTGAGTACCTGTTTTGCATCATTGTTTGGTTTAGAGATTTGTGTTTAGCAAAAATTAATTTTTTATGCAAACTGTCTTGTAACATCCATAAATCAGAATGAGAATTTTTTTCTCATGGCCATGTGAGAGAAAAAGTACAACCTAAGTCAAGGCATAGTCTGCATCTGAAATTGATGCATTCTCCTCTTCTCTGGAGGGAATGGTAGCTATACAGTACTCAGTTGCTGGAGCCACTAAAGCATCACAATCTTGAAATAATATGTAACTCTAAATTATCCATTCTATTTTAAATGCATAGAAATTAAAGGACTCCACAATTCTACTGTCTCCTCAATGAAAACAAAAAAAAAAACCCAACACACCACAAATGCTACTCTGAAGTACACAGTATTTCATATTTTGTTTGTCACATAGAAATAGACAATCTCTTCCTATCAGATTCAAATACTACTCTTAGTGGAAAGGGTCTAAAATTGCCCTTGATTATAAGGATTTTAAATGTATCATGTAATAGGATTCTTAGTAAAGCTTGAGGTTTTATTTCATTATGGATACAAATTCAAAGCAAGGCTATAGGCTTTTGTCCTGGCAGTCATATAAAATGAGAGAATATTTTTTACAACATAAAATTGCTTTTCATGTTGTGCAGAAGATTACAGAGAAGCAAAGTAGGTATGTTCTTTAAATTTGAGTACTTGCAGCCGGGTCTGTTCAGTGCTGCTTAGAGCTTTCTTTAAGATCTTTTTCCTTTTTTCCCCTCCAGTTGAAGTTTCCCAAGCCTTTCTTTGCAATCCAAATGATTATTTTATCATTTGGATACCTGTGGGCAATCCAAAGTGTCAGTGAATCTAAGAATATTGTCTGCTGATGGAGAGAACCATGTTGTAGTTCTCGATTTCCCATTGTAACTTCTTCGGCAGGGCTAGGACAGGTGAAGTGCAGCTGTCTCTGGTAGCCTTGTGAAGTGTAGTGTCACAGTCTAATAGCTTGGTTTTCCTTCATGTAAGCGTTTCAATTTTTGGTCCTGGGATCCAGAAGAAGAGCGAAAGCGCCAGGAAAGGTGGCAGCATGAGCAAGAACGCTTGCTTCAGGTAGGGGAGAAACTGTATGTCTTCCACCGTGTCGTTCAGCTGTTCAGTTGTCCCTTTGGACAAAAGTCGGACATTTTGTGTCATGTTTTCCACGTCCTCTGTGAATGCTCGAGTGAATTCTCTGGCAGATGAGTGATCAGATGAGCATACACACATGTTCTCTGTGGTTTAGGCACTCTCATGTCTCCCTTCCCCACTCTATGGAACAACCAAAAGGACCTAGTCCTGCATTCCAGTGCAGAGTTAAATCAAATGTGTTTGTCCTCAATTATATTTAAAGTACGTTGAGCATAAACTGTGAGTCATTTAATTACTTGGAGATTCCTTGTTGACCCTGATGTCTATGCAACTCTTCTTTAAAATTATGATCTTAATAGACTTTTGTAGACTTCTGCGGTCTTCACCGGTTCTTCTTGGAAAATATCAAGCTAAATTAGGACACAAAAGGACATGGATTTGTTTTGTTGGTTGTTTTGTTTGTTTGTTTGTTTTTTGTTTTGATTTTTTTTTTTTTTGTGAGGAAGGGAAATATCCTCAAGACAACCACTAGTTTTGCCTGGTGGTATGGTAAGCTCTAAAAGTGTTGGATTTGTGTCCTAGTTGGAAGAAGTGCAGTGGCCCTGAAAACTTGAATATCCCAGTCAGTCAGCAGTGTCTTTTGAAACTGTGATTAGGTTTGATCCCAAAGAAGTCATATCTTTCTTTCCTGTAACAGAAGAGTAAACAGCTGTCAAAGTATGGAGAATAATAAAATGGGGTCTTTTAATCCTCTAAGAATTACTTGTGTGTCTCTACAGCTTTCTTGAGATTATTTTCTTTCAGCTAGTAGTGTTGTTTCCTCTTAAAATAGTGTAAAATTCTCATAATAATTTTTCTGGCATATGTGGGTGTTCTCTCCACAGTACATGCATCTTGTATGGATTAGGCAGATGTGGTTTCTAATTTGAACAGAAATTGGAACTGGTGGAAAAGGGAAATGGAAGTTACCATTTTCTCCATATTCAAACCAGTTCTGGCAAACAATTTTAAACACCTCTTTAAGGTGCTTTTTTTTTTTTGTACAAAACTGTGTGAAAACAATTCTCAAGAAATCATTCCATCAAGGAGGAAAATAAGGTACTTAGCTGATTATAAGCTTGCTCTCTTCAAACCTTTACACACTATTCATTTATCTTTTAAACTTGCACAGGTATTCATCACTCATTAAATTGTATTGGCATGTTTCTTAAACTAGTACCAGTATCTGCAAAACCTGCTTGTTTATATGCTACTTTGATTAAGTTTTTTATGTAAAATCCATGTGTTGTTGTTTTGGGGTATGCAATAACTTTTTGAAATTTAATCCTGTGTGATAAACAATGAATTATGGAAATGGTTGAGCACAAATTTAATTTCTGACCAAAGATTTAAAAAATTCTAACAAGGTAAACTTCTAATGTGTCAAAAGTTCCTTGTAGTTTGAAGGTGTTAAATATAAGTGCTAGAAACAAGTAGGGATAGTGGAAAAAGAAGATTTTTTGATGCCCACTGATGTTTCAGATTTTTATCTTCCTATTTCATCCTATTTCTGATTAAACTACTCTTAGGAGGTTCATTTTCACTGTTGAGGTAATACAGAATTTACTCTTAATACAGAATGGTCTGAATTTACCTGTGTTTTTATCCACGTACAGGAGAAGTATCAGAAGGAACAGGACAAGCTTAAAGAGGAATGGGAAAAGGCACAGAGAGAAGTTGAAGAGGAGGAGCGTAGATACTATGAGGAGGTATAAGGCTCAGAGAGGGAGGTTGTTTCTTGACTTCTTTTTGGTATTTAAATGCACCCACTTATGTAATAAAAAAAATATCCCATCCCTAGATTAAGTAATGAAAAGATTTCTCAAGGCTAAATTCTCAAGAGGATTGTGTCTCTTAAACACTGCCATAGATGGTGAGGGAAAACACTTAAATATTTGGACAGGTATCCTCAGAACCTCCTTACAGCTGGAGGTGTCTAATTGCTGTGCAAGTCTGGGTGAGTCAGTGCAGGTGTGTCTGGGCACATTCAGACTTCCTTCTGGAGGCAGAGCCATGTGTACTTTGGCATATGCTTGGTGCTTAGACTTGATGGAACTCCAAATGAAATTGTTCTCTGCCTTGGGCTTGATCATGGAGGTATTTTGTAACTGGCTTTTTCTTAAAAAGAAAAAAGGTATCCACAGGAGATGTTCAAAGCTTGCAGTTGTAGAATATTAGCAGTATATGAGATAGTGGTTTTCTTCTGTTCTACATGGGTCATTATTGCAGGAAGTTGATAAATATTAATGTTTTCAGTTTGTCTAGTGCATTATGTAAATTGATGTTTTATCATTTGTACTTGGGGAACATGTGATCTGAACAAGAAATTTTTTTCTACTTTCAGAATAAGTTTCTCATGTACCAAGGATGATTTCCATTTTTATATTAAATTTAATAGATTGATGCTGTCAGAAGCAGTGGTGCCATCCCAAGTGACATAATCTTTCCAGTTTTGCTTCCATCTCAAAGATGGTAATGGTGAAAGGAAAGGAAGTGCAAAACCTTGAAGCAAATTAAAAATTGAGATGTTACCATTACTTTTGGCACCACAGGTCCTTACCTAGCCATCTAAATATGGCACATAGCCTAACCTTATGCCTCTCCTTCATAAGCTCATAGTTTACATTGTGCATTTTTAACTCCTTTTCTCTCCTGATCCTCTTTCTTTAGGAACGCAAGATAATTGAGGATACTGTAGTTCCATTCATTGTTTCTTCGAACTCTGCTGAGCTCCTCTCCTCTTCTTCCTCTGCCACTGAAGGAAACAAGACGGTGGTGAGTTTCTCATGGAGTAGTAAGGCAGTAAAGACTAAGCCATCTTCAGTGCAAAGTTTAATCCTTTGGACAAGGCTATCAAAGTCTGGGAGCATTAAGAGTAAGGGTGTTCCCTGGATCCCCTTAAGTGATAAGTGATGATACCTCAGAGTGCTTTAATGTGTGTATTTTCACAACTGAACAGCCGTATTCCCAAGCAAACTGCTACTATCCCATTTTCAGCTAGAGCAGAAATATTTTGTCTCTGCAGCTGCTTCTTTAACTGGTGCTGTGGAAAAACAATTACCTCTTTCTGTTTCTTTTAATTATCTTCCCAAAGCCAACAAAATCTGAAGTGGTTTCCCTGAATCCAAAATCTGTGTGAGATAGTGCTTTAAACATATCTCAGATGACACTGAATCCTGCCTTCCCAGTTTTCCTCCTTTTCTCTCCTATTGTCCTTCCTAGAAAGCAGCAAAACAGAGGAATGTTCACTCTCTGGGTTTTTTTTACTCATGCAGCACATAATGTTTAATTCAATGCATCTAGCATCTAATTAAGTGGGTGTTTGCCAGAGATCAGACGTGTTTGCCAGAGATCACTCAGGTGAGATCACAGTAGAGTAAATCTGGGATTCCCAGGCACAATTTGCTCCTGCCTGAGGCACCTGCACCCAGTCATCTGCCTTTTTCCATTCAACATCAGGATTAGGAGTACTGTATCATTTGCTTCTTGGCTCCCCCTTCCTGTCCCCTCTTATCACTCATCCCTGTGCAAGGGCATCAGCCATGGCCCATTTTCCACATGGCTGTGTAGCAGTAACTTCCTGGCTGGAGTTGCTTATGCCATGGTCAGGGCACTGCCTGTACCCAGAAGTGAAGGATCTCATGCCTTATTAGGATTATTCAAGCCCTACCAGTCAGGTATGAACCACTCCAGTACCATTCTGGAAGCAGTACTGGTGTTGCCCTTTGAGGATGCCCAGTGCATACAAGTCAATGCTTTGCCCCTAGGCAGAGAAAACAAGCTGAGATCACTCACAAACTCTTTGCAAGTCCAATGGGAGACTGTTTAGATTCTCAAAGTAATTCAAGGATTTCTGCCAAAAATTTATTGGTCCTTAACATTTTTTGTGCTCTGTTTAGTCCAATTAGTTGATTGTTTCAGCTGAAGTCTTAATTAAATCCAAAGTTAGCCTTGCCAGCTTCAAATGGTTCCACTGGATAAATGTGAGATGTTCTTTTTGATAATAAGGTATGTCAAAGCACAGTTTAGGAGCAATCTGTACTTTTCCCATGTGTGTGCCAATGCCAAGTTCAAAGGGAACTCCTTGTTCCTTCTTTTGTCTTCTAGAACTCAGCTAATTCAAACAGCTGTCCAGAGGAAGGCAAACAAAAAGAAGTTACAAGGCAGAAAAAGCTGCTCTGGGAGCAGGACAGTATGCCATCTTTAAAAAGCAATGAAAATGAACTCTGGCAAGAAAAAAGGAGGTATGTATCAAGCCTAAGCATCTTATAGCCCTGTGGAACTTGGTGTGCTGTAGACTTCTGGGATGTCACATCTGCCCATGACTGATGCTGGAGTGTCCAGTGGCCTAATGCAATATATGTGCAATATAGCCTGATCCATATTCCCTCACCCTGCAGGGTTATGCACATACGGCAACGCACAGAGCTGGTTGTGCATATCAGAAAGCTGGTCTTGTTGGTGTGTGGCTTTGCCAAGAGGCTGTCATATCAACCAGCTCAGACCTTAGACAGCCCAGACATCTCTATATGTCACTGCACTGTCTTGAGTACATTTCACAAGCCAGCTGAATGAGTAAAGGAGCAGTTTATAATGAATAAAGGGAGCTGTTTTCACTCAGAATCTGAGTGAAATTGCCTGGCTGTCTCGAAACCGCCATACCCAAACTTGCCAAGTGGTGTTCAAAGTCTTGGACTTTGCCCAGCTGCTAATTAGAAGGTTTCACAAAGGAGAGGTACCTGATGATTCTGAGCACTGTATAGAGAACATGAATAAAAGCTTTATCTCTGTCAAAGGCATTTTCCACAAATCCAAAATTGTCTTCAGCACATCTAAGTGGCAGTTTGAGGTAAGCAGGAAGACTTGGCCTATTCAGAGACAGACATGTTAATTCATGAAGGTTATCCTCATCACTTTGTCACTGTTGACACAATAATAAAACTATCTTTACAAAAAATAGGCTGATATTCAACAGTCTGACTCTGCCATTATATTCTAAGTAAAATATTTCCTGGCTTTATTTATACAATGTGACTTATTTTTATTGACAGTGGAAATAAAGTGCTGTCAGGATATCCAGAGATAGGTATCTTGAAAGGAGGAAGTGAACAGGAGCACCACATGCCCATGATGGAGCACAACTCACCTGCCAGGCTGAATCTGCCATTGACTCAGGGTAAGAGAAAGACTCTTCATATGAATGTGTTCTTTTCTAGATAGGAATCTGGCAGAAATCTAACTGAAAGAATTTGGGAAATTTACAGTACACGTGTATCTTCAAAATTGGAATGTCTCAGACTCAAAAGTTATTTTCTGTTAGCAAGGGTCAATATGATAAGGAGAAATTTAAACTCTTCTTGTTTTCATCAGAGATCAGCATTTCAGCAGCAGGTAGGAATCTTGTTTATAGGCCATAGGAATCTTGGTTATGTTCTCAGTAGCAATTAAAAACTGTTATCTTCCATCTTTTACATAATCTCAAATACATATAGGATTTATCTGTATACAGAGAGCATATTTCCAACTTTTTTTGTTTTGAGAGCTAATTAGTTTCTTTATGTCCATTTCAGTCCAGTAAAAATCACTACATATGATATGTAACCTTCTCAAGGCAAGCCTAAAGTGACAACTGCCTCAATTTTGTCATTAAAAATGTCTGATGATATTTAAAGTTAACTGATTTTTTAAGCTCCCATAAATATTGATGCTTTTTGAATGAAAGACTTTCCCCAAATCATTGCTGTCAAGAGAATCATCACAAAAAAAGAGGCAAACTCACTAATTTTGCATCCTTATCTAATACAAGTGAACAGTGGGAAGTAAATAATTAGAGCTAAAAACAGAAAGCAAATGTAGATTTTGAAATCAAGTTTTAAATTTTTGTTTTCAGTCCACCATAAAAATTCATGGTTCTAAAAAATGAAGCATCTATGAATGGAAGTTTTCAGTGCTGTTACTTGCTCCAAATGCAAATTCAATTTATTAAACTCACTAGGTTTGCTTTCCTTATCTCAATTTTATTGTATTCTTAGTACTTTGATAAAGGTTGCTCAAAGAAAGAAGATTATTTTACAGAGCAATACATCCTTGTGGATTTGTACTAGTGATTAAGTAAATTTCACAGGTTTAACAATTTTTAACTGCTTCTGCTAGTCAGGGCTTTTCTAGGTTCTTTAAGCCCTTAAGTAGTCAGGAGCATAGTTTTAGTGTCTCGATACCAAAAATAGGTAACAGGCCTTTCATAGGCCCCAGCAAAGTTTTTATTCTCTAAATCAGCTGGTTAGTGCATGGCAGGGTAAGGTCTCTTCCCAGCTTGTGAGCCACAAAATTCATCTTAAAGGGTCCAGGTAGTTCACTGTTTCTCAAAGATGGGACGACTGGTTGCCTGGGCGTCACACAGATCATTGCATATTGCTGAGGGACTGTTATTGTCACTGAGCCTTGGGCAACCATCTGAAGCACAGAAGGAAATGACAAGGCAGGTACTGTTTATCAGTAGGCTTATGGGGAGCAGTGACTGCACCACCATCCCTTAACTCTTCCTATGGAGAAGGTTGGATCCCCCAGCACCACGGCAGTTTCAGTCTCACTGGTACTTCCTTTATTATGACAACAATACTTCATTTTCCCAAGTGTTATTCATGGACAGCTGTGTGACCTTGCCCTTTCCCCCTTCAGAAACTCAGATTCAGCAACAGAGTAGGTCATGTCTATGTGAAGGTAATGCAAAGGAACATTGTTCCATAGAGGACATCTGATGCAGCAGAGCCTGCCTCTGACTTTGTAGGGGGTTTCTCAGAGCTCGGTTTTAAGTAACAATACATCATGTCTTCTTTATGGTGTGCCGACAAGCTGTTTTGGTCTATAAATATTGACAAAAGCAATAAAATAAAATAATAATAATAAAGTAAAATTTGCCTCCAATATTGAGTTTTCCCCACCTCTTTTTGCAGACATCTCCTGGAATCAGCAGTTGCTGACAAAGCAGTCTCCACATCGCTCAGAGGACATTCGGCAGAGACCATTCCTGGGCCAGACTGCGGGACAGCAGCTGAGCCCTGCAGGGGAAGTGAGAAGGTGAGAACATAAAGGTTATTGGAGAGACTGAGAAGTCTTACTTGCTCTGTTCTCCCATATATTCCTACTCGGCATTCTTTAGGTTACATTTGTTACCCCTGAAATGTGAAGATACCTTTGATTCCTGGCTTTCCCACAAGACTGCTAACATTTATCTACTTTGTTTTTCATTACAGCACTCCAGTAACTAATTTCATCAGAAAGCACACCTCTGCCTCTGTTCTTTCTCCTTAGCTCTTTAAGCACTCATCTGCATAACTTTCATGTACCTAACTTGTTTTAAATGCCTGAGACAAACATAACTGGGAAGTGGCTAGATATCAGGGTGGGGACATCAAGTTATGTGTCCCTGTGAGATTGATGTCCCAGAGCTTCCTTCTCCAGCTTCCAAACACATATGGATTGCTGCTTTCTAGTCCTTTAAGGATTATACCTTTTAAAAGAAGATACATAGAGATTAGTATTTTCTTTCTGTTGTATATTATGGTGAGGTCTTTTACTTCTCTGCAGCTTTGAGTAAGCCTTACTTATGCCAGTAATGCCAGTTCTTTTGGTAAATAAGGGATCTGCTTACCTAATATTTACAGAAAGTATAGCTATGTAATGAGAAAGGAATATCTGTTTTCATTTAGCATGTATATGAAGTCTTCTGCAGAACATGTTACCTCTATGAAGCTTGTATGCATTCAAAACTAAGGTAGATTGAGATTTGCTTACCTATTCCTCAGAACAAACTGCTTATGTGTGTGTTTAAAAAAAACACGTTATTTAACCTGTAAACAGTTTTAAGCTGTGATAGTTTGAATCAATCCTATAATCTCTGATAAGAAAAACCATGCATTTTTTTTCTCACCAAACTCTTGCAGGGTAGAATGAATACAAGTTAACCATTATCCAAATAAACCACCTTTCAGTGTTGGTGGCTTCCTTTTTACTCAGTAAAGGGCCAGCAGAGAGTACAGTGTGGTGTGATTTGGCTTAATCTCCTTCCCCATGGTGTGAGCTATATTGGGTTGATGAGGTGGGCAGGAGTCTCCACATGGCTGATCACCTTGTGAGTCACCTGATTGTGCAGTAGTAAGTGGACTAAGATTCAGAACCAAAAATTGTGTGCTATTTTTCATTGTATAAAAATGGCAATAGACAACAGATTTATACCTTTTTTTTCCTGGATAAAATCTTTAGACTGCAAATCCTGAAATTCACCAGCTGGAATTTCTCCATTGAAAAAAATCTGGTTTTAATTAGTTTTCAGCTGTAATAATGCATCTTCTCTCCTCTATTTTAGGGCAGGCTATCATGAGAACTTCAGGTCTGGGCCGTCTTCTCCCTGTTCTCCTGCTGCTCTGAGTCAGTCACCCAACAGGTACTAAAGGTCAATAAGGAGTTTTGCAGACCAAACACATCTTGTAGTCACTGGTGAACTGCTGCAGTGTAAATCACATTACTATTTTGTGGATGCACTATTAATTCTTCTAAATGTTGCAATTCATAAGCATCCATGGGATAAACATGTAGCTCCCTCTCCCATATTTCTTGCCTGCTTCAGCAGTATTGCTATATTTTCAAATAACACAGTTCAGGAAGCAGCTGTAGGACTCTTGATCATTGAAATGTCAATGAAATTGAAATGGGACAGTATAAGCCTCAGTCAAAGGAAGCAGTTAATTGTGAGTTCAGAGCTCTTAAGCCAAAGGATGTCTTCATTGTCAATAGTCACATGCTAAGGAGTAAGGGATGTTCTAGGTATGGTCACATTTCAACACTCACTGATTTAAAAATAAATTCTTCCTTTAATTTCCAAACTTGAAACTCATTTTGCTTTTTAGCTGATTTAATTTGCCTACATTCAAGCTAATCTCCTGGAAGTTTAAATCTCACAAGCGATCTGTGCAGGTTTCAGTGAGTTATATGTACCAACTCTAAACAAACAAATGTTAACTGTAGTCTGATTGAATCACTGATAATTTGGGGTATATTAAAATCAGTTGGCTTATTGAGTAGGGTAAAGTAATGCAACACAGAACATAGCAAGTTTTTTTCTATTTAAACTACATTTTTCTTGACATTTTGTAGCAAACCCCTCCTTCTGATGTCACTTTCATTGACATGAAACTACTGGCAATTTTTTATGTGAACAATTTATTAGGTTTTTGTAATTTTATCTGCAGTTTTGGTGAGCTTGCAGATAATTTCTTGCTATAAGTAGCTAGCTGCAGTAGCTATTTCTTATTATTTAGCAGCTATATTCTGATCTGAGACCCTTTTCCATGATCTTTTCCTGAAATAAATCTTAATTTTGAAAACAATGAATGGGATGTAATTCATTATTCTACTAAAAAATTCAAAAACTCTTAAAAACTTCACAAAGCACTTTATTCTTTGATCCAACACTTTAACATGCCCTTATAATAAATCTGATATTGGGGAAGAAGTGAAAACAAAGGGAACTTAAGAATGATGCAGAAACAGAATGCTTAAAGTTATCAGAGGGGATTAGAAAACAGAAAAGTTATTCTAAAAGGAATAATGATAGCAAAACAAGACAGTGATATGTGCTGTCTGTGTACATGGTGGACTCAGTAGTGACCGATTAAGTGGAAGAGAGGACAGTTTTCTAATTATGATACTGCTTCTGCTGCTTCTGTCTCTTTCTCTCTTCTTTCTTCTCTATTTTTTTTTTCCAAAATGGCTTTTTGTCACACTGCAGTCCAGATCTGTCTCTGTCAGTGGCTTATTATGTTGCTGCATCAAAACCTTAAAGCAAGAGATTCTAAATTTGCTTATCTGTGTACAGTTTCATCAAACCATCTTTTCAAAACTCATTAAGTATCACCAAGTTTCTCTCCTGGTTTCAGCCCTGGCTGAGTAAAGCATAGATGACACATAATGACAAGGGATCCCTTTTGGTCTCAGGTTCATCTCACTAGACCAAGCATCAGTTCTGTCAGTCTGACAGGCAGGTGAGAAGGAAAGAGTGTGAAACACACAGAAGTGTGCACTTGCATTGCTGTTAAAACCATTGTGGGAAAGGGTAGCAGTTATTTGTGGGGCTCTGAACTTTCACCCAACTGTCATCCAACGGAAGATTTACTAGAAAGGTCTAGACAGCACTGCTGGAGGAGCGAGTTGAAGTATTTTTTTGCATTGCAGATGGAGATCCAATATCAGCTTTTCTCTAACTAGTTGTAGTACTAACTGGCACATAGCCACAGCAGCATAGCTTGAAATTGGTGAGCCAGTGCCTGGTCTGTGCTACTGCAGTTGCACTGCCACTGTTGGCCTCTCCAGCTTGTTTGGGTGAAAGAGCAGCATCAGCATCCCTGTTTTCTGACTTGCAATGACCAAGTCCGTTTGCAAATTGAAAAATTTCCAGGCTGAGTCTGAGTTGCACAGTTTGTGAAAATATCTGTTTTGATTGCTGTGGCACTGACTAAGTCTAGGTAGTTTTTACTATAAGGGTCGTGAGGCACTGGAGCAGGTTGCCCAGAGGGACTGTGGACTCCTTGTCACTAGAGGTGTTTAAGATCTGTTTGGACTAGGCTCTGAGTAACCTGGTCTAGCAGAAGGTTCCCTGCCCATGGCAGGGGAGATTCGAACTGGGTGACATTTAAGGTCCCTTCCAACCCTAATCATTCTATGAGTGTGTGAATTCACAGGTATGGTTCCCAGACATCCAGGCCTCTGTTAAGAGGCTTGCATCTCCCTTGATCTAGCAGAGCAGACTGGCAGGGAAATGTATCTGAGGTGCTGTGCATTCAAGATATTTTAAGTCCTTTGCTTGCTTGTCTGCAAGGCAGACCTGCAGGCTGATTCAGTAGCATGGCTGAAGGCTCAATGTGTATTTACATGAAAACCCCCCAACACCTTGGTGCTCCTTCCTCCCATCCTGTCCCTCTCTGTAAACCTGTCTAAACATTTGGCTCAATTTTAGCATAATTTGCTGTTTTCTTAAAGTCGTGTTTGTCTCCTAGGTCTGTCAGTGGAAAGAAGCTTTGTTCTACCTGTGGGCTCCCGCTTGGAAAAGGAGCTGCCATGATTATTGAAACACTCGGTCTTTATTTCCATATTCAGTGCTTCAGGGTATGTCTCTTGCTTTATTAAGAAAAATCTCAAGTCATGCACAGTGCAGTGAGACTGTAGATGTGAAATTGAAAATAAGAGGACCAAGGGATTTTCATATTTCTTATGTAGGTCTGTTTGTGTGTGTTTGTAAAGAAGTGGAAATAACACAATTAGTATGTGATTTTGTGGTCAGATATGTTAATTGGACTACAACCTGTGATTAAGCAAACAAACTCAGCTTCCACACTTACAAGGTGAAGCATCATATAATTTCCCTGTTGTGCTCATTGCATTTTAAATATAAGATTACTTACCATGTGATATATTTATTTTTTTTCCCCTTCCAAAAATATGGTCAGTCCCAAAGCCATCTTGATGTGACCCTTGATTGGAAAGCTTTGACTGTGGAATGTAGGATGTAGTCCAGCTTTCACCAGACTTCTCAACAGAAATACTTCTTGACTGTTCTTGAGTGTTTCAGTTTTGCTAGAGAACTCAGAAAGTCCATTTCCAATATCTGGCCCAAGTGATACTAGGCCTTTGTGAAGCCTCTTCTTGTTTTAGACAGTTACCCAGACTAAACCTCTGGTCTCTCTAACCTTTATTCATCACAACTGGCCTGATTCCAGAATGCGACCTTAAAATCAGATGTCCTTTCTAATCCCTAGACTTCATTTCTGTATAAGTGGAGGCTGCTGAAATCCAGTCCTAAACACTTTTGACTGTAAAAAAACCCTCTTGCTGACTTGCAGTGTTCCCCAGGAGTATGGGCTGGTTGTAGGGGGTTACTTTTTCTCACTGTTCCAAGAACTAGTGAAACAAAAGTAAAAATTTGGGAAGAGTTGGGACACTTGGGCATGGTCTCTCTTACTTTCTCTGTTCTTCAACTGACAGTGTGGCATTTGCAAGGGACAGCTGGGAGATGCAGCAAGCGGGACAGATGTCAGGATTAGAAATGGTCTTCTTAACTGCAACGATTGTTATATCCGATCCAGAAGTAAGTACCAAGTCCTGTCTGAAGGACTGTGAACTCTATAAATCCTGTTGCCATGATCTTAGCTGTGGGTTTGTCTCCTCCTGGCTTTGACACTCAGGCATAGCTTCACCATGGGAAGAGGAACCTTCCCATGCTATTTTAATTATTTTATCATATCAGAAAAGGTTTCCACACCCATTAAATTTTGCCCAGAGGATCTGTTCTCCTCAGCAATATTAGACTTAAAGGCTGTTTCTGTGCATAAATTCCTACGCTATGCACACATATTGCATGACCTGGAGTCTTGAATCTCTCACATCACATGAGACAATATAGATAATTCTACTAGATTTAGGACCTTGGGCTGTGTTTGGAGACGCTCCCACTTTGTGTATCTCCAGACCTCTCTTTTGCAGACAAAATAGTCATGTAAAATATTAGGAACATTCTGTAACTTGTAGTGAATCTTTATGGTGGTATGGTCAGACGTGCTAAATAGTGTTGCTTGCCATAAATTTTGAAGAATAAGACAGACAGTTGCATGTCAGAAAAAAAACTTGATGCATTTTTCTGCCTTTGAGCAAGTCACTTGAGTGTCCTTCCAAATCCTGGATTTCTGTGACTGATACCAGATTACTAGAGGATTTCAGCTTCACCCCTATGTCACCAGTGATATGAGATAGGCAGTGCTCATGCTGGCTTCCACTTTGTGGAAAACAGTAAGATGCAAGAAAAAAACAACAGGAGTGTTGCCTTCCTGTTCAATACTATTTAATATATTCACTGCCTACAGTCCCGGCTGATAACTGGACTTATAGAACTCTTTTTGCTTACTATTTCCCTTCTCCTCTTTCAAAAGCAGTGTCTGTAGAAATCCAGGAACAGGAAAAGTGCATTTGCCAGAAGAAGAATGGGTACTTTTTCTGATTCTTCAAGGAAGAGATATTTCCCCATCAGCACGCCTAGAGGGTGCTATTGTATAAGCATTTGGTGATTATTTTTTTTTAATTCTGCTAAGAAATGTCAGCAGATTTTTATTATTTATTTAATCTGACATATTTAGAAATAGCTTTTCCCCTTGATACTGTAAACCTTCCTCATGTGGATGAGATCCTGAGCCCCAAAATGCAGGTTTGCACATCCTTCTTTACACAAAAAAAAGAAAGGAAGGTGATAAAAGTAATAATTTCCTTTTCTTCTTAATCCTTTTTGCTTAAATAAAAATTGGGGTCCCTTAAGGATAGATGAAGTCTCCAATAAATTATTTGTCATCTTATATATTGTAGAAATCACTCCCTTCATCATAATTTTTACAGCAGTGTTGCTAGAACATGCATTACAGAGCTGTGTACAGTGTTTCATGCAGTAAAGTTTTGCATTTGTACATACCTAGCAGAATGGTAACCAGATCCATGACAGAGGGAGTAAGTTAGGAGAAAATGTGTATTTCCTGAAAAATAGTGATGGCAAGGGGTCTGTCTTTTTTACTACAAATTACCTCTTCCTGATGTGTTCACTCCTCATTCAAAATCTGAAAATTCAGTTACTTGAATTTAAGCCACACAGATGGTTGTTGACAATTCAAAGGAACTGATTTTGATAGGACTGATTTTGATATGGCTATTTGCTAATTTTTAACTAAAATTTGATGGACTCCACACCTGAAGTGAAGAATGAAATGGAGCACTGACAGTGTTTTGCCTTTGAGTTCTGGGAAGTCTGATAAAAAATGTAAAATGAGTTGGTTGATTGCATGGTTTGTACCTTCTTGCTCCCGTGGCTGCATCTGAAAACCTGTGCACAACTGACAGTCTCTGACCAACCCAGAATTAATCAGTGTTGTTTTGAGATGCTTATGGACATCTTGATGAAATATTTTGGCTGCCAGAAGCTTATTTAAAAATGTGGATGATTCTGTTTGAAAATGAATTATCAAAAACCTTGAGAAGAGCATTAAAGATTATGTAGTGGTCCAGGGTTCAAAATATTTCTATTTTTCAGACAGAAGTGGATGGGGTTTTATTAGTAAGTTGTTTCTGTACAATAAAACCCCAGAAGAAAGGAATCCCAGTGTTCAATGTCAAACATGGGGAACAGTAACAGGTGTGTGAGTGTCAAAGTCAAAGGAGAGAAGTAAACTAATGAGATTCTATATAGGCCAAAGAACTCAAAGGGTCTGAATTACCATGTAACATAAACTAGGCACAGCTGAAGATGACTTATCAGCCCTTTGCTTTACTATTTTGCTGCTGCAGAGCCTGAAATAAATAATCCCACAAATACTTAGGGAGTTAAATCAAATAAAAGTTCATGCAGAATGCATTCATCCCATGGCAAGGAAAATATATTTCCACTGGAGTTATGCTGAATCCTTCTTTGTAGTTAGTGCCCCAGTTTTGCAGGAAGAAGAAAAAGCAGGGCACAAATGATACATAATTTCACATGCAGTTTTTTTAATTGTAGAGATCATGTAAGGAAAGGTGTCTATGTGTTTGTTAAAATTTGCCAACAAATTACTTGTTTTGTTTTTGTTTTACCCAGCTGCTGGACAGCCAACTACATTGTGACATGACTTTCAGTCCTAATAACTTTCAAGAAGGAACTCTCTTCTCGTATGTATCGGCTGCCTCCAGACAATCACTTGTAAAAGCTTGAATCCATGGACATGATGGCTCTCATCTTGTTTTTAAAAACTCACAAAAAAGCTGCACCTGCTCCTTTGAAATGCAATATGTTGGTTTTTGCATTCTTGAGTAATTTGCAAAGTATGTGTGACCATGTTTGGGAAGGCAGAGCCTATGTACTACAAAAAAAATTTCTCATCTTTCAGGTATGCTTATGATTTCCAGTCTGTTACCTTGTCCTTTTGAAAGTAAAAAGAAAATAAACATGCAATAAAGCTGTTTTGGTTTAATATTTCTAGGAATTTAAAAGTTTAAGTTTACAGAACCTTTATAGATTATGCCAATTTGAGCTGAGAAGTAATTTTAAGATAGTATCTGATCAGTGCATTTGAAAAACAACTAAACATCACAGCACGACTTCTCTGTTATAACTGAAGCTATAACTTTTTTTATACAGAGACTAGTTTGATAATACATCCTGTAATTCTGAAGCATTTGGTGTTTATATTACCTTCAGTGGAGGGTAGGAGTTATACAAATAAATTATTGCACCTTTAGTGATAGGATTTTTTTGTTTGTGTACCTCAAGTAATGTTCATGACTATAGCTTAATATTCTCTCAAATAAAGATTTCTTCATTAAATCTAGAGACTGCATACCGACTGCATAACGATGGCAAGATTCCCATCAGGAGCAATCCTTCTAAGTTCAGTAGTCTGTATTGTTACTAAACTCGATGAAAGGTGATTTGGGGGAGAGATGGCCAAGCAGGCAGACCTAGCTGAGTTGTGAGTCTCTGCGCTGCAAATAATACTATGGTGAAGCTTTTCTCTTTGGCATGTAACTTACCAGTCAGGGGTTCAAGTTGGTTTGAGATCTGCTCATTCACTTGCAAATATTGCACTTGGTTGAAATTTCATGCAGAGAAACACATGTGGTTTGGGTACTCCCAAGAGCAGAATTCGACAGCCTTGAGCCTGCATTCCTCCATCCACTACCCAAAAAAGTCAGGAAAAGCCAGGAGTGTGGAACACAGCCAGGGAGAATGCTGGCAATAGCAGGCAGAAAAACTAACTTGCCTGTGTTTGGGACAGTTTTCCTTTGTGCTCTTTGATTAAGCATGTGCTCCTTGCTAAAGTGATCCAGCAGCTCATTGAACCAGCGGTTCAGCAGTTATCTACAATACACAGATGAAGTTAGGGAACATGTTGCATCTGTAAAATATCATAGCACTTTCTGATAAACAGTTACTGGAAATATCCCATTTTAGCTGTTCATTATACATCTTAAAATGGAGGGAAAAAATTTACTTATTCTGCCTTAAAACCATGATAAAACTAAATGAGTAGAGGTTTCTTTTATCTGTGTGCATATCTGTTGTCCTTTGATGTGTTGCTAAATGGAAATGAAGTAGTTACTAGGGAAGCAATAATTTTGAGTTGTTCTCTAGGTAGCAATTATTTATTGAAACGCTAGACAGTTGCTTGCATATGAGTTACATAACCATGCAAAACTGCGTGTCATGGAATACCCACGTGCGATGTTGTCACTGGAGGATATTGTGACTGTCTGCTGGAAGGTTACATGTTACTTCCTTAATACTGTGCCTTAGAAAATGCAAAGCTGTTGCACACAGTCAGTGATGACTTATGTATGCAATAAATCCAACAAGCTGAAGTCCCGGACTTCACCCGGGGAATATTTTTAAGTAAAAAAAAAAAACAAAAACAAACCAATAAATAAGACAAATGTTTTGGAACTAAAAGTGATATCCAATATTTTGATCAGCCACCTGCATGATTTACTGTTAAAAGGGTTTTAACAACCAGGATGCTTACTCTTTGCACGTGGTCATTATAACATTTTCCCACAAAGAATGTGTAACACAGGAATTCAAGCAGATTTTGTAATTAACTTGGTACATGTGTATAACTCCATGTGCTGCATTAAGAATATGTGACTATATCGTGTCTGAACCTAATTTTTAAACAAGAACCATGCATGCTTGTGCATCCATTTGGTATGAGTCACTACCACTGCTTCACCCATGTGATAGAGTTAGATATGCAAATCTGTCCCCAGGTGTATAAAAGGGTTGGTTGTCACAGAGGTTAGATCTGCTTCTCATTCACATAGGGTTAGATGCCCAAAGGGCTTAGAACCACAGTAGCATAAAGCTGGGCAAGGGGTGGGGTGGGGGTGTGCATTGCACTGCAGACACACCAGTGGGTCTCTGGAGCTGCTTAGAAATTGATGCCAGTACCTATCAATTAGTTTCATGCATGCATGTTTTAGCGAAGTTGATTGTATGTAAAGTGAAATGAAGCAGCATTCTCCAACACGACAATTTTTTCCCCCTAACAAACATCTGTTCACCAGCACGGAATAATTTTCAACCATTTTCTAAATTGTACTTACCAACTGCTTATGTTTAATTTTATATTCCCTTTGGAATCTTACATGGCAAATTCATTCAGACTATGATTTTTTGTCCCTTCTTTTCCAGTTTAAACACATAAATGTGATACATTTCTAATCAGGAACTGTGAGCACAGAAAGAATAACACTTTACTACATTTGAACTGCAACATAAATGTATTTCTTGCATAAATGATTTATTATTAATAAGCAAATACAGTGTATGTAATGGGTTTTAGATATTTTGGAATTTATTTAGCCTCTTACTATTTCAGAGAACCTGAACAGATGTCATAACCCATCTATATTTTACAAGCCCATTTTCCATGGTGTATTTTTTCCTTACCCTTGCTATGTAGTGTTATTGATGCAGTACATCTGTAGTTCTCAATGAATGTCCTAAAGGTTGGTGAACCAGAAGGGGACCATCCTTATCTGCATGTCCATTCAGGGACAAGGATTGCTGTCCTAGGTGGGGTTCATTTTGAATACAAATTATGCTAATCTTTCCTTTATTTTATTTATTCTAAAATGCCTCTGGAAATTAGGAAATCTTGTCTAAAATGCAACAGCCTTTATAGTAAATGTATGTTTATAAATAAAATGTTGATTACCTTTGGTGGTGTTGATTTATTATAACCAAATTCCTTTGCATGTGATGTGTCTGTGAATCTGAATTGCAGAGTAGAGGCTTCTGGTTGGTTGGAGCAGGCTGAGCCAATCTGTGTTCCCCAGGTCTTAGTATATGAGATGAGACAATAAAAAAAGACATTGTTGAGATGACAAAATACACTGTGGATTGCCACTGTAAGCTGTAGCCCATTATTCACAAGAGCATGTGTGCCTGTCATGGTAAAAGACGAGCAGAGAAGGCCTTTTGTAAGTCGAACTCAAAGTCCTCAGAAAAACTTTCATCAGTGTTGGTGGCCTGTGGTCAGGCTTTCCCTCAACAAGATATTTTATATATGGTAATGCTAAATATATGCTTGGTTTATTCCATTTCCCCATAACAAAGATCCTTCAGTTTGTGCTGAGTTTGAGCTGAGGTGTGTCACTAATTCTTGAATCTCAGCAAGTGTGTGACTTGTCCAGTCACAAGCAGAAAGTTTACACAAAATTTTAAACTAATAACTGCCTCTTTTTCTTCCTTTTAATTGGGTCTTAAATGGATCATGGTTTTGGGTTTGTGCCAGAAGTGCATCTCTGCTGTTGGATGAGTCATGGGGGAAGTACTGACAATTCAATTTTTTTTAATTTATTTATTTATTTATTTTTATCCTGGTGCCGTAAGTGATGGTAGTGGCCTTACATTATTTCTGCATGTCCTTTCTGGACCGAGGGCCAGCATTCTCGGTGGTGGTGGCAGGGGCACGCTGGGATTCCCAGCGGTGCCATCGGTGCTCTGTCTGCGGGATCAGCTTGTTGCCACTGGAGGTTGCTCTGAGGCTGGATTTGGAGGCAGTCAGGCAGCTCTTTCTGTTCCAGCAGCTCTGCAGCAAGGTTCCTGTGCACCCAGACAAACAGTACCTGTGATCCTTATGAGCCAAGAAAAATGGTGGAAATCACGGTATGATTTTTTGGTAATATTACTATTTTCTGGTGAATGTGACCTGGCAGCTCTGACCTGCACAGAGTCATTTAAGACCCTAAAAGGGCACCAGTGGGGGTGCACTCCTCCAGCACTGATCTAGTGCCAAAATAATTTCACAAATGTTATAAAAGGGGAATTGTGTCACCTGCTCACCTTTGTCTGCAAGTAGCAAAGTCTGCTAGGAGCACCCTGAGAGAAACCACTGTGCTAACAGGGCCTTAGCATGTCCCAGGAGGGGACACTGGCTTGTCAAGCAGTGGGATGAAGCTAAGGGCATACAGAAGAAGTAGGAGGTGGTGGGAGTGAGGAGTGGGTTGTTACAGCCGAGGTTCAGACGTCGGAGCAGAGCACACTCCATGCAGAGGGATGTGTGCCAGCTCCCCCAGGAGAGCTCTGTGCTCATCCACACCCTATCCAGGTGTGATGCCTCCATCCCTCCCCTTTCCCCCATCATAGTCTGTCTTATGGCTTATCTTGTGAGCACTGATCCTTATCCAGAGAACTCTTCTGGGGGATAGTTAAAAGGAGGCAGCTACCACTTTGTTTAGAAAATTAGCTTTAGGTACAGATCTTGCTGCCCAGTTTAGCAGAGTTGGTCTCAGATGGATCCCATTCCTGATACTGGGAAGCTGGTTAAGTAGTTAACTCAATAAACTTCGCAGTGTGGAGACTCACCCTGTTTTACTCCCCCTTACTAGGCTGGGTAACTGGAAACAGGATGGCAAATTGCCCATGTTCAGAGACACACTTGAAGTGAAAATCGGAAGGGGTTGTGGACAGTGTAAGGGAGCAGATGGCCGCGACTGGACTGGGAAAAAAAAAGATGCCAGTAAAATATATCTCTTGTAAAGGCAAACAGAATGCATCTATACTTTTAAAAGCCTCCGGTAGGAATGTAATTTCATCTGAATTTCCTGATAAGGGGAAATGACTAAACTGGAAGCTGCTCAAGTTTTGCAAGCAATAAGAGCCAAAAAAAGAGCGATCTAAGGTACAGGCAGGATGTGACTCTTCCCATAGTACAGAGTGGGTGGGACTCTGTTTTCTTGCTCATCTTTGTTATAAAATGTATCATGAGTTAAGCACACAAGAGGGATGCTTACTACCCTGCAAGGCTATAGCTGCTGCTCTGTAGACCTTATGGAATACCCCATGCTATGCAAGAATACCTAGTGGAACTAGCTAAACCCTAAAGCATATGCGGTTTTAAGACATTTAGGAAAAAAATATCCATTATTTAAGACAATCTTATAAGTCACTGTTAGCTCATCCATAGAGTCTATCTGCTTCACTGCACATGATGCACTGTGAATGCTCTGAGCTGATTCCACATCCTTAGTTCACAGATGCATTTTTCCTAAGCAGATAACCTGCTGTTTAAAACCTGCAGAAGCCAGTCACACAGGTCTAGAAACTAAACCAAAACCAGCAGAATGGCAAATCTTTCCTTGAAATAGCAGAATTTATCAAACAGAAAAAGAAACAAAGATTTTTTTCTATCACATCCAATAGACAAAAACCTCTCCAATGACAGGCCAGAGACATGCCATCCATATCTCTGGAAACTACCTGTAGTAATGCCAGAACCGCTGTTCCAGGGACCTGGACTTGCACCTGGACTTCCAGGAACCTTGCTTGTGTTGGGTGTCCCGTTCTCTTAGTGGCCAAGTGCTCTTTGGTTGCCTTTGGGCTGGTTCATAAAACTCTGTGAAAGTGCATAACTCCAAGGAGTTGGTACACTAATCTTCAATATAGCAGTATGTCCTTACCACTCAGATTGAAGGTGTCACCTCCAAAGGCACTTTACTACCATGTGAGAACAACGGGATTATTTTTCCAAAGGATGTTAAATGTAAATGGGTTAAATGGGGTTTTAGTCTAATTACAAACTTTTCTTAGAAAAGATTAGTTCTGGTGAATGATTTGGCATCTATGATCTATTAATTAAAACTAATGTATTAAAGTGGACTAGATTGCAGCATGGACTTTCTGTGTTGGACTTTGTTCTACCACTTAAGTCTTAGTTTAAAGTTTTTCCTGAGTGACACATGATGATAACACCTATCACCAACACAAGAGTGAAACTGAGTTCTCGACCTGTTTCATGAACTGACACTTTGAAGGGATTTTAGAAAACTTTTGATGCTTTTTAGTGCCCTTTCTGGTTTTGTGGGTTTGTATGGGAGACATCTCTTACAGAGTCTGGAGAAGGAAAGCCTTGTATTCAGGTCATACATGACTCATGCAAAGCCTCTGCAACCAGCCATGTCCCAGTTAGGCTTTAGATAGGTTAAGTGTGAAGGCAGCAGCATTAAACAGAGCTGTGAAATGCGTTGTGTCTCCTTTTTTGAAGTATTCACAGGTCTTCAGCTGAGTTTAAAACATAAGGATAAAAGAACAACACTACTGTTCAAAGAAGGCAGTTAACACATATCATACCCACAATCCTAAATGTATTTTTTATCTTATTCTTAGTTTGAAACAGGTAAGATGACATTGAGAAGGGATTTTTGGCAAAGTGTGCCACTAACTGATATAATTACAGGTCTGTTCCAATGGACCAAATCCAAATTTTATAAATAATTTGCAGCCTTGCAAAACCACTTCCAACCACTTCTCTTGGGATGCAACCTGTGTGTTCAGCGTGCGTACACGTGATGGCAGCAAAGCTGGGAGGTAGTGGCAGAGGCCAGTCAGCAAGTCCCAGCTCTCATCCTCTCCATTTTGCCTTTGCTGAAGCTGTTATCCCTCAGAGCATTTGTTACAGATGCACGGGGGACACACAACAGTTGAAAAGCCATTATCTCTTTCAAAGATAGTGACTAATGTGCTTTTGCCCATAGCAATGTGAAAAGTCATGGGAAGGTTTTGCTGTTGAATCAGCTCTGTTTACCTTGTAGAAAAGCAGCTGCATTCTCCAAATCTTTGTTAGAGAAATAGATGTCTTTATTTCTTGCAAATCTTTGCTAGTAGCTTTCTTATGTTCCTCCTGGAACTGTTGATTAGTATTTTTATACCCTTCTGTGCTTAGCAAACAGGCAATTTTTTTATTTTTTTTTTTTACTTTCTCTGAGTAATGTAAAAGAATATTTCACTTGACTGGATGATACTGTCCAGTATAGGTTCATGTGGTTTGATAATCAGAACTAAAAGCAATTTTCAACAAAAATCATGACTTCTGACTTTTTTGCCTGTGGTGACAGTCCATCTACCACAATGTTCTGCAATATGGGGCCAGGAATGTCCCTGCCTGGAAGCAATGCAGAGCAGTGAATTATCACATCTGACTGATGTCCCCACTGCACTGTGCTTTGTACAGAAGAGAATGGTGCTTGAACCTTCATTTCACAGAATCACAGAATATGCTGCGTTGGAAGGAACGCACAATGATCATCAAGTTCAGTTCTTAGCCCTGCACAGGACCATCCCCCAAAATCATACCATGCACCCAAGAGTATCATCTAAATGCTTTTTGAACTCTGTCAGGCTTGGTGCTGTGATGACTTCCCTAGGCAGAAAAGAAATATCATTGTCCTGTTACAGGATGAGGATGGTCACCTCACAAACAGGGACAGAGACAAGGCAGAGGTGTTTGATGCTTTCTTTGCTGCTTCAACACAGATGATGCACCAAGGGGGTCACAGTGCCCTGAGCTGGAGGACCATGACTGCGAGAATGATCAGCTCTCAGCTGGTCCTGAAATCATGCAAAACCTGCTGCTCCAGCTGGATCCCTACAAATCTAGGGGGCCTGATGGGATTCATCCCAGAATCCTCAAAAAGCTGGCTGACGTCATCACAAAACCTCTCTTGTCATCGGTCACAGCCAACACGGCTGCATGAGAGGAAGGTCCTGCTTATCCAACCTGATTGTCTTATATGACAAGGGAACCCACCCAGCTGATCAAGGGAAGCCAGTTGATGTAATAATTTGGATTTCAGTAAAGCTTTCCATATTGTCTCTCACAGGATCTGTCTGGACCAAATGTCCAGCACAGCTGGATAAACACATCATGCAGCGGATGACCAATTGGCTCACAGGTCAAGCACAGAGGGCAATAGTGAATGGGGTGACATCAGACTGGTGACCTGTCACTAGTGGGGTTCCACAGGGCTCCACCTTGGGACCTGTGGTCTTCAGCCTCTTCGTAAATGACTTGTACACAGGACTGGAAGGGGTACTAAGCCAGTTTGCAGACAACACAAAACTGGGAGGAGCTGTTGACTCTCTGGAAGGCAGGGAGGCCCTGCAGAGAGACCTTGACAAATTAGAGGACTGGGCAATCACCAACCATATGAAGTTCAACAAGGGGAAGTGCTGGATTCTGCACCTGGGATGGGACAACCCTGGATGTATGGAAAGAATGGGGAATGAGATACTGGAAAGCAGTGCCATGGAAAGGGACCTGGTTCAATGGCAGGTTGAATGTGAGTCAGGAGTGCCCTGGCAGCCAAGAGGGCCAACCCTGTCCTGGGGGGCATCAGGCAAAGCATCAGTAGTGGGTGAGGGAGGGGATTGTCCCGCTCTGCTCTGCACTGGGGCGGCCTCACCTTGGATATTGTGTGCAGTTTTGGGCACTGCAATATAGGAAACATTAAGCTCTTAGAGAGTGTCCAAAGATGGGCAGCAAAGGTGATGAAGGGCCTTGAGTGGAAGCTGTGTGAGGAGTGGCTGAGGTCACTTGGTCTGTTGAGCCTGAAGAGGAGACTGAACCTCGTTGCAGTTACAACTTCCTTGTGAGGGGAAGAGGAGGGGCAGGCACTGATCTCTTCTCTGTGGTGACCAGTGACAGGACCCAAAGGAATGGCCTGAAGTTGTGTCAGGGGAAGGTTTAGGTTAGGTCTTAGGAAAAGTTTCTTCACCCAGAGGGTGGCTGGATTTACAAGGCTGGTCTCCTTAAATCATCTTTGCAGACAATGGACTTCTGAGAAACCTTTGGAAAAACCAGAGTGAGGAGTTCAGGCAGTAGCACTGCCTTTGCAGTGATTCACTTCAGCGAGGAGGGGCTGAAGGGGAAGGAAAAGGGTTTTGACTTGCAAAAGCTGCAAATAATCTACGTAGTTGTGTTTATACTGTGAAAAAGAATGCATGATTATGTACAATGACATCTACAGCTATTGCATTTCTTTATACACTGTTCAAATCTGTGTAGGTGGTACAATAACTTCAAAGCTGTATTTTTTCACATGGGGCTGTATGTCAAGTAGACAAAATAATTGAGTGAGGTATAGGTGCAGATAAACAGTTTATGATGGAATATTATCCCTCAATACTTGGTTTACTCAACATCTCTGCCTTGAATGCTTAAAATCTGCTTACAGCATGAATAGAATTAAACACATAAATATGTTTCTCTTTACTGCATCAAGGCTCTTCAAGCATGTTGCTTCCAGATGACAATAACCCTCACGTTTTGTTACCCCAGGAACTGAAGACTTATATTGTACTTGGTATACTTTGATGCAAAAAGTGATCAACTTTAGCTCCTACCAACTACAGGTAAGGTAAAATGAAAAAGATGAATAAATCATTGGATGCAGAAGAGGCGTGCATCCTAACTTCCAGGAACTGTGCACCTATGTTGGAAAAATTACTTCAACAAGGATTAAGCTATAAAAATGTAAATAGTTGAGTTGCAGTGCTTCTCCCCTCTTGGTCTCAACCTATAACATAGCCAGTTTCTCAGCCTTGTTCTGCACACAAATCCAGCTGTGCCTCCATGACATATCCCAGCTTGCCAGGAACCATGTTTGGCTGGAGCTGGCTCTGCACAGCTGCCCACTGCCTGTGCAGCACAGCCTAGCCCAGCTCAGGGCCACACTGCTCTCTCTGCTTGTTTGCTGTACATCTCCTACAGACAGTTTCATTTTTTTCCCTCAGACGCCGGGGATTTTGCTTTTTAGCCAGAAATTCTTCTCAGTTGATCAATACAGCATTTCTCAACTACTTGCTGTCCATTTGCAGTTAGAATGAAGGGCTGTAAATAACCAGTGTTGCTGCCTAGCGGGCTTTGGAAAGATGTGCAAAGAGAGCAACACTGCCTGTTGTGGGGGCTCTGGCAGAAGTAGGTAAACAAGAAGATGGTTGGAGCAGCCCAAGTGTGGCAAAGGCTGTGTGCATGCAACACTGAGATTCTTTATTAAATTTTTGTGGCTAGTGAGCCAAATGTAAGAAGACATGTCTCTTCACAGGCTGCCATAGTACTTCTCATAAATTCTAAATAAATTCTACAATACCATTTTCGTTTGTTTGCAGTTTTAAGGCAAGATGTACCTCTTTTGACAATACTGAGCTCAAGCTTGAATACAAATATCAATTACTTCATTTTTATTGCAGTATTACATAAGTTGGACTAGATTTTGAATCATTTTAAATGTCACAATACCTGAGCACACAATGTCAGGGACTTGGTATCAACTGGATTTCCAAGGATAGCTGAGTGCACACTCCCAGATAATCAGATACCATTAACAGGCATGTAGAGCCTGTACAAGTCATGTAGAGCCACTGGCCTTGTGTGAAAGAATAGGTACCTAGACTTGGTTTTCCATGTTTTCAATGACATTTCAAGTAGCTGAAAAATAAAAGAGGGACTAGAGTCTGTGGGATTCTTCCTGGCCCACACACTCAATGACTGGTGCTTACAGACCCCATTATCACCAGAAAACAGTGAAGCCCTTTGTAATTGTTAGCTGAATAAGATTTAAAAACACAACTGTAAGACAGAAAAATACTATTATATCTGTATTTCCAAATGGATAAATGGGGCACAGACCCATTTAATTTGTGCAGTGGAAGAATATCTTCACTAGTGAATTTAATTTAGGCTACAACCTGACAATAAACGTGCTAGAAACTCAGGGGGAGAACAAAACAAAACATTTTAAAGAGCATACAGTTATCAGCTACAGTGACCACAGCATATTGACTGCAGAGTTCAGAAGGATGAGGCTACCTGAGTACTGCAGCCAAAGTCACCAGAGCAAGAAGCCCATCAGTGTGGAGTCAGTCTGTCTAGAAACATGCACATGAAGCAGCAGCATGCTTTGCACTGCTTACACCAGACTACCAGAAGCAGAGGGCTGGGCTGAAGCCAGCTCAGCATCTTCGTGCAGACTGCTGTTATTTAGCACACAGACCTGTTGGCGTTGGCAGATCATTTCCTGTACTTGGAGCTGAGCGAGGCAAGCTGAATCCTCCTGGGTAAACACCCTTTTGAGAGGAAAACATCGCAAAAGGTGTTCCTTTTCTGGAAGAAAGGAGAACAAAAACTATAAGCAGATTGTTTTTGTGAGTGATGCTTGCCACAGTGAGACAGGCGTGTGTGGTTTATGCCTTTGGTCTTCTCTACAGGGTGGACTTCTCTGCTAGATGATGTTAGCTTGGCTTCATATGTCTCGCCTATGGAGAAGGAGAAACATCTGCACTGCTGTTGCCACAACAGTAATTGTATCTTCTACCTGGAGAATAACAGACATTTTATCTTAGTAAAATAACTGCAAAAAATCTAAACATTTATTTGCTGGAGGAGAGGTGAAGAAAAGGTTCTTCACTAAGTTTTGGTGCCAAATCATCTTCTCCAATGACTTATAAAAAAACGAATGGTCCGCATGGTGCTTTTCCTTTGGAGGTGGTTATGCTATGTAACATGCCTGTTAGGATGCTGGGATGTGCCAGGATATGCTTGATCCATACAAGTCACGTACATGTGGCAGGCTACCCCTGCCAAGAGCAGGCAGAAGCCTGGAGGGCTACCTCTGAGTGCAGGTGTTTGTGGTCATCTATTGTTTTTCTTGCCTATTCTGCAGAGATTTGTGATATGAAGTGCTACTTTGTGTACTCTTCACATGTCAAAAACTTGATTTCCCAGGAAAATGATGGCCCACACAAGGTAGGGGCTGGCCTGCAGCTGAACAGGTGGTCCTGCTGGCTCAGCAGTGACCTGCAGCTGTATGCAGTATAAGCACCTAGAAAGCAGCCTGAGCTCTCTGCTTCAGAGGACTAGCTAGGTTGGACTAGAAGGAAAATATGGAATCCAAAATATTTCTACATTAACTGTTAGAGCAAGCTCATCTAAAACAAATATTGCAAAAAGAAACTGCATAGATGATGCCTGTGTTCTGTACCAGGAGTTTCAAAACAAAAAAAATCCACTCTTTCCTTTGAAGTGTGGCAGACATTGCATGGCAGTATTTTCTGGACTTATTTTATTGATGGATGAGGGTATTAAATAGTTAAAAGGATTCTTTCATCTCAGTGAACCCTCCACTAGGAGAAAATAAACAAACAAGGAAAAACTGCCCAGACTGTGCTCTTACTTCAAGTCATGACAAGTGTTGTGATGGTGACTGCTGCCACACAGCTAAAGGACTGAGGCACTTTGTAAATCAAATTTCAAGGAAAGAGATTGGTTTGTGAAACCTCCTCGGTGTGGAGTCACGAGCTGTCAGAGTGTATTAGCATTATGTTACTGGAGTAAAAAGCAAAACAAATTAAGATGTTTAACAGCTGAAATCTGAAACAAAATTGTGTTTAATGCTGAAAATCTTGTTAGCGTATTTTCAGGCTTCCCTTTCCCCAGTTATTAAATCTCAGTGTGCGCTTGCAAGCATCTTTTTATCACACGTAGAAACCTACTGTATAGAATAAGAACTATACATGACATATGGTAAGGACTGGGGTTTCACCCTGCATGCAAAAGCCTCTTCAGCATTGCTGCAGCCTACAGCAGCACATAGGAAGATTTTAAGGAGCAGAGAAGCACAGCTGGAATTCCCTCTGTGTCCAGGGTGACAGAAAGCATTGCATCAACTGCAATGGGCCCAAACTGAAGATTGCACATGTTGTAGCATTTAATGTGAGGGGCAATTTGAACTCCCCAAATGGTTTTTCTTTCATATTGGCTCCCACAATGAAAGAACCATTAAGGGTTTTAGTGATCTTCCAAGACTCTGCTTCCAGCACAAAATTGGCTCCTTCTCCTTGGACTCAAGACCAATTTTTAATTGAATTTCAAGAGATGATGGATGTTGTACTTTATTCCAAGTCTATATGCTAAATTAACAAGGCTGTCTGCTTAGTTTCCTCTTTTAAAACCACATGGAGATGAGTTTCTGCTAATTCTCTTACACAGGGCATTAGACATGTGAATCAAGTCCTTATTCAAGAGTTGAAATAAAAGACATCTTTGCCAAGGTTATTACTTTGGATAATAGTTTAAGTTGTGAGGCAGCAACAATAATTTGCTTTCTGAAAAAGGCTTACCAGTTGAATTATTTCAAATGGAATAAAACTAAATATAGAACATGTTTTCACTGAAATATTTAGAAGTTATTAATTAACTCTTAAAAGTATATCTTTAAACAGGGACCATTCCATTAATTCTGCACATTTAGTGTTGGTTTTTACCTCATGCTCCCTCTGGTCCCTTCAAAGATAACAGAAAGTTGTTGGAGGAGACACCTCCAATAGTGGAAGAGCAACCCCAGCAATGCAGATTTGTGAATGCCTGAACCCTGAAAACTGCACTTTGATGCCACAGAACTGTTTATAATCTAAGAACTTTACCCTTTTGTTGGAGGATTTTGTAACGTTACAAGGTTCTCCTTTGTTCTCCTATATACCACGTTGGGATTTTTCCATGCACATGGCCGGTAACCCACTCCCTACTGCATCCTGCTGGTGGCTGGGTAATAGCCCCCTATATGGCATATCCCTGCCCCTGTCCCCTCAGTTTTGGGGATTCTGCCCTTGTATGGCTGGGGCCGACCTAGACCCTTCCCTAAAACCTTCCCAGGGTGCTCGTGGGGCCAGAACCCAGCCCCCTGACCCTATTTAAGTTGTGTATCAGCTTGAATAAACGGTTCTCTTTGGCTTTCACCTTCCAACTTCATTCCTCACAGTTGTCTCCCCTTCTTTCCACCCTCCACATGCCCTCAGGATTGTAGAAAGTCCCTCAGGAGTACTCTAGACTACAGAATATGTTTAACCTCAGGTTTATTACATGTTAACAGATGCCATTGATAAGTTAAATATTTGTTATTGTGAAACCAAAAGAAATGGCATAGAAATGAATGTTTTTCTTAACTCTGGCTGCTGCAATAGTATTTACATAGTACTGTACATGAAGAAGATGCCTCACAGAGGTAAGCCATTGGAAAGGCTTCTGGTAAGAAAACCTTTTGGAAGAAAGGCCATTTGGAAAGAGATTTTGGGCTGAACATAGAGAATTTGAAAGCAGAACTCTGACCAACTTGGACAAAACCAGGAATCAGCTCTATTAGGTGTATGTATTATGCTCCACAGTAGAAGCTGAGTAATTTCTTGAAAATATTGAGATATGGACACTGTCCTTCCAGGATGATGAATGGGATTGCCTGAACAGCAATGAGCCTACAGCTAGAAACATCTTTCCATGCTTATTCTTTCTAAATGGGAATGTTTAAAAGCAACTGTGTTTGTAATTGTAAAGTGGCCCAGGATGGCAATGAACAGTCTTAATAGATTCCTTTTGGCAGCACAGGCCTAGCTGACCTTCTTACCTCAAAAGGTGCTTTTGAGACAGATTGAACAAACCGGCCACATGGACTGGGGTTTGCACTTCATTTATAACAAAATTATTGTTCTCAAGGGGAAAACAGAAACTGATGTGAAAATATAGCTATCAGTGTCTTCATCAAGAGGAGGTCAAAAGCAGAGATATAATAGAGTATACCAACTAATTAAAGCAACAAGCTGAAAGTGTGTTTTAAATAGCTGAGTGATTTAAACATGGAATAAATGGAATAATATAACACATTTAGCATAACAGGTGACACAGGGTGGAAAAGCGTGTTTGAGTCTTTATTCAGCTGTGGTTATGCTTCTTAACTGTAGCTTATTAAATAAAATAGTAATAAAATGCCAATTCTTTCTCATAGATTTGTATTTCAAGAATATTTCAGTCCTAATCTGCATCAGACACCAGTCTCATCCTAGTCCTCCTTTGCACCACCAAGGATTCCCGTTTAAGGTTGTGTGCCACAAGAGAATGAGTCAGAACCAGTTTTAATTATGACTGCAGCCCAAATGATCCTGCAGAGTTCATTGTTAGATCCTGGGAGAAGCTAATGGCTTATCTGTTCTGTATAATTGTGCAAATCTTCTTTTCTATCAGTTTTTCAACAGTGAAATCTCATTTGTTGAAGTTGTATGCTGATGAGTCAACTATCCAGCCCAAGATTCTAAAAAAAATTAAAAATATGTTGTGGTAACCAAATAAGGAACTTTTTGAAGTTATTTCCTTAGAATGGGATATTGGTGTGGGTTTTGTAATACTGTATTCTCATGGAGCTGCACTTATTAGCAGAATCTGATATGTTTTTAAAGCTATTGTTTGTCTAACTCCATGACACAAGTGATTAAGTGATTTGTCCTCCTGACATAGTAACAGAAAACCTATTTCTTAATTCCCTTGCCACTGACAGTAAGCAATAATTTTACTATCTTTGTTCAACACCCAGCAGTGTGGTTAATATCCAGTTTGCTAAAGTCACAAATCCCCGTTTATTGATGCTGAATAAACAAATAGAAGCCCTTCCACTAAAAGCAAATTTTTTCTTTCACAGCTCCTTCAAGCACGAGGCAGTGGTTCTGTCAGCAGTGCAGGTTTGTCAGCATCATTGGGAACACCCGGGCATTTTGAGACCTGTCATTGCAACTCTCTAAACTGCATGGCAGTTTGGGGACAATTTGTAACCTGAACAAGCAAGCAAGTGACATATAGAAGCAAGTTGGGACACTGTATGGCACAGGATTGGATGTCCCCTGAAGCCTCATGGCCATTTATGGGTGGATGGAAACTGTGATTGCTGTGAGAGAAGAAATAGTTATTGTGGAGGGGAATAAGTTGCATTTCGAGTGTTCCTGTCCCTGAGACTGAGAAAAATTCAATACACCTCCAAAGGTACATGTCTCAGCTTTTCCCTTTGTGCAGAAAAATCTGGGAGACATGACTTCCCCTTGGATAATAGGATACTCCCAGCCAAAATCTGGATTCTTCTCTGCCTGAAACTGCCATGCTGAAGGAACCTAAGGTCTGTGTGACTTTCTGTTTTCCTCTTCAGAAAATACATCCCTTGTGGCTAATTTATCATTGAGAGGAAAAGGAGATCACTGAATCTAAACTGCTTTGGGAAATGTAAAATAAACACAGAGGAGTTTCTGAGCCCACACTTACAGGCTACGGAGGGGTTTCAGCATATCAGAGTCTCAGTGGGATCGCAGGCCTCTCAACACACATAGCAGAATGCCTCTGCTTTACCTTCCCTGTCTGAGAACTGAGCAAGGAGAGTCTTTAAAGGTCTTTCACCCATTTTGACCACAACAGGTATCATTTTGTTGGGTCTTTTGGGGACTTAATCTAACATATCCATCTCTCTTCCCTGCTACTCCAACTGAATAAGTGTAAGAGAGCTTTTCTCCTCTCACTGCTAAAAGCAAGTGACTCACAATATATGGTTTTATTCATAAAAGTAGTATGCTGAGTAGATACCATTTATTTGGCTGAGACTTCTCAATAGCTGTAGGTCCAGAAAAATCTCATGGGTATATCACAAGGCTCTTCACACTGTGCTAGGGCTACTTTCATTTCAGAGCATCGTTGTGCCTTTAGTTGAGTTGGTCTCTAATCCTCATATACTGACAATACTGGCATGTATTGCCATTTTGGGGTATTTGCCCCTCAGATCTTAACAGATTTTTGTTCTTTAAAATTATATATTAGGATGATTTACCCATCACAGCTATTTTCACTCCCTTATGGGAGTACCAGCCTTAACACAGCAATCCTCTTCCCTTTCTGTATCTCTTGCCTGGTCAAGGAGGCTCTTCAACTGTACCAACAGTTTCACATAGACAAGCCTGAGAGTGAAAGAGCAGTGACCTCAGCACTGGCAGGGAATTAACTCTATAATCTAATAGGGTTTCTTTTTCCATTTCTAAATAATGGGATTCTATTAGACCAAAGTGTAGTCGCTCCATAATGATAATTTATTGTATAGCATATCTGAATTTTGTCTTTTATATATCATAGAGACTTACAATGCACAGTTATATAATTGAATCTTCTCTTGTATCATTAATATTTTTCTTTGTTTAGAGAGACCTCTTTCTGTGTAGAGTTCACATGTAACTGGGTTTTTTAATTATAGGGGGGTTAATGTGCCTGTTTTTAAGTGATTAAATATTTTCATTTTTATTACTTTTAAGTATTTTGTAAAAAATTCTTTAAAAGCAAAATACTTCAAAAGCATTTTATGCTTAAGATGTTTTCTTCAGATTATTCTGGAAAATTTAAAGAGAATACAGCCATAAGTTTGTGTATATATCCTAAAATCTCAACAACAACAAAATGTCATGATCTTTGAAAGAAAATAATTGCGGTTAATTAATTCCCACATTGACATTTAAATGTATTAGTGGTATGCACCAGTGAAAGTATTGATCAATGAAAGTAATCAGCAATAATAGGAAAAATTAATCACTTTTGAAGATGTATTTTACTTCAGCTGTGGAACGTACTTCAGCCAGGATTGAAGTTGATCCTGTGAATATAACAGGGACTACTACTAAACAAAAAAGACAATGAAGGTATGTAAATGAGGGAAATCTGGGAGACCATGCTTTAATTTGCTATTAAGAGTATTGAAATAAAGAGTGATGTAGAGCCTAAAACTTGTGATCTACAGTCTGTAAACCCATTTCTGGAACTGAACAACAGCAGGTGATTTAGAAGAAAACACAAGAAATTTGTTGGTGGAAAATTTTTGTTAAAGGTCTCATCTTCAGTATGTGGAAGTTGGCTTATACCCTGAAATTGGTGGGTTTATGTCAGGAATCTTTCAGAATAACTCGTTAACTGCAGCTGTACTGGCTGGTTATTCTTACTTAAGAGCTTGTGTTTTTTCAGGATTCAGTTAAAATCTTGACATCAACCCATTCTTGTGGCAATGAGTCGCAGTTTGTTTATCTAGCAGCTGCAAGTATCTCCTTTTATTGGTTCTAAACTTGCTAAGGCAGGACTCAAATGATCACAGTGTAGTATGTTATCCTACTTTTTTATCCTAACCAACATTAGGAGAGGGGTTGAGTGATGCAGTCACTGAAGGGTGAGATTCAATGGGTAAAAACCAAAAGTGACCAATGTAACTTTTCCAGTTTTGTCTGTATTTTAGTATTCATGCTTAATATTATACAGTAGCACTGTATAACACAAATTATTAGTACAAATAACTTTTCCACCTCTCTTGAATGATTGGTGTCCTTGATCCTTCTTGACACCTTTCTGTGAATGCCACCAGATTTGATAGGCAGTGAATAGGCCCAGAAATATTTTAGGAGTGCTACATTCACAGTGGGAATTGAATATGATGGGAGTGAAGGGCTTAGATGTCCATTTAGAGCACCTTCTTTTCCTGCAGCCCGACAAAACTGCCCACACCATGTTTATCTAACTTTTTGTCTCCATAGAGATAGTCCTAGTGATAATTAGATCTCTGTGTTTAAAGCATCACTGTTCTAAAATGGGCTGTCACATAATGCATTACAAGTGCATGCAGTAACAGCAGATAGAGTTTTAACTGCCTCTTCTTCCAGATGTAAGAAGATTTTGTTGTTAAAAATGAAGAAACATGCAATTTTTAAAGAAAGTGTGTGACTCTGGAATTAAAGTGAGAGGGAATTCCTCAGGTGTTTGAATCCTAGTTGTGATGGCACTTAATTTGCAGTATTTCCTATGGAGATTCCTGAACTGTTTATTTTCAGACCTCATCCCTTTTGGTAACCTTTTAAAAGATAATACAGCAAGAATATTTTGGTAGCTGTTTCTGGAAACAGTTGGATATTGTGAAATCAATACAGGTCCAAGAGCTCTCAAATTCTCCTGACAACACTGCTTTTAGATTATTTTGAACTGTGATGTCAGACTCTTTATGTTATAATAATAACACACACAAAAAAAAAAAAGTAGGAATAACCTGCAACTTGTGACAATCTGTGGAATATATTTGTGTAACTACATTGCTTTGAACTCCACTAACACCGTGATAATAAATCTCAACGAGAATTAGAGTTTCTGCCTTGTAGCAGCTCTGCTGCCTCTCCCCCTGCACCCCCATACTATCTGCAAAGCAAAGCCAAAGCCCCAAAGGACTCACTGAAGCTGAATTGTCTTCTTGGCTCTGTGGAAAAGAGTCCTCCAAGTCCACCATGGTGGAAAACTGCACAGAGCATCACAGAAGGAAGGCAGACCAACACTGAGCCCTATCCAGCCTGTTCATGGTAACAAGAGGCAGGTGGAGACAAGAGGTTATTCCTGGCTCTGCTTGGGAATGAGCCCCAGAAGGTAACTAACTGCTGGGTGCCACAGCTGGCTGTCGGTGGCTCAGCTTCCTTGTCATTAGGGAAGGGAGTAGGCTGGGAAAGTCTTGACAGATACTACAGCTGCATGAACGCTCTGGTTCCTGACATGAGTTGGGATGGATGAGCCCTTTGCTCTTCAGAGCATGGATGGGTATTAACAGACCTGAAAGCACAGGCGTTTGTGGCTATATCTTTGGCCAGGGACTGCTGCAGGCACTTTCTTATGAAGTTTCAAGAAGTGAATTAACTTTCAAAGGCATTGAGTATCCACAGCTCCATCTGGGCAGTCTGGGTGATGCATGCCTCTGAAAGGACCAACCCAAGCTTTCCCAAATACCATGTCTATAGGCAGATAACCGATTCTCTTCACCACTGGTGTCACTCCAGTCACTTCTTCTCCTTAACCAAATAACCACATAAATTCATAAAATATATTCTTTGTTCACAGGACAGATTTTCCTCTTGGAGGAAATTAATATATTGATTCTACTTCTATAAACATCTTTCAGTGAAATAATACTGAAGTGAATGCTCCTGAAGATCACATTTATATGTTAAGCCTCTTGATAGAGACCTCAATACTGACACTAGATTTCAGACTGCTAAAAAGGCAGTTTCTCTCACTTGCACTTCCCAAGACTGCATTGAACTTTTATCTAATACTGTCAATAAACTTTATATGTAATTTAAACACTCTTTGAAGCAGCAAGAGATATGATTGGCATTCCCTTGCTACCTCTCTTTCAGAAAAGAGTGGGAAGAAGTATGGCCTCTGCCTGCTATAATAATATGAAATAATTCTTCTTTTCAAGTGCAAATATTTTAATTTTCTGTTGGTATGATAGTCATCACAAGAATCAACTAAAAAGATTATTTCCTCTCTCCAAAGGAAATTTACAACCTAAAATACGAAAACATGAGCTTTGTTTTCACAGCTAAGGTTTCTTGAGCTGTTTCTGGATGAATTTCCCACAAATCAAGAAGATGATTTTCCTCTCAAATCAGTCCTTGGCCTACTTGATGAACTCTTGCATGAAGTACAAGGCACAAAGTTGTTTTTCCAAGATGGAGCCAGATTTTAGTAGCACCCTAGATGAAGCCACCAGTTTATTTTGTAACAGTCATCAGGTGATAGCTTGTAAAAATGAAACTGATGACAGAAAAAGAAGGCTTCATCTCCTTCATATCAGCCTTCATAGCGCTGAGCTGCTTTATGGGTGGTGAAGGTAATGTATAGATAAATGTTTAACTCTTAATGATTCATGCTAAATGTGCAGCAAGAGTTACAGACAGATAGTAGTTTAGTAGGAATTACTAGTGAGCTTCTTGCCCCATTCCCCTTCTGTACAGTGGAGATCCTTCCCACATAAAGAAACTCCAGATTTTGACTTCAGAGAGAGCTCATGCTTCAGACCACAGCAGTAAATTGCTGGCCTTAACTGGAGTCAGGCTCATTTGGGAGGGATCCTGCTAGGTACACTTTAACAGTGTCAAAAAAGGGTGGGAGGAAAAGAGGATTTTAAAAATATATTCTAATGGACCACGGGTACTTTTCATGACATCTTCTTTTCCCACTGGTTGGTGATGGTTTGATAACTCTACTAAGTAATTGTAAATATATAAAGATTTAACAAATTAGATACACTCATAAGTGAAAGGGATTGATTTTATAAATTGTATTTTTTCTGTATGCTGGCCTCATATTTTTAAGTAGCAAAATGTTTCCTGCAGTCAGGAATTACTCTTTCTGTTCATGTGTTGGAGAGAAGGAAGTGAAAGTGCATGCAAGAGCCAAACTCAACATTAGACATGAACTCTTAGTATTTAGAAGAGCAGACAATTAAACACTCAAATTGCTTCAAAAACATCATGCGCATATTTACCTCTGAACTCTTGAAAACACAATGTGTGTTCATACTGAATTTGAGTTGGATCATGAAACAAACTGTTCTTTATTTGAACAATGTGCGGAGTTAATACCAACAAAAACAAGAAGCTCTCTTCTTTAGTGCAGCATCTTTTGGCTTCTTAGGTCCTTTTGCTCAGGCCCCTCACCTTCTGAGCACCAAAGCATCTCCTGGTGTTACGAATCAGCTTGCCCATTTGATTTTCACTGGTACCACTGGTGAGCAGCTTTTTGACAGCCTCTTCCTGCCTGGGGTCCTGCTGAGTACTCCATGGCCCTACTGTAGCTTCTGTGTTTGTCAAGATCAGCAGCAATCCTGTAGGTTGTTTATTTAACTAATACTCCTTTTCAAAGTCTTACCTTTTCAAGGAGGCAGAAGTAAATTTCACAGATTTTCAAACCATCCATTTCTTCCAGACTGAGCATTAATTAACAGTTGATGATGATGAATTAACAGTTTCAGCTGGTCTGCCACAGGCACACTGGTCCTTACAAATGGTATGTTCCATATGTCTCAGGCCTGTTACGGTTCCCTTTGCTGTAGGGGTGACCAAAACATGGAAAGCAGTGGCTTGGAAAAGGATTTATGGGTCAGTGGCAAAACAGAAGTTTCCAAAAAGGACTAATGAGAAATCTAGATACCTGATTGGAAAATTGTGATCAGAAATAGAGAGGTGATCTTAGCTCTGTATGAACCACTATTGAGAGAGACATAACAGTGCTTGGTACTATCCTGGTATCCCTTCTGCAAGACATCTTCAGAAACAGGAGAGAGCTCTGGAAAAAATTTATAAGTTTGAGTTTTAGGGAGTGTGGAAGATGTAAAGGACACAGCCTATTTAGTTTACAAGGAAGAAAATAGGTCAAAATGTGTATCAGTTTACAGTGTAGTAACAGAGAGAAAAGGCCTAGCTATATCCACTGCTGGAAAATGAAGCCTTCATATTAGAAATAAGTTTCAGCAGACAAAATAGTGAACTTGGCAAAAAAAAAAAATACCCAAAGAAATAGCATGGTGTCATCTCTTAATGTTTTCAAATCACAACTGCATGCCATAAAATGGAAGCTGATCATCTTCACACAGCAAGGCCTGACTAGGAGAGATATCTTTAAATTACCTTTGGTTGGTTTCTTGCTTTACTGGTAGAACAGGTCTCACCTTCTCGAAAAGCTCAGAGGTCACTTCAGCCATGGTCTACAGCTGGATAATTCATAGAGACAGTCCATTTACTTTTTTAAAAGGTATTCTTAGATCATGAAATGACTTTCGGAAGAAAAAGTAAAATGGCAAAATCTGCCCACATTATAAAAAACATATATTCAAGAAACGCATTCAATGTTTTATCCTCCAGAAAATACAAGGCATACTTTATTACAGCATTCCAAAACTGATTATCAGTGAAAGAGTACTTGCCCCATTTGCCACATTTTCAAGAGTGCTCTCCCCATCCCCCCAGTCATGCAGATGTTGCACGTTGCAGATGACAACGCCTTTGCCAAGTTTGTTTCTCTGCCAAACCCACAAACAGACGGGTTTTTTTCCCCTTTTTCCACGGACTGTGCCAGAGTCAGACAGAGTTCATGGTCCCGGCGCCCCTGTCGCTAACCCTCGAGTGCCCGGGATGCGCAGCGAGCCCGGGCCCTTGCCTGAGGGGTTTCGAGGGAAGCGGGATGCCGGCTTGGCTTGGCTCGTCTTGGCTTGGCGGGTGTGCTGAGCTCCCCCGTGCCCCGCGGAAGCCCCGGCAGGCCGGTCCCGCCGCCCGCTCTCCCGGGGCGGGGCAGGACCGGGGCAGGCTGGGCTGGGGGCAGCCCCGTCCCACTCCTCCCGCTGCCGGGCTCGGGAAGCAGCGCGGGTCCCTGGCTGGGAGGCCCCCGGCAGACTCCTGCCCTGGTGGGAGCCGAGCCAGTGGCCGCGCAGTCCCCGACGGCGGCCCCTCTCTCTGCCCTCTGCACCCGGATTCGGCAGCAGAAGCGTTTGCAGGAAGCTACAGAGCTGCGAAGCCGATTTGACCTTCCACGTGTGGGTCTAAAGGATGCTGCACCCGCTGGCAATCCGGGCCTGTGGTTTGTGTCACTTTTGTTTTCCTTTTCACGGATATCCCTTAATATTGACCATCTCCAATTTCCGAGGTAGTGACAAAAGGTCAGATCTGACGTATCTTCCTCCCCCCAATCAGCCTGTTTGCAAATAATTAATAAGGGCACAATTAGGCAGTAATGATGGGACCCGCAGTTATGGTCTTCCTGATGGTAACGGAGATTGATGCTGCTGAGCACATCTCCTTTTGATGACTCAGTCGAGGTTCTGTTGTGTGCGCCTTTGATCTCTTGTCAGAAATAACCCTGAGACCTCTCCCCAGATAAAGCCCTAACAAGAAGTCGGAAGAGCGCTGTAGCTATGTTTGCTTTTGGTTTTTATTATCAACAATCAATTAATGGTACACTCTTGGAAAACTATATGCACATGTAGAAATATTTCCCCTTTTAAATAGAAGCATTCGTTTTAACCACATATAAATAAATCTGAAAACCCTGAACATAATTTATGACGATTATGCTCACAAACATATTCCAACAGGTAGGGAAAAGAAAAAATGAGACGACATGCAACCGATAACAAAAATATATATATAATTGCCTGAATCTGGTCTCTCTAAACGCAAAGGGAACCGAACCCGTGAGAACCTTATTTCTCCATAAAGACACGCCATAGAGACTACGAGAAGGGAAAACATTTTTTATACGGTCAACTAGACAAGTCTGTACTGATATTAACACTATACAGTTGAGTCACAGAACACAGTTGTAGAAAGACACGGAAAAAGAGAAAGCATACGTGGCGACATTCAACTAAGAGCTATAGTTTGTGCCTTTTAAAATAAAATTAGAAAACCCTAACGGAGATGCCTAAAAACTGCATGGACCGTGTAATAATAATAATAATTAATAATAATTAATTAATAAT
>VXBX01001292.1:454530-472195 GCA_013400415.1 Scytalopus superciliaris
AATGGGAAGAAGGAGAGTGCTTCTTTAATACACACCTGATTCAGGGGGGAAAAACCAACAACTTAAAAATCACATTTCTCCTCGAAGGCTGGAGTGCCGGGTTTCGCTGTTTGTGTTCTCTCCTAGGGTTTCTGGACTGACACTAGGTGCTGGGACTTGTTTTTCGGCACAAGGCAACGAATAAAGCCCTCGAATGCAAAACATCTGGATGCTAAACAGATGCGTTCGTAGGGCTCGGTGTCCCGGGTTTTATTTGTTCGCCCACACGTAAGACTTGGATTAAATTGTCTTTACTGTTATTGATCGTTATTATCGTTTGTATTGGAATGGAAAAGGGGTCTGAGAAGGGTATATGGGGGATGTGTGTGCGATTAGGCACATTTAATTTTGCACCTACTTTTTCTTCCTGCGGGAGGGCAAGAGGTGGAGGGAGGGAGAAGATGCAAACCCAAATCACACTTAAAATATGCCATCGAGACGGGGGGCTTCGGGAAACCTGTTTGCAAGCACGACGTGACACATGCAAAATTTCCGGAGCTGAAGAAGAAAGATCGCTCTCGGGGCCGGCGTTTTTCTCCGCCAGACTCGGGAGCGGCGACCCCCCTCTCGCCGCGGGCTGCTCGGCACCCGCGCAGGCTCCGCGCTGCCGCCGCGCCCGCGGAGAGGGGCAAGGGAGCGCCAGGGCTCTTCTTGGAGTTTTCTTGCCGATGATGTAATTTTCATTTCGTTAGTCGTATTTCATTAAATCTCTCCTCTGGGTGGGCATTTTAGGAAACGCTGAGTGCAATCTCACTGTTGTGTAAACAAGCAGTGGATATTTTATGTTATTTCAATGTGTAGATAATTAGTTTTATTGCATTCATTACCCCGTCTATGTGCTCTATAACAAGTCGGCAATTAAAATAACAAACTCATAAAGTCTTTATAGAGACATTTAAGCTCCCACAGTATTTGCCAGGCTAAGTAGTTTAATTCAAAGCCAGCGGATGAGCACGGGGAATCTACAGGCTCCTGTGCTTCGCGCTGCTTTATTATATATTAAAAACGCTCCGATGAGGTACTTCATTACACCAATGACTGAGGTTTTATTTGGAGGGAGGGAGGGTGGCATATCACTATGAGTTACCGGTGGCAATAAAACAAAGCAGAAGATTCTTGAGCCGCTGAGGATTCGGGTGATAGTTTTATGGCGAGCTCTCATAGTTTTATTGCTGTTGCATGTTGTACAATGTGTATTTGATAAAGAACGGCCTTTGGTGGCCCGTGGACACTTTTTGTGCACCGGCGAAATGAAAATAAATGTGGACACAGTTTTAGTGCGAGGGTGGAAACAAATTGCAAGCTCTAAATGGTTCTCCCTTTATGGTCAGCAGACAAGAGGAGAAAAGCGCTGCAAACATCTGTCTTCCGTCCCCCAAATCTAAAGGGCACCAAAGAATGATGCGAATCTAAGTGTTACTACAGCAGGGATTTGTCTTTATTTACCCGCGCTCTCATGAATATGAATACGCATTTGGGGCAAGGAGGTGCCTCCACCCCTCAAACAACACAGGGCATTAAAAAAAAAACAACTTCGACTGTGTTTCCTCTGGGGTGCACACTTCGTGCCGCGTTTCTTTCCCCGCAGCAGCACCGCGCTGCCTCCCGCGCTGGGGGAAGCGGGGCCGCCGTCGGGGCTGCGGGGCCGCTCGGTTATCGGCCCCCGGCTCTGCCCACCCCGGCACCTGTCCCCGGGCTGCCCACGCCGGGTGCCTCGCTGTCCCCGGCGTGGCCGGCTCGGCACTGCCGCGGGGGTTGGTTTGCCTCACCCCTCACCCCTCCCGAGTCGTCCCTCCGCCAGGATTTCTCCTGCTCCCCCTCTGAGGAGTTTGGGCTCCAGTTGTTCTTTCTACACGCGAGCGGCTCTGCCTAAAAAGTTGTAGCAAATGGGTAATTTGATTATTGCCACTATAGGCCAACTGCCTCAGCGGCCTTCCCCCACGCGTCTGGCTGGGGGCAGAGAAACCATCTCCAAGGAATAATCAAATCAAGGCGAAGTGTGGAAAAACCCCTTCTGATTTCCAGGCGACACAAATACAATTAGAGCCTCCCATTTGTTTCACCCCCTCTTTTTTTTCTTTTCCCTTCCAGAAGAGCCCTTTTGTCTCGGTCGCAAACTCTGGCCCAGCCGGGCAGCGCGGGGTGCGAGGGATGCGCGGGGTGCGCGGGGTGCGCGGCGGCTGGCGGCGCGGTGGGGTCCGGTGACGGAGAAAAAGAATCGGAGTGTATAAAAGCTACTTTTCTTTCCCCTCCTTCGACACTGCCAGAGGCCCGATCCGCTTCCCTCAGGCTGCGGGAGGAATGCTCGGAGGCAGCGGAACGAAACAAGGAACAGCGCGCCTTTGTGCGGCCGCCGCTGGCCATGGGAAAGCGCCTCTCGGGCCCCGCTCCGACCGCTCCGCGACGCTCCCATCCACCAGAATAAAATGCTAAATACGGACGAGGGTTTCTTTGGCATTGCTTTGTTCGGAGGGAGCGGCCAGAGCACCCCACCGCACCGCGGCCGGTCCCCCGGAGCGCGGGCCTCCGCAGGACGGGGTGACAGCGCCGGAGGGGCCGGTGACACGTGTTGGCTGTGCCTCTGTCACACCTGAGGGTCCCGGCACACGTTCCTGCTCCTGCCGCGTCCGGGGCTCCGTGCTACGCCCCGGGAAAAAAAAACACAACCACTTTTTGTTGCCCCTGCTGCCCCGCTTCAGTGGCTGCGCTCGAACAAGCTCTCCCTCCCCGCGCTCGAACAAAGTCTCTCCTCCCCTGCGCATCTCCGCGCTAGCTCAGGATGCCAGGCGACCAGATGCGCTCTTGGATGGTCTCCTGCTGCCTGATTGGGATGGGGGATCTGAAATAGTAATGATGATGGCAATGAAGAAGGAATAACACCGCCATAGTAATAGTAATAATAATAGTAATAGTAGTAATAACAACAACAACTACTATAATAATAAAAAATCATAATAATCGTAATAAAAATGTTGATGGTGATGAAGATATCATCCTTTTTTCATTGCTCCATCCCACTCCGTGGGATACGGCCGTGGATTTCGGGAGGCGGCCAGCAGAGGGATCTGCGTTTTGCTTTTTTCCCCGGTCGCGGCTGCCGCGGCGGCGGCAACATCTGCTGGGCTGGAGGAGACAAGGCGATTGAGCAGACGCACAGATGTAAAAGTGACATCTGCTTGTGACAAAGGAGCGGGAATTAGATTAGACGGGGAGGCCTTTCTGCGATTAGGGAGGAAAAAAAAGAAAAAGAAAAGTAAAAAGAAAAAAAAAGGAAAATACTAGCTGCAGACTGTGTAAGCAGGGGAAGAGGATGTGAAAGGCAGAAATGCTCGTTGGGCAGCTGCTAGGACAGCCGGGGCAGCACAAGGGGCCTGGGAGCTGAAATAGCCCTAAGAGAAGGCTTTGCTTTTCCCTCCAGAAGCAGAGATGTGGCCGGGTCAAAGCTTTCCATCATTACGAGCGATGGACAGGAGGCTGAAGGGCACTGTGGAGACTCGTACACCAGCAGAGACGCCTTCCTGCAGCTCCTGCCCACGTTGCTGGCACTGTCCAGGCAGAGAGACCCAGATCTGGGCTCTTTTTTGTTCACTGATGAAATAAATATATGGAGATTCTTATACCTAAAAGTAATGGGTCAGGAGGCCTGGCTGTTACTTGCCTTTTGAACTGTCCAATTTTGGTTCCGTTAATTAAAAAACAAAACAAGTAAACAAAACCAAACCACAACCACAAGTTTAAGTTTGGGCATGTTTGGTAAAGCAGAAATGCACCCAGAAGAGGCTTTACCTGCACTGCTTAGCAAGAGGAAAAGCATCCCTCCACATTTCAAATTGTATAGTCTGTTCTGCAAACAATGTTTTTCACAGTTATATTAATAATTGTATTGAATATCATGCCTTTTTTTTTTTTAAGCTCTAGCACTTTTATATCTAGGGATACTTGATGCCCTTGCAGAGAAACACACAGAAGAAATAGCAGGACTAAATTATATTTCAGAAGGTTAAAAAAATGTGTTGTATTGCAAAAATAACAAGTTACAGAGCTTAATATGCTGTGCACTGGGGCAGATTTAGTAATGCCTCTTGTCAGGTCTTACCTCTAAGCTTGATGAATTTGGTCAAAGCCTACGAAACCTTTGAAGACTAGACTATGATTTCAGCAGAATGTGGAACAGGCCCTAAGTGCTGATAGCCTGAAGGACTGCCCCTTGCCTATGCAAGCTGATCTCTAACCTAGTTGCAGGGGTATGGTGTGGGAGTGTGACACCTTTGTCAGTAATGTCACCGAGGAATGAGAAGATTGGATCACAGAAATTGGGAGGCCTCTCATAAAATGCAGGGTAGGCTGAGGGAGAGAGAGTACAGTGAACATACCTTAAAAGATAATTAAGGAAATCCTGTTGATAGAAAAAAATGTACTTTATGTGCTTATTATGGAAATAAAAAATGGACCACTCCATCTGTCTCCTAGCAAGTAAAGAGGCATAGTAAAACACACCGATGACTCACACATAAAGATCTGTTTTCTATGCAACTGTAGATATACATTTGTGTTGTTTATTGAAAAACATATTCAGGAGTTCACAAAAGTCAAAGGTTTTGTATTTGCTGTTATTTGAGATTTTAGTGTTTGCACCATAAGCTCATGGTCTGGATACAAACTCCAGTTTTCTGATGGCCTTGAAACTGCTGATAGCAGAGGAGATTTGTCAAGGGAAGGGTCCTTCTCTTTGTGCCCTGCTTCTTCTGTTCTTTCTCTAGGCAATCACCACTGGCCACTATCAGACCTATGGCCTGACCCAATTACAGCAATTTTATGTTTCTATGCCTGTTTGTGTCAATGAATCCAATGAGGTTGAATGAGACAGTAAGAGAGATGGAAAGGTATGTTCTTCCCACAGTGAAGGATAACGATGTCTAAGTCAAGAGGTCATAGGAAAGTTAAAAAGGCCTCTTTTCTCAGAATAAGTAGCCAGTGACAGGGAGGCAGGGTTAGACAATCCTGAATTCCTGCCTGTAGGGATGTCATGTGCCTTCAGGCAAGGTACTTCCAACTCCCACACAAGGGAATGGGTTAGCAGAAGGAAATAGTATTAAGCTGTTTAATCAAAGGTCTCCGTGTTGGTTAACTGAAGGATACAGCAGCTCCCACATATAATTGAAATGTGCCCTGTTGGGCTCTCAGGAGCAGAAAGTCAGAGCAGTTCTGCATGCCTTAGAGACTAATGGTAACTAACCTTAAATGATGAGCAAGAAACACCTACTTAGAAGGGCTGGGACATTTTTCTTCATGATTCAAACATGGAGAATTTGCTCAGGTTAGGAGTCAGAGCTCCATTCCCACTAACAGTATCTATCAGTTGCTACGTCACTGCTCTTGGCTGGAGTGTCATCACTGTGGATCCAGCCCTGGTGGCTGGGCCTAGGTTCTTATAGAAAAGTGACATAATACTGGCAGTTGGTCATTTTTAGCCTCCAAGTAAAAATTGTATCAGTCAATCAATCAATCAATCAATCAATCAGATTACTACTAGTTAGCCCCAAGTGCTAAACTGGAAAGTACACCAATGCCTTCCTGCTAATCAACAGGCTTTTCATTTTATTCCACTCAAAATGAGTTCACAGATTCCTTCACTGAAACTCAACTTATATAAGGTCCATCTTTTGCTAAGAGAGTGCAAGAAGGCTGTTGATGGGACATTCAGACTTTTGTGGTCAAACACAGACACGGGATTTCAGAGAAGGAAGAAAAAATACCTGCAAGCACTAGCTGAAGCAGCAAAGCAGCACAGAAATTTCCATTTGTTGGAGACAACTAGAAACAGAGCTGAACTTACATGAAAAGCAGATATAAGATGCAAACTACATCCTTTTTTTTTTATCCTGACTACATATTTTCCTTAAGCTGATAATGCTTGATGTGAAGGGGTCTAAAGGATAACCTACGTATTTACATTCATAGACAAAGTAAGTGGGTAATAGCTCCAGATGAGGGCAAGACTGCAGTTTTTACTAAAACCTTTTATGTACACTCTGTTTGAATCCCTCTTGCAAAGTGTGGCTTTATGTGTGTACTCTGGGACCTTGTGTTGTGTCATTAACTAAAATAATTGTCTATATCCAGACAGGTGCTGAAAGGGTTGGCACTGGGTCAGTTCTTAAAAGTTTATTTACAATATGTAAGAAGACTTTTTTCCTAATGCATTTATAGACATTGTTCTAGTTAATACTCAGGTAAATAGCACATTAATTGAGTTTTCAGATTCTGTAATTGTATACTGAAATATGCTGATATGTTCAAAAGTAGAGAAAGTGATGTGTGAAAGTAAGTAGATAGTTGGACATACACTAATATGCATTGTGTTTATACACAGTCTATTCAGAGAAGCAAAGGGGAGATGATAGGGTTCTAACAAACTTACAATGTAATTTAAATTACTGTGCATCATCCATTAGAGTTTGTCCCCTGCTAAGTAGACTCTGAAGCCCTGATGAAGGTTTTCTACCTAGTAACTGAGGGTAGAGGAAAGAATGGTCAGAAATTACATTCCTCTGCAATGTAAGCTCATTTATTTAGTCTTGGTTTCATTTCTGCCAATATTGTAGGTTTGGTTTAGAAGGCCACTGGGGCTGGAAGGAAGTTTTGAAGCCAGATGAACCTGAAGCTCTTGAGGATTTAGTTTCTTTTCTAGCAATGTGGGCTCCATCTGAAAGCATATAGGAAAATGATGTGGGGAATTGAAGATGAATGTTGTGACCACATTGTCCTGTCCCATGCAGGGACTGGGCCCTTACTTCAGCTTCTTGGTAGTCTTCAACATGAGCTATGACTTCATGTGGGTAAGAAGAGTCAAAGCCTTGTCAGACTTAACAAAAGGCACAAAAGCCCCCACAGTAACCCTGCAATCCAGAAGCACTGATGGCTCTAGCTGGATTTTGAGGGTGTAAACCATTTTGAGGTCTTGGCACATGATTGGGAAGAAGCACATCTCACCTGAGACAAGTGATAATGTCTATCTGTTCCTTGGGTTCCTTGGCTGCTCTGAGGAAACTGCTATGGCTCATTTTAGGATGAATCTGTGATAAATCCACTTTCAGCTAGTTTGGAAGCTCTGTGGTTATGTGTGTCTGTACAGATGGGGAAGGGAATGTCTGTTTGGATATCTGCAGAAAGGTGGGTATTCTTCAAGGTCCCCTTCCAACCCAACCCATTCTATGACTCAATTCTATGATTGTCCCTGAGCAATGGATACATTTCAAGCTGGTAAGCATCAGGAAAAATCAGCAGAATGTTGTCAGTTGAAACTCTTGAGTAATGTTGAAACCTGGAATTTAGTAGGAAGGAGTACCTCAGCAATGTTGAGAAGATTGGAGGCTATGGAGTATCATTCTCTATGCTTGTCTAGTGGAAGAGAAGAAATGGGTGTGTGGGACCTATATGATTTTAGCATCTGTATGCAAAAGTAAACAAAGCAAAAACTGTTTCATAATAAAAGATATTGTTTACATAATTGAGGGCAGCACAGTGGAAGACTGTTATTCCAGCAGGTCCTGAATAACCATGTAGAGGATGGGAGTCAGATTTTAAGGAACTCTTGCTCCTAAATGTCATAACTGCTTTTGCTACCCGTAATTTGTGCCCAGGATATGGAATATGACTTCAGCCAACAGACAATATCAGAAAGACACCACTATGTCAAAGAGATAAAAGAAAGGGATTTGGGAAAGCAGTAAGAATATAAATCTAAGTCTACCAATATAATCTAATTCAAGTTTTGGGACAAGATCTGCATTTTTGCCAACAGTTTTTCACACAGAACAGCTGAATCCACTTTTACTAAATGAAATAGGTGGATATTGATATGTATGTATTTCACTCAGAAAATCCTGCATGTCAACAGATCACAGAAAAGTCATATTAGTATTGATGTGAAATCAAATGATCATGCTTGGATCAATACCTTGTAATAGTATTATGATGGTTTGGGAATATGAAATGCAAATTAGCAGTGGTTGAAATGGCATTTTCATCTTATATTTTAAATAATGCGTATTCTGCATTTTGCACATTGTTACATCATAGGCACACTCCCCCAATACCTACAAAGGCATGTAATTTATATCTAATAGTACATCATGACCAATGAATTTTGCCACTGGACAGCTGTGATTTGCCTGTAAAGACTGTGAAAATTGTAGAGAAAATTATGAGGCCAAGAGGAATTTTCTTGAAAAAAGCCTTGTCAGCTACTGAATGAAGGTCTTTGTATTTGACCCAATGAGAAATTTTGGCAACATAAAGTAATTATAATCATGGAATGAGCAAAACCTTTTGTTCCTCCTCATTTAACATAATATGCATCCTTTAAATTACACTGAGATACAAAATATGTCTCATGATTACTTCTCTGCTTATGTCAATCGAAAAAATTATTTAATCATAATGACAAATAGTCTTTAAAATTCATAGTTATTTGCAATTTTGATGCTTTCCTATTTATCTCTTATTCTAATTTAAGATTGATAATCAATATAGATTTGTGGGGCAATGTGTTTTAAAGTGTTTTTGCTTAGAGTTGTCTTTGGTCTTAATTATTACAGAATGTTTTGCAATCCAGATAACTGTTTCATATTTGAATGAGATATTACCTGCATATTTTATATTATTTAGTGAGTTGAACTTCTGCATTAGGTATGTTTATACTTGACACAAAATTGCTTTTACGCAGTGAGATCAGTGACAAATCAGAAGAAATATCTTCCATTATTACATATCTCATCTTTTTCAGTGCTCCAGCTCGATGCCAGAAGGTGCAAGAAGACTCCTTGGTGTTCGGAACCAAGGTATTCAGCAATAAGAATACACAGCCTTTTAGCTGTCAAGAAGTGTGTTGCTGGTGGAATGAGAAAAAAAAGATGGAAAAAGTAATTTTGAAGAGAAAGTTATGGCAGAATAAATGTATGCAGGAGAGAGCTGTGTGCTCAAACATCTGGTAGTCACGTATGCAGAGAGAAAGAAACAAGGAGGCAGCAGAAGATGGAACAAAGCACAAGCTGCTAAAGGGATGAAAACCAGTGAAAGATATTGTAAGGACACTCTGAATTCAGAACTGGCTTGAGGACAAAGTATGTGTGGAAAAATAAATCCTTTTTCATATAAGAGCTTAAAACCTGAATGCTCCCTCCACTCTGCAGATGCTGAAAACCTGGGAGATTTGCTGTAGAAAAAGGATGTGCTGAAGTTCATGGTTAAGATGCCCATACTTGTCAAGGCATGAACTCTAAACTGATTTCTTTTTTCCACTGTGGAAATGTGGAAAATATATTATATGTGGAAATAGCTGGATTTGATAAATGCATTTTAGGTGTATACATGTGATGTCTGTCTCAATTGAATATTTAAGGAATATTCCTGCATTGACAGAGCATAATCTGTATCTTCTAAAGATTTCTAGCACATCTTTGAATCATAGCTTACATTTGTTCTCCTTCCTCCCAGTTCTTTGGGGACAGGGAGGAATCAGAGCCTCACAAAGTGTTTTAATCCAAACCCACCTTTTTCAGACACCATCAGGAAAATTGATATCACTCTCTGCCATTCTCCTGACTGTTTTGTGTTGCACCTGGCCATTGTATAGAACACAAATGGGTTTTTTCTTTCTTTTCATACTTCTACTTAAATAAGCATTATCATGTACAATTGAGAATCATGTTTGAAAGTTCATAGTTACATGTAAAAGGTTCTTTTATGTTTTCTATAAAAGTTATTCCACAAGAGTAAATTGCATTGTATTATGTTTGCATAATTTCTAATGCAAATAGCTGCATGTAAGTCCACAGAAAACCAACAGTTAGGTATTTTAGCATCCTGTTTAAAATTAACCAAAATATTGAAGAAGGATAATGTACCTTTGCCCAGGACCTACTCTTTAAAACAGGGTAAAAATTATTGTGTTTTGTTTACATGTGTCAAATTACTTGTCTAACTGTTTAAGAGCTAAACACAGGAAACATTTTGCTTTCCAAAACTGAGATCTTTTCTCCTAGCTTTAAAAACAGCCTCAACATTTTAAGCTATTTTTTCTAGTACCTAGGCTGCAATCTGGGCTGACATTGTATATTGACAGTTTCAAGCAAACATGGATTTGAATATGTTTATGTCTAATAAATAGACCAGTATCACTAAGCTCTGACCAAATCTTAAGGTTTAACAAACCTGTTCATTTTTGAATGGAGGACAAAACTGCTGAGTCAAATGCTGCTGGAGAATGATTGTGATTTCTTGGATGCATCAAGGTACTCTTTGGTAAAAGCACACAAAAACAATGTCTTTAATTTAATTTAATTTAATTTGTATTTCTTCAAGAATGACACAACCTATCTAAGCATCCATTTACTTTCATGGCCTTGCACATAATAAGCTCTTGTGACTTTGCACACCCTCAGATTTAAAGCCATGTGGAGAGAAAACCTTTTGAAATCTCAGTACTGGAAGTTACGGTCTCTCAGACGTGCTCCAGCGAGGACACAGGATTAGTTTTGAGACAGATCAAGAGGAGGCTGTGGCTGAAGTGGAGTCATGTTGATTTGGGTATTTCTGATCTAAACTGGGCAATCTGTGGTCCCAAGTACAGCGTGTTTTGTCCCCAGTATTGCAGATCTTGCATATAGACTTGTACAGGGATTACATGGGTGGGATCTCTACAGTGGGGTTCTTTTCTCTGGTGACACAATTTCCATCTCTATTACATTGCTATAATCCAAACAAATGTAATGAATCCTCAAGGGTGATAATACAGACAAGATTTCACCATTGCTGACAACTGCTGGAAAGCTGTGACTCAATACTTCTTTGCCCATGAACTATGAAATGGCTATTTCCATAATATCATTGCACTAACTGTTCCTCCTCCAAGTTACTACAACGACAATGAATCCCTCTAACCCAGGGATGGCCAGTAATGAAGAATAAATAGCTTTTTGATAGAGGGACAGACTGGGGTTACTAACAGCAGCTTCAATGGTTGGAATTGGGCATCATTGATAATACTGCTTAAATTTAATTACTTCGTTTTGTGACACACAGTATCTCCCTTGTCTTAGCCTAATGGCTTTGACTAACTATTGTGGGGAGAACAGTTTGTGCCTGGAAAGGGAAGGAAGGTGATTTTGAAGTTATAAAAGAATGTGAATTAGTCTTCTGTTATTTATATCAGAATATAAATATAGTAGACCATATAGTATATTTCTGTTATTTGAAGCATTCACAACATAATTCCTGTATTTCCTGAGCTTACTTTCAGAGAAGATTGTCCAACAGTTGTGCTAAATAATCTAATAGTTAAGCAAAAAAATAAGTCTACTCTTATTTATGTTAGAAGACAATCGTATACTTTTAAATTATGAACTCCTAACCATGTTGTGAAACTATGAGAAAAAAAAAGCCTAGGCTAGTTCGTAAAAACTGTTTGACATCCAGCAGAGGAAAGCAAACAGTGTGTTCCATATCAACCATGGAAGAAAGCAATTATATCTAACAAGAAACAAAAAGTAATGCTATAAATCTAATGAATTTATGTGAAGAAGTTTTACCCCAACAGACATTTTTCTTAAATATTTTTCATGCTTTTAGTCTAAACTGGGCCACTCTGGTTTTTAGGTAAATAAATGTATTTTACCTTCATTTTCTATTTTCTTTTACTAGACTGATTTTATTTTCAGAAAGAGATATGTCAAATTATCTTAGGTCAGTTTTAACAGCAGGATATCATCTGAGGATTTAAGTAAGAGATAAATTTATGAATAGGTGGTTTCTATTTCCATTTTAAATTCTCTTTACTTACTGTTGTTGCCATTATTGTTATCATTATCATAGCATCTGTAAGGCTGCAGAATGTGACATTTTAAAGATATGTTTGCTAGTGGCTTTTTCAATTTCTGTTTAACTTAAATGTTTCCTAATTCATTCAACTACCCTTACAATTTACATTAGTCAACACTCCATCAATAAAACCATCAAAATGATCTACTACATTGTAGACAAAAGTTATTGTGTCAAGTTGACACTAATCAGTTAATTCCAGTAAACCTTCAGATAAACAAAAGCTTGTTGTCTATTACTGATGTGTGTGATTAGCCCCCTGTATGTCCTATAGCTATGCACATCTATAGAGATGTATCTGGCAGACACTTGGCCTGAGGGCTCTATATGTAAACCAGGACAGGATCTATAGTTAATGATGTTGACCCTGACTCCCTCAACAGAGATTGGATTCAGTTCTCATAATATCCCGACAGCTGATATGTATACTGTGCTAATAATATTATCAATTACTTATGCTACTGTGATTCCCAGTGTGTAAAGCTGATAAAAGGTTCTTTCACGTATCTTTTTTCTACATCTCCGCTATCCTACTGATCGCGTGTGAGTTGGATACTCTTCTTTCTGAAGCCCATTTATTTCATAACTGTAGCAAGGATGTCACATGTCCTGCATTCTGGGTAACATGGTAATTATTCTTTTGGTTTTCTCTTTCATATTTCCTCTGTTACCAAAATGATGGATGGAGTATTTATCTACAGCTCCTGTGACTTTAGGATAGAAGGTCTGTGGAAGCAGCTAGTGATCTGAGAGGTTTCTAGGTGTATGTGTTCAACTGGAGAAGCTTCAAATGTCTTGCATTTTCTTAAAGCCAGACCTTTGTGTCATTGCTCTCAGCTGGAGCAATGAAAAATCAGCAAAGTATGTAGATACTGCTAAAAGTTCAGCTCTAGCAATGGTCCTCCTGACCATCTCTGTCACTGCAGAACACTTCTGTCTTGTCCAGTATGTCAAATGGGTAGTGATGGTCTGTGTACAGTGATGATCAGAGATTTTGGCCATTTTTAAGCCCGGGCAAACCCCTGACTATGCTATAAGCAGTAGTATGATGTCACTCTTAAGATACCTGTTGTGTTAATACTAGATTTTTTATTTTTTTTTTACATTTTGTGCTAGAGGAAGCAAGTTGAACACATGAAGCTTTACACCCTACTGTGAATTTTGTACACTGTGTGTATGCACAGAAAAGCCTCCAGACTGTGCCTTCTTTAGAGCAGGTACCTACATTTCTCTATGCATTACATCCAGCATTAAGTATGTATGATATGCTTACACAGAGAGATGATTACAGCATGAAGGAAGGCTTTATGCCTTGACAAAACCTTTCTCTATCCTGCTCTGTCTGCACATACAGAAGTCAGTCTTCTGGCTTTAAGTCCCCATGGTGTGCTGTGCTCAGCACAGGGTGGAAGCTGCAAGCAGCCCAGTTCTTTTCAGCAGCCGGATGGCAAGGCTGAGCTGTGCTCCCTTGCACTGAGCAGCTCTGGTTGAAATGATGACAGGGACCACTGTTAAAAATTAAATTCTGCCTTATTTTTTGTGCAGTTCTTGTGAGTCACATTTGCGAATAGTAGTGAGAGATTTAATGATCGCGTATTTTTTATCTTATTTCACTTCGGTCGATGCCAATTTTTTTCTGTTACTGTCGACTTAGAGCTCAAAGTAATTTAGTAATTGATTCTAAGCACGGCAGCTCGCCAATGGTAGCTCTCCGTTCAGGGGAATATCTTTGCTAATTTTATCCATCAGAATGAGATTACCATGCTAATCTCTCCCAGCCCTGGTACCTTGGTCTGTTGGGACACGCTGATGCAAATGATGTTATTAAACACAAACCCTTCACCCAAGACAGGAGAAAAATGAAAGCAGGAGAGAAAAGCAAATCAGAATCTGTTACAAGGATTTTTAGGCCTGAGCTGGCATTGCCTGTGTGTGTCCTTTTTGTCACCCCTGAACTCTCCTGCATCTAACACTCCTGTTTTTGAAACAATCTATGGTTGCTTCTTTGTTTTTATATTAAATTTTTTTCTCCTCAGAAAGACTTGTCTATTTTCACATGTTCTTATAAGGTATAACATCCACGGCTGTTATAAGAGAAGTGGGTGTTTTTCTCTGCAACAGTCTATCTGCAGCCCATATCTATTAGTAAAGTCTCTCAGCATTTCAAATTTGTTTTAGGTTAGGTAGGATGTACTGCATATGGCTGCCCTGAGTGCTGTAATCCTCTACCTTAATCATGGGTGTTTTGAGAGGACCCCTCTGTTCTTGGCCATTCAGGGGAAAATAAGCCTTCAGTTAAGGTTTTTCATCTGTTGTTTTTTTTCTGCCCTGTTTTGGAGTATGTCCATCAGCTTGGTAACTCCATCTTGCAAAGGATGGAGATCTCTGGCACGAGTCCTGCAAAGCACTAAAGCATATGCTTAACTTGCAGAGGCCACGCAGAGCTCTGGCTGTAACTCCCTCCTCGCGGCATAATGGAATCTGCTGATAACTGGGCCTCATCTAGCTCTGCCTGATTTCAGATCCACTTTCAATCAATAAGAAGCCTTTTAAAATCAGGCCAAATTTGACCCTGAAAAGCAGTTTTGGGCAATCTGTAATTTAGATCAGTTCCATCAAAAGTACACACTGTTTGGCAGATGCTGCTCAAAAACTAGTATAGAAAGACCAGCATCTCTTTGTACATTTCACTAATTCTAAGTGTTCTGTGATATATTAATAGTTACTTCTTGTTTTTCTTTAGGAAAGAAAACAGAACATTTCTCCAAGTCATGACTCACAAAATTCAGAAACTACAAGGATCTTATTTGGTCTTCATCAGATACTAAACTTTGTGCTGAGGCAATTAAAAAACTAAATTTCAGAACTTGTCTCTTGTCCTAACACATCATCTCGTTACAAGAATCATTATGAATGACAGAAAGTAATTTGTTTAATTGCATTAATATTTTTATTATTAAACCACAACAGAACTATGCATAATACATTAATTTGTTTTCTGCCTTTTAGGTTTTTAAATTTATTATTTTTTTCTTTTTGTAAAAAAGCTTTAAAACAGACTCAAAAGTGAAGCTATGCTTTCAGAAGAGAAATAAATAGAAGATATGCATAGCTGCAGAAGATGTTGAAGTAGTCTAAACTAACGTACTGAATGTCTTGTCTGACTTGTATTTGAACAGAAAAAAGAAAGAGAACTCAAAATACTCAATTCAGAGATTAAAAATGCAAACCATGATTGCATTCAGAAGAGTTACACTTTGCAAGAATGATTATCTGAAAGTTTAAATTCTCAAGGGCAAGTTAGGAGAAACACCTGTGGGCAGAGTGTGTCACCGTCTACTTTTATTAAGCCAATATTTTTGATGGACATATATATTTTCTTGGCAGTTTAGAGAGTTCACTAAACACCCCAGTTCCTGAGAACAGCTCAGATCTGGACATTTACTTAGCATTGCTGTTTTTAGTGCAGCAACGCAGCTGCCCCAGATGCTGCCCCCAGCATTCCTTCCTGCACTTCTGGAGCCACATTCTGAGCATCACCACACAGCAATGTCAGTGGAAAGGTGAGCCAGAGGTGCTCTGCCTGCCACTGAAACACTCACTGTCCTCATGAGCCCTGCAGAGAGCGCATCATCTGCAGACAAATATTGTCCAATCTGTGACTTAGTTCTTACTCCCCAGTTATTTATGGGTGTTCATTAAATCCTTTCTGATGTTGAAGACATTCTCTCCTAGAAAATAAAGTGCTGTTTCAAATATTTGATAGGTGTTTTTCAAGTGAGCATCTTTAGGAGACAAAAAGACATTTTGAAAATGGCCAGGGCACTTAATTCAAGCTATCTTCTCAGTTCATTGACACTGCGGAATTCAAATAAATACTTGCTTATTCAGCTAATTGATGTAGCACTTTCTATACTTATAAACTAGGTACACTGTGCTCCTCTCTTCCTTTAGGAAACTCTAAGTAGTGGTACAGAAAAACAGCTGGGCTATGCTTTTCTTGGTCAGCAGAAGATACAGTCATTCACAGTCAGAGCAAGGGCAAGATCCAGGGCTACCATACAGCAAATGGGCTCAGGCATTTTCCAAATGGAAAACAGCTAAGCTGCATTTACTAGAGTGCTAGCATTTGGCACATAAGGTGCCATGCTCTTGGATGCTGTTACTTGCATGGTCAGGCCTGCAGCTGCATGCTTGGAGTCTTCCTCTGCTTCCTGCCAGGAGGCTCTGGTGGAAAGGCAACTTCATGGACTGTGACAGTGAATGATGTCTGACACCACTTGGGTTATCACTATGAACATTGAGGGTCCACTCAGGGTTCCCTCATCCTCCACCCCACATGCGATTGTCTACTTCCTGAGAAATGGCAGAATCAGAGTCTTCAGTCACCTTGAGGCCCCAGCAGTAAGTAGACAACAGTGAGGAAGAGAGAAAAAAGTTTATTGTAGCATGGTAGACACCAAGACGTTTGAAGGATACATGGGAAAACGATGACCAACACAATCTAGTGTGTTCACAAAGTTCATTTGAATGTCAGAACAGATCCTGGCTGCCGTGTTGTTTCCCACCTGAGCACTGTTTGACCATCGGAGCTGTGGGTTCCTGCTGAGGGGCTCCCCTGACTCTGCCCTTTTCCTCTGCTCTTGGTCCTTACCTGCATGTACTGTTGGGCTCTTTTGGGTAGCAAAGTGGTCCTCAAAGCAGACTCTGATGTTTTGCTATCCTTCTTCCTCCTATTCTCATCTCTGAGGAGCATCACTGTGCACTGGTCACATGTCGAGGAAAATGCTCTCCCTTATCAAAAGCTGATTTTTCTTGATGGCTAATTTGTAAAGCAAATGCAGTCAAAACATATCTCCCCATTCTTCGCTGTAGCCAGACTGGGCTTCACTCTTCCCCAAGTACACTTTAATAGGCCACCTACACACAGCTTTACAGAAATGTTTTGCTTAATATGTCTAATATCTTTTTGCTTGTGATGTTGCATTATCATATGAAGCAAGAAGTAGTAGTTATAAATTGCCATATAAATTGGACAGGTTTCAGTTAATCCTTGTCACTGCACAGGGAGCTCACTTGATATAAAGGTGTTGGGGGATGATATGAAAATAAACTGTGCCTGACTATGTATCATCTGAAAAATTGGCTTGCAGAGGATCTTGATGCTTCCCATGCCATACTCTGCTACATAATCTACAGAAGACTGAACCCAAAATCTAGTGGGCAGCCATTAACACTATATCATCCATTTGTTCAAAAAATTATGAAAGAGACTGCAGAAGAAAGACAAGGGTTTTTTTCATGTGGCAATAAAACCAGAATACTGAAATTTCTTCTGTACAGAAAAAAACACAGTGCTGAAATAAGGATGTTATATATTGATCCCTGGTGTGGAGGCTGTCAGACATCTCCTGAGGGACCAGAATGGCTGTGGGTTGGGGTTTGGTGTGGGACTCAGGAGATGGGGCTCTGTCTGTCCCCTTCCATTGCATCCTGGCAAACTTGAGGTGATGCAGAGTTATAGGGGTTATATAGTCTTCTGGTAAAGGGCTGCTGGCAAGGTGCAGTTCCCAACAGAGCTCCAGTCAAGTCTTATGCGCCATTCTCACTGCAAGTGCTGTAATGCGTTCCCACTGCTTGGCTGAACATTATTTCCTATGAAGGGCAAGTGATAAACACACACACACACACACACACACACACACACACACACACACACACACACACACACACTCCCGCAGTACAC
>VXBX01001292.1:472208-497530 GCA_013400415.1 Scytalopus superciliaris
CACACACACACACACACACACACACACACACACACACAAACTCCTGCAGTAGACCCCCACTGAGGAAGGGACATGGAAGAGCACTCTGTCCATGGAAATATGGCAGTTGATTTCCTGCAGTGCACGAGCATAACTGCACTTGAGGCTTACCTTGAAACTCTGTGTGCATTCATTGATAACCCCATTATGAAATTCAAGAGACCTAATGCAATTGTGTCTAGGAAGATTTACTTGTTAAAAGGAAAACAACTTTCACATAAATAATTTACTACAACAGAAAAATAATCCTCTGTGCTATCATCCTTGCATTGAAACTGATCGAAGGGAGTTATTTTTAAATTGCTTGGAAGTGTACTGCTCTCATTTCATTGTCAATAAATATGCTCTATTTCAGCACAATGCTTCACTAAATGCACCTGAATTTTCAAGGGGGAGTGAAATTGATCAGAATTATTTTTAAAAAATGCAGAAAAAAAAAGTTCCTACAGGAAATTTGTGTGGTGAAAAACTCACAACTCCTTTAATAACTTGAAAATGGGACTTGGTTCCTGTATTGATTCAGGTCCAGTGGCTGATTTGCCATTGAAGTTTTGCCATTGACCTGTGGGAACAGATCTTTAATTCTCTCCTGGAATGGGTTTTTCTAAATACCAAAAACCCCATTCAACTTCAATAAGTAGCACTCAGAATTATAACAGATTTATGAAAGGCTTTGTTTGACTTGTAATCTGATCACTACAAATTCTTTTTTTTTTTTTATTTTTAATTTCTCTCAATTTCAGGGGCCATATATATAAACTAAGTGTCCACATATGACACTGAGATGAAACCTAGACAGATTTAAAATTAAAAGCTAGAAATAATCACAATTTTTGTTTAAATAAAATTTCTGGGCAGACAAATGGCCTTTCTGTACATGGACAAGCCTTCTTTATTGTTTTTCTCCAGTCATTTTTGATAAAAGCTACAGAGTGAACAGTTTTGATTTCAAAAAAACTGACATTTTTTCATTAGAAGATATATAAAGGCATGGAGAATTTTTGGGTGTGTGTTTTGATTGAAGTGTCTCTTTTTAATGACAACAGTTTATGTTATTGGAAAATGCTCCCAGAAAATGTTTACCATTAACCTGAAATTCCTCTGAAAGACTGGTTTTATTTTATTTTGTTTTATTTAGTAGGTGTTAGTTCTGAGGATTCAGCAATAAGTGCTTGTCCTAGCATAAACATTTTTGGGAGATTCATCCATATTCAGTGGCAGTAAAAGGGGACTAAACACTGGTTTGTGTAAGAACTGCAGTATATCAGATGTATCAGCATAAGAAGAATTTTTGCCTCTTATTTTCATTCTCTCCTGCACTTTAGGTAAGCTCTCCAGGAGGTCTTTTATATAGCTGTGCTCTCCCTGAGCATGATTTAACCATCATGGGATATACTTGAACTCTTATAACTGTTAAATATAGAGAGACTAATTCAGTTTCAGTTGAAGTCCCAGAAAGGCATCAGAGAAATCATGTCACCTTTTGTACCTGAATGTCATTACTTCAGAGGAAGTCACCTTCAGGAAGATGTCATCTCAGTGTCTCTTATTGTCCCATTGTGTCACAGCTTGGATCTTTAAGCTGTTAAAAACCAACCTGTTAATTTCCATGCACAATCTAATAAATGCAAAGCAGTCAGTGTGGAACAGTCTCATTCACAGCTGGTTGTTTTATGTTTCTGCAATTAGTGTAGCACACACAATTACTGCTGTCGATACTCTTCGGCTGAACCTACCTAACAACTTACTTGCTCCGACAGACCAAGATCCTGCTCCATCTTCCCCCAGCTCACCTCTATCTCTTCCCCCTGCCCTACCATGAGCTCTTCCCTTTCTTTCTAAGAAGTCATGGTGTCTGACTGAAACTTCTTCTGGTGTTGGGCATTGGCAAGGCCTTTCTGTTGATGTGGCCTCTCTGGTGTGAATTCAAACTAAAGCCTTTCTCTAAAGGAGGGGCATAATTTGGGCTTCTCTATTTGTCTGCCTATTTTCATGCAATGTGTGGAAACATAATTATTTCAGTGTCTGTTACTGATCAAACTTGGTTGAAATCAGACAAGAGTCTTAGAAGTTATTACAGAAAGGATAAAAAATGACCCAGACAGACATGCCAGCAATATTACTGCAATGAGCTTCATTTCTTTAGGAAACCAGGCAGAAAAATTATTCTTCCACAGGGTCTAATTTTGTATGGACAGAGATACTAGAACACTAATGCATAAAAATTGTCAATAACACCAAGACTCTGCTGTCGGGTGGATGAAATCCCAGCATGCTGTTCCAGACCATTCCCCCTCAATATTGTCCCTCCTCCTCAGCATGCATAGGGACAGCATCGTTAGTAGGTACATGAGCTGTCAGGGCAAAATATCTGGTGCAAGGCAACTGGTTTGAGTTCCATAGCTGCTGCAATCTGTTTCTAAAGCTGTTTCAATAACATCATGAAAAATCAGCCCAGTGTGTGGGTGGTGTTCCCATGCCAGGAAGATGATGTACTGCAAGCCAGGAGTCCTAGCACTGTGCAGGACTGTAGGTTTTTCCTCTCCACAGGTACTTTTGACCTATGTTTTCTGCAAAATATGGCCACTTGTGTCTAAGTTTGCTGTAGAGATTCTCCAGAAATAAAAATACATTGAATGTCCGAAAAATATGTGATCTTGTGATGCTTAAAATTATTTTTTACTTAGTCTGTGTAGGTGTAAATCTAGTGATGACAGCATTGGCTGCTGCCAGCTCCTGATTACCCCACTGCACATGGTGGGTAATGTTCACACCTTTATTCAGGTTGCATACAAGAGAATGCATTGTGGTTGTTGGTGTCAGGCAGGAACCTCTTCCCAGCTACTGCGGACTCCTCTGGCTCTCTTACAAACAAATTTGGTTTTTAGATCACCCAAGTCCAGGCATGGTTCCCAGTTTTTCAGGGCAGGCTCTCATTTTGTGGATAAGTGGTAGGACTGCACCACAAGCTTGCAGGAGCTGCCTGCAGGTCTGCTCCTGTTACATCCATGTACCCCTTCTTTAACCCGGGCTCTGCCTGTCTCTAATGCCCTGCCCATCACTTAAAAATTGGGTTTTTTTACATTTGCATTTCTTGACAGATGCAGGCCCTTCACCATCTCATTTGTTGTCGCTGCTGTCCTCAATTTGGCAGATGACACATCTCCTACAGTAAACACAAAAACAAGGGTATATCTGCCTTCAGGACAAAAACTAGGAGCGGGCATATTGGTGCACTCCCTCTTGTCTAGGAGAATTACTCTCTGTAGCTGAGAGGTAATTTAACTCTCAGGCTCATTCACCTCTTGGCCTCTGGGTTGTTGCTCTGAATACAATGGCTGTGGGTGCATGAGGGAACAGGGTAGTAGGAGTGTGTGGCCATTAGGAGCAACGATGGAGTCCCAAAGCACTTCACACTGCCATGGTGACATCCAGAGTGATTTTTTTGTCCACTGTCAGTCTGCCTGAAGTAGAATTGGCAGGGAAGGATACAAATCCTGCTCCCAGTTCTCTGAGCCCTCCGATCCCCCGAAGAGTATTTTGAAATGCAAAGTGCAGTTCTCTCATCTTTGTTGTAGCAGCATTATTTAAAACACAATTATAGTTATGCTATTCAAATACACAAGTTAAAAGTATGTGAAGTCTCAGCCTTCCACAGCTTTGCTGCAGAATTACTGAAAAAACATCAACCTAGTTAAGTACTGGTAATGTACTGAAATGGTGCGTCCATGAGACACTGAAAGGGCTGTGCTGCTCTGACTAGTGCTGACAGTTTCTCCATTGTTCTAGCCAAGGAGTTCATATAAAGGGCTGTTCAAAATTCACCCTTGAATTTTTCATAGTACCCAGTGTTTCTTGTTTTATTTGAATTTTTTTTTTTTTACCTGTCTTGGAGCCGTCAAGAAAGAGTGGATTTAGTGTTATTGATGTCAGTGGAAAAGAGAAGGATGTTTCCTTGGAGTATCTCATCTAACCATGCTGCACCCTTTAAGGATGAGGTGAGTGAGCCCTGCAGGGAGCTCCTGTTCACGGTCCTTTTACTACAGAGGAAGGTCACAAAGCTGCACACCCAAACTGTGACATGTCTTGTCCTGGTTTTGGCATGCCAAAGTGCCCATAGAGTGGCATGAAATTTGTGGACAGTTCACAGACAAGATGGAAGTGATTGGCTTTGGACAATGTTCGTTTAAGTGATAAAGAACACCCAAAAAACCTCAGTTTGGGTACCCAGCTTTAGCTATTTTGACCTAGTCTCAGTTGTCAACTGCAAAATGGGGAAAATTGTATAATCTGTGGGGTTTTTTCAGATGTGGCAAAGAAATCCATGGATACCTTTCAAAACATTTAGGTCCTGGAATTAAAGCTATATAAAAGTGCTAAGAAAGAAACAAATGTCTTCAGTTCAGATTTTGAACAATATGTGGTAAATAATGCTTGGGGATTGCCCAAACTTGTAATAAGTATTTATATTTTTTAATTGAATCAAGCAAGGAACCTCTGGAGAAAACCCTGCAAGATTAAGTAATAAAAAAGCTCTCTCTCTCTCTCTCTTGGTTTAAGATTTCATTTACAATTGCACAGGCAGTTTTTATACAAAAGTTTAAGTGTTTCACTTTGTTATCTCAGCATTCCTGTAACTGGTTTTCTGAACAGAAAATATATTAACCCTCCCTTTAACTGCTGCTTTCTCATAATTTATTTAAGAAAACGTTTGAATTGCTTTAGATGTCTTGTGAAGTTAATTAAATAAATTTAGGGATAATTAAGTGTCATAAAACATGATATAAACTTGTTGATGTCAAGAGGGATGTTTAAAAATTATGACAATGATAGGCAAATTTGACATATGTCAGTAGTTTTTCCATACATTTGTATACTAGATAACCACATCTGTTTTCTTTTCTAAGCTTCTCTCTCCATATAATTCAAGTTCGTTTTATTCTGTAGCTTGATTGCATTAAATCCATTGTTATTTTTAATGTAAAAATTATCTTCTAATCATGTTCTTCAAAATGCTTCAGTCAAACACCATTTTATATTTACCTTTTTAACAATACAAATTATTGGTTTGGGTTAATTGAAATATATAATTGACTGTATTTTTCCTATATTAAAAAATGGATTTCGTTTTACATCTTCCTTGCTTTTGTTAGAACAGCCCCACTACAAGTTGCTGTACATCAGCCTGTTTTCTACGTATCCACACATTGACCTTTGTTGTAAGATCTGCTATAGACATCACAAACTCTCACATCAATTTACTACAATTGGATGTGGCATCTTCCAGCTAATTTGATTTAGGAAGAAATGCACCTGGCTCTGTTTTTCCCTATAGAATGTTGAGGGAGCTCAGAGTCCTCCCAGATGCCATCTATCTGAGTAGCCCATGTGTTTTTCAAGGTCTAAGTGGTTTGCCTTCATCTTCCAAAATGTAAGCCATTACAAAAGGGGAGTAGTTAGAATATGTAATGCAAAAATAAATTTAATATTAGGTGCAAAATGCATACACGTGTGAACATATGCATATATGTATGTGTATATATGTGTAAAGTTTGTATGTGTTTTATATTATATATATCATCTAATACATATGTACGATATAAAATCAAAATATGCTCATATGTCATACAATATTTAATATTTTTACTACTTTAAAATTTTGGGGTTTTTTTTTGGTTTTTAACATGAGGTTGTTATAGGGATTCTTTACAAGAAGTAAAAAACATTTTGAAACTTTCCAGACACGGATTTAGATCACGTGGATTGAGCAGGTTATGAAGATCAATCCTGTTGCAGCAACAGAAACATAGAGAGAACAAACCAGAGGCTTCTGCTTTCTGTTTCATCCCATAAGTCCAAAACTAAACCCATGATTTAAAGTATATACATGAGACTTCTTACTATATAAGAATCTTGGACTATCAAACAAATTAAATAACTGCATACAGAGTTGCAAATGGCCATGGTGATTAAAATGAGACTGGACAGTTCGATGGAGGAGGTGGATGTGGTCCTACCAGAGCAGAGACTGGGCTGAGCAGAGCCAGCAAAGGATGGTCCTGCAGCACTCAGCAACGTTCTAGATGTTTTCACAGGATGTTTTTTTGGCATGGAGGGTGGGTGGATGAGGGGAAAGAGTTGTTTACTGAAATATTATTTTCAGGACTAATTACTTACGTTGATAAAATATATATAATAGTGTAAGCTCAACATGCTACGCTTTATTGTAAATGGAAAGCCTAATTAAATTAAAGTGAAATTATTTGAAAACTCCTAATTTTGGCTCTTCAGAACTACAGTGATTGTGTTTGCTTGACAAGTGACTTGGCAACTATTACCAGACTCACTGTTCTCCAGGAATCCAGAAGCTTTCCCTGATGTCAGATGGGGCCTGACACTTGCATGCAGATTAAAAATCATTCTTGATGGAGCTGCTGGGTTCTGCATTTGTGCTTCAAAGGGGGAGTGAGATGAGGAAGGGAGCAAAATGTGGCTTTTGGAGGGATTTAGAGTCCAAGATATCTGTCAGTAAAATCAGCCCCTACAAGAGGGAATCATGAGTAGAACAAAAAGACAGCTATTAAAAGCATAAATATCTGCTCTTAACAACAACAATAGATATATTCAGTATGAAATATGCCTATGCAAAGATCAAATCAATTATCAAGCTAATTGTGATGGCAGTAATTTGCAAATCTTAAACAAAAGCCCCCAACTGCATACTAAAGGTGAAGTTAGAGTCTATTCTGAAATACTTTGACTGTTCTACCTGCTATTTCTTTCCCCATCTCCAGACTAGGAGCACAGATCATATCTCCAGATGAACTGTACTTCACAATGTTTCCAGGTTTGATAAAATAACTATATTACACAAAACAGACAAAAGAATACTGTTTATACAATTTGGAATCTACATTGTTTATGCCTTTGCAACAAAATCGTTAAGTAAATTCTGGAAGTGTTTAGGGTGGTTACATTTTCAAATTAAAGAAAAGAAAAAGGCTTTTTTTTTTTTTTTTAGAAAACTAGCTAGAAATCTAGATCTAGAATACAGCCGTCATTCACTTTGTAAATATCTTTATTTCTTTTCTCACAGAATAATCTTTGGCAATAGTTCCTCTTTTCAAACCGGTTTGTCAGTAATTTCCATTTCCTGCAGTGACACCTAATGGCAGGAGAAGCAGAGCTGACCCCCAGCCACCTTGTTTGCTGCGGAACAAAGAGAGGGTTCGCATTTTGAACTGGTGGGGAATGTGTGGATTCTTTCCTCTCTCCTCAAAGAGCAAAGAGACTCTGCTGTGATCTGGAAAGCATTCAGCTGCAGGAACAAAAGCATCTAAACTAAAACTATGGCCCTTAGAAAGCCAAAGATCTTGTCTTGCTATTTTTTATATGCTTGTAAATGCTGAACTTCCACTAAGAGTAAGGAGAGACAGCTAGGGCTGATTATTAAAATGACTAATCTCAAAATTATACATAATAGTTCTTTGTGGCATATGGTCATGAGTCTACATCTGGAAGTTTCAGGCTCAAGGGGTCTAATGTTTGTGATGGATATTTTAAATTCATCTGTGCTAAAAGCTGCCAGAAAGTGAGTTATTCGGGTCAGAATAAAAGTTGGCAAGATATATGCCAAAGATGTTCAGAATTTTCTTCTGTATAACAAGCTTATAAAATACCTTTTTATGCAGCTAAGACCAGCTGGACGAAAGTTAATCAGCCAAATGCAATTATAGGAGGTGTAAGTCTTATTAATGTATTAGGAATTCTCAGGGTACTACTGGACCATTCCAGATGTGCTGATGCATAATGAGTACAGCATAACCTTGATCAAGAAGCCAATCTGTCTGGTCTCCTCATCTCTTCTAATAATGTATATAATATTTACTTGCAATGGCTCAGAAGGGACTAATAGAAGTAATAGGTTCTCATTCAAATGTAGACTTCATTTTCTAATAAAAGCAGCTTGATATAAGCCTGAAATGACAAAATTTCACTTCATCTTTAGTAGAAAATGACATTTCTTTAAACATGAAGTGAAGCAAAGGCAGGTCTTATTTAATATTCTGGCCAGGACAGGTGTGTTTCGATGCTGTAAAAGCCCAACAAAATTATCAGTTTTGTGTTGGGCTAGTGACAGGTATTTGTTCCTGAGGCATTTATCAGCCAGCTTTGCAGGGTGGGTATTTGCAGACTGCTCCATAGTGAGATGGCAACTAGGTGGCCAGGGAGGGAAGAGCAGATCACAAATCATGGGAGAAAATTTAAAACCCATGAAGACAAGAGATTTGTTTGTTTGAGTTTTGTGGCAGGATCTTGCCCTGTTGGTTATGAGTGATCTTCAGAAAAATCTACCAGCAGTGTCTTACTAAGTCACTTCTTCCTCTAGACCAGAAAAAACACACCCCAAAAAATGAAAAAAAAAAACCAAACCAGAAAGTAACCCAACCCCAGGAAGGGACGTTTGTATCTGACCCTCCCACTCAAGCTACCCATAAGATATGTTCTTACTCTGTTTTCACCTTCTGATTATTAACATGACATTCATAGTGCAACTTTCTTACCTGGACACCTGTAATTAACTGGGTAGCCACTGGGACACCCACTTAAAAGTAAAGTATCCTTTACTGACCACCAGTAATTATATCCCATTGCAAGGGCTGCCAGCAACCTCCAAGCTATGCTGTTGTTCTGGTAGTATTTTGACATCTAAAAAGACCACCACAAAACAACATGTCTTCCCCATTTGTTCTGACATTCCCCAAAGCAGGCATGGTTCGTCTTAGGGACCTATTGTCCTCTTTGTACATACAGTCAGCTCCCATTAATCTCATTAATGAGACCTACATTCCCAAACTGGAAGGAAAAAAATTCAGCTGGTAGGAAACAGATTTCCTGGGGAGGCAATAAGGGAGCTAAGGAGACCATTAAGTCCTCCATCCCTCTGCTCCTCTCCTTGCAACTACACCAGAAATGCCCAGGGGAGCATCCATGGGAGCACCTGTGCACCAGAGCAGGGCCACTCACCCATCCCCATCAACTCAGCCCATGACTGATCACACACGTAGAAGGGAAGGGAAGAAAAGGAATGAGGACGAAAAGGAAAGAAAACAAGTGTAGCATCTATACTGGCCCTTCCTGCAGAGATCAGTGTATGGAAACATTTGGTAGGTGGTCCTCGGAAAACACACAGGAAGAATGACCGTGGTATATTCTCTTGTGTGTGCGGTATTTTCATTTCAGGAGAGGAAACAGAAGCAGCCATTTAACCTTTCATATTTTTTAATAAATTTCACTGAATCAAATCTGGAAACACTGTTGCAGACTTTAAATAACCCTCATTTAGCTAAACTGCTTGGGAACAAAACAAATGGTCTCTGCTGGAAGAAATAGGTTCTTGCAGGAAATGGTACAGCCCAGACTGAATAATTACTGTGTCTCACTGAAGCTCATTTTTCCTTCCCTCCCGGTGCCATCTGAACAATGGACCTTCTTCCATCTCCTGTCTGGAGGTGAGGCACCACTTACCTCTCTTTTCCAAACAACAAGCAAAGCCACAAGCCCAAAAACGTGGCACATACTTCACTGACCTAAGGACCAGGCAACTAACTCTGGGGCATCGGGGTCCTAGAAGATGACTCTGATACAGAGCACTGTGAATGCTATGAGTTTTATCTGGCAGATTACTAAGGAGCAGTGCCATTGTGGATATACATAAAACAGAAAGTTATCTGAGACATGCAGTGTCAGAAGCATCTGCTTCTAAGCCTTCAAGCCTTACAAGCGAGAGAGAGGCCAGCAGAATTCAGGGTGACACCCAGGAGTAAGTAAACTAAGCTTTTGCTCAGGGTAGAGGTCTGAAGGGGCCTGCAAAGTCCCAGGTCCAGGTAAGGAGCCTGGAGTTGTGACTGTGTCTGGCCATTTGCAAGTGTAGGGCAGCCTGTGCTTCTGGGCAGAGGGGAGTCCTGCACAAAGCAGGCTTCTCAGCCAGGTAAGGATATCAGAGATAGGGCTGGGAGATGGCCATGTTTCTTGTCCTCAAGGACTGCAGTTCCCCTGCATGAGCTCTGGCTGAATGCTGATACAAATGGGAAACAGGGTAGGAGCAAAGGAGGATGGAGAGCAGGGATAGATGTGCAGAGTGGAGCCATGGGAATACACTCAGCCTTGGTGCTCTGAGTCATCCAAGAGAGCTGGTGCCAAGGAACTGCTCTGCTGCAACTGAGAAATTGAATTTTGCTTGTGCTTACTGGGAAGGTTTGAGTCAGCCCTGATTCTGCTATTGTGTGAAAAAAAAAAAAATATTATTTCCCAGATTACGTGGCATTATTGCCTTTATTATCTATGTCAAAGCAGTTCAATGTTTTTTCAGACCTGATCTGATGATAGAGCATTCAAACTCTGTGTCCCACATCAGAGATTGAATTTCATTGCCTAACATCCACTAAGCACTTTGTGAACTGTGGCTGTAGCCCCCCCAGATGTGTGGCAGGGTAGCCTGGGTAAAGAGGCAGGGAAGCCAGAGGATGCCCACTCAGACAGGCAGCACTGGGGCTACATGTCAGCTATTGGGACTTAAAGATAAGGGTGCTCTTGAGGGATTAGTTGGAAAGAGGTTACCTTAATCACATGTTTTGTTAATTCCTTCAGCAGAATTTCTTCTTAGGCAGTAAAGGGCCATTCAAACACTGATTCTCGCACATGTGACTCTTCCTCTTGTGGAAAAACTCCACTGGGTTGCTTTGGACTTTCTTTTCCACAACAGAGGGCTTTCCTGTGAGCATAGCTATAGCGGGAGAGAATGAAAGCTGGCTGTACACGGAGGAAGTTCCTTGGACTGGGAAGCACAAGATCCCTTATGCAGCACACATGGTGCAATTTGCTTAACAGGCAGCCTAGTGGTACAGGCGTAACACAATGTTCAAAGCCTCCTCGACTGTGCTCCTGTGCCAGGTTTTGGCTGGCTGATGGTAGCTCGCCAGCCTTGAAGGGCCACTTACAGGTGAAATGCCTGAAGTGATGCTGCACCTGCCAAACTCTCTCAGCCTTCACCGATCAACAGGATCATTTCCCTGCTGCACATCAATCATGCATCCAAACTATACAATATACTTGGAACTGCCCAGAACAGATCATCTGTGTTTTTTTGCAGAAGCATTGCATATTTAGTCCGTAGAAAATGTTTAATTTTATCAGTCTTCCAGGTTATTGAGCTCCCTGGAATGAGGCTGTGGAACCTTTGTGGATATTTTCTTAGACAAGCATAGGAAAAAACGATGGCCCAAAGGACTAAATAGAAGATCAGCATACAGTGATACAGCTTAACATTAAGGAAAGTCTGTTTGACCAGTGAAAGAATGGTTTTCCTCTAACTATCCTTAGACTGAAATGCCTGTGCATGCTGTTGGGACATAACTGGAGGCTGTACTCCTGCTCCTCAACCCAGGTCTGCAGCTGCCAGCAGTACATGTATTGCCTTTGTTGTCAGCCGTAGGCCTGCAGAAAAGCTTTGAAGCCTTTAAGGTCACTTTTTTCTTTAGCAAGCTTACCATGTTTCAGTAACACATGATAATGAAACCAAAATTTATTAGTATAAAACTTGTTTGAAATTTCCTGCTAACATCCCATTCTGGTGAATGTGCAGAGTGCAGAGGTTGCTGGAGAGGTGATGGCTCATGCAGACCCTGACAGGTTCTATTGTCAGTCAGTGCTGGGGACATGCTGTATGGCTGGGGGTTAAGGCACTAGGAGGCATTTTAGGATTCTGGGTGCTGGAAGAGTTAATATTCTGTGCTGGGCAGAGGACACAGTTGCCTACCACTATTTCAGTGTTTACGGTGAGGAGATCAAGGAGGAAGGCCTTAGAGCTAAGTTAAACCTGCTCATTCAGAGGCATGTGCTGACATTATGGAGAAGAAAGGCAACCCAGAACTGCAAAGTTTGGATTTATGTCTGGAAAATCAGATGTTTTTCAGTGTGCAAAATTTAACTGGAAATCTAATTAGTAAAGATTCTTTTTTTTTTTTTTTTTTTTTTTTTTTTTTTTTCCTTTTTGTGTGTGTGGGATGTCCTTATCTCAATTTCCAGTAAGGTAACAGATGCTAAGACATGAGCCTTCCTGTGCTGTTAGGTGTGTTCAGTTTCCAGGCACTAAGTAAACCAAGATGTATACATATATATGTATATATATATGTGCATATATATATATATATATATATATATATATATATATATATATATATATATATATATATATATATATATATATATATATATATATATATATATATATATATATATATATATATATATATATGCACATATATATATACATATATACATGTGTGTGTGTGTGTGTATAAGTAACTAAACAACTTAAAACTTTCTGTAAGATTTTACCTTGAGTTTAGTTCTAGAAATCTGTAAAAGTTGCGTTCAGTCACAGTTTCATTTTTTCAAAATCACAACTGAAATGCTTCAGAGGAGTAGGCACAAATGCTGAAGTTACTTTTGTTTCAGCATGATTTGGGACTCTTTTTTGTTTCAGAAAGGGAAATCAGCTGCACTGTGCAATGAAGCACTGTAATGCTAAATATAAAGTACTTTACAAATTGGGATGACTTACTAGCTGCAAAATAGTTAAAGCTGGCCAAATTGTTGAGCCAAGACCCACTGGAAGGAGAAAGAGAAGTCAGATTCAGGAAATAATGTACAGTTCCCTCATTTCCAGGCTGCTGTAGCACCAGGAGAGCTAAAGGCTTTACAGAGCTCCTTCAAGGACCCGGTCCCTCTGCAGGGCCCAGGCTCCGGGGAGAGGGAAGCCGCATCCTGGGCACCAGCTGGTCTCTCTCTGGTGCCCCCTGCCTCGGGCAGCAGCTGTCTGAGTGTTCTTTTCTAACCTCTGAGAGAAATCAGACTAACACAGGGAAAACTTGAACTGCCTTGAAAAAGCTGGTTTCTGTCTTTTTTGTATATGCTACATATTTAATCCAGGAGGAAAAGAAATGGTTGTCCATGTCTAGAAAGCCTTTGCTCTCCTTAGCTGATGTTGGCTGTTACATAGAGAGCAGCTGAATGATTGGCAATGCATGGTCTGATGTGGGGATGTAGCTAATACTTTTTGGAATGCTGTGTTTTGACAGTAAATTATCTCCAAATAGCATCTCCGATGTTTTTCTCCATATTTCAAAAAGCTCTAGGTTTCAAAATAAGCCTAATTACTGAAAATGCAAGCTTACATTTATTTCTTCTTTCCAGGGCTCTGACTTCATCAGAGAAAGTCATCTCTGTTACCCAGGTGTGATATATGGTATCCTTGGAGTCCTGGTTTTGTTTAAATAGAATCCTTTATTAAAGGATTAAAATAAAAAATGACAGGAATTAAACTACTGGTTTATCACATATTATAAGGGACAGGGCCTTAAGACAATAGGAGTTTCTTTCTTTTCATGGTAACAGTAGTAAAAAGCTTGTACCTTATATCTTGTATCTTTGGAAAGTGTACTTTTGGTCATACTTTCTGGCTAGACTTTTTGGAAAGAGTTATTATGGTGCAAATCTGTGCAGGAATTAATTTGGTTCCTTTCAGTAAAAATGTCTGTTTCAGTTACAAACAATTCTTTTAAAAGTTCTTAAAAAACCCCAGCTATATCAATATCTTCTAATGTCTACTGGTTTCTTTCCCCTAGAAGTCAACCCATCCTTGATATCTGGCTCTTCCTTGTAGATATCTGGCTCTTCCTTATGTTTGGGAGCCCCTGCAGAATGCCCTGCCCTGGCATAGCCCATCTCTATTTCTGAGGTCTTTTGGTATCAGGAACCAACAAAATGCTTTAAATCATTCCTCAGGTCCACATTCTTCATGGCTCAGTAAGTCAAAGCCAAGTTTTGATAGTTCTACCTGCATTTTGACCACAAGCCATCAGACATCTTTTTCTTTTTTCCTTTTTAATTTTTTGGGGTTTTTTTGGATTTACGATTATCTAAGAACTTGAAGGAAACTTCCTTCAAGAAGATAGGAGTCTTAAGGAAAAAAAAAAAAACAAAAAGAAAAAGCAAGAAAAGTACACCTACATTGGAAAATGGAAAGAACATCTTTAAGGTCCTAATTCTGTTATCAAGCAAAAAATGCAAAGCAGATGGAGACAGAGCTGAATCTGGACACTAGGGAAAAAGGGCAGAGGGGAATGGGAAGAAAGGGGCAGCAGAGAGGAGAGGCAGGAATGTCCCTTATCAGCAGCAGGACATGGATCAAAACTGTAATGCTTGATGGTGATTGTAATTGTGCACAACATAAAAACCATAAGCAGCTTGTTATTTTTAATGCCTATAAATTATATTAGAATTAACCAAACTTAATAATGATTACTCTTCTTAGTTAAATATACCTGATATAATATTCTTTTGCATTATAGAAAAGGTTTAATTTGGTGTGATTCTAAATAATCATGTATATTCCTATCTGTAGTTCAAATAAATCACAAATGATGCTGTAAATAACCTATTTGCCACATATTTAAGGCTGTGAAGTCAGTATTACCTCTGATTACTTGTTTCAAGGAAAGCAGGGACTTTTTCATCCACAAAAGAAGAAACACTGCCTATGGCATAAGGTTCGTTCATAAAATGCATATAAGAAAAACATAAAAGCAGGGCTGTCATGGTGTGTCTGAAATTAGTGAGCCCTGATGCTGCCTCATATGATCCCCGTGTCAGGTGCAAATTGCTGAGAGCTGCCTCGCACATTCCTCACAGCCGTACAATGCTGAACCCCGAGGTTGTTAAGTTCAGGAAGAGCAGGAATGAGCCATTGATGCTGCTCAAAACAAGGGAAAACAATAGGTCTTTAAGACAGCTCCCATTGCTGAATGTAAATTGTTTTTTAATAAAATGTAGACAAAACCAGATGATGTCAGAAGAATTCCTCCCCTGTGCCACCCTGGAGATTGTTCAGTAAATGATAAGAAATGCACACATTTTGGGGAACCTTTCTGAGTTTCTCATGCCCGTTGCAGCTGTACAGGCCCTTTCTTGCATACCCAAATCCTTATTTACAGCACAGCTACTACTATGAAAATGCAGCATAATATGTCTTGAGGGGTGGGACTCACAGGCAGCAAGTACAGCATTTTTCTTTCTACCTTTATCTGCACTTTGTGGGACATTCCACACTTCATTTACTGTCTTCAGTTTTTTATTCCCTCCCATCAGCATTTGTTTCCCCCAGATCTTGTAGTGGTGATTCTTTTCTTAGATTAAAAGAAATCACACAAAAATACAAACCAATCTGTGCTTTTATGTGCATATGTGCACACAAAATAAGCACGTGTGTGCACATATAAACACACATAGGGTTTGTGTAGAGCTGTATGTGTACACATATAGTCATTTTTTGGAGTGAGATGCCTTGTGTTCATAAATTGTGTTAATGAGAAACAAATCTTCAAGCTGATAAATAATGGCCTTTTAAGACAATCTATACATTAACAGTTCATGTTTGATCATTTTCTGAAACATTATCCTCCAGCAGTTACAGTCACCTGATTCTACGTGTTGTATTTCTATTAAAAATAGCACAATTCCCTGTAATTCCTTCTGTATTTTCTTCAAACACAAGGGAGAAAAAACATTCCCTAATATATTTTATGGGCACACTCTCTTTGTAATATTTTCTTTGCAAAGGTCCTGCTCATATTTGTATCTTATTACTTTTCTTATACTGGATTTATTGATAGTTTCTAACAAAAATATGATTTCAGTATATTTACGGAACAAAACTCAATATAACAGACCCCAATTCAATTTTTTTTCATCAAAATGGAGAACAATAAAGAATCTAAAGTCTTCAGCTCAGACACATGGCATCAAAACCCCCTATATTGTTAAAAGAAATAACTCAATAACCTGGAAGTGATAGATATTACTTAAAGAACAACATTAGCTTTGTTTACCTTATCTGTGTTTCTAATAATCCAGTCTACAACTTGGGGAGTTACACATAGTTTGCTCCTGAAACATGTATAAATTCAGTAATATTTTGTAAATGGGGGAAAATAATGCCATACATTAGGAAGCATTTATTGCATATTGTTACTGCTAGTAATAATTATATAATATCCATTTAGATGCATTTCACATCAAGGGATTTTGTTGTTGTTCTGTCACACTGTTTTCATAACTGTGTTTTGTCTGGGGGGAGCAGGTTTTTTGGTCGGGTTTTTTTGTGGGTGGGTGGATTTTTTTGTTTGTTTGTTTTCATGGGGGGGGGGGGTTGCCTTTTTTTTTTTTTTTTTTTTTGGATAGAAGTTCATATTCTGCATTCCTAGTGTTTCACTTTCAAAGAAAGACTGCGGAGCTAGTTTGGGGGTGGGGAAGGGGGTGTTTTGTTTGTTTTTCTATTGACCACTAGCTAAAGGTTTGATTAATAACTTTGGTTAACAATAGATTTTTAGTTAAATAGATGAATGAATTCATTATTTACCTGTTCTTATTCTCGTGTGTATTGCCCAGTGATGATTATAGCTGTTTTAGAAATGATCCTTATTTATGGTATGTTGCATCATCCAGAGATGTAGTAATGATTTTAGATTTTCCACCTAAATTACAGGGCACTTTCCACTGAAAATGGTAAACAATATTACAAACTTAAAAAAAAGAAGTAATCTGATTTCAGGGAAGAGGGAACCCAGTGAAAGATGTGTGCTTTTATAAGGATGGACAATGGAAAGCAAAATAATAACTCCTAAGTTTGATTGTTCAAATATATTCTGCAATACAGAGAGCTGCATGCAGGCTGGAGCAGGCATGGGGCAGGAAGGTTAAGTAGAAGAGAAGGCACAATACTTCAGATTGGCAGTAGACTGCAGCAAGAATAATCTAATCAAAACTAAATTCAATTATCTAGTCCCAGGGCAGGCTCCTGGGACTGCTGCACTGAATGCTAGCAGAGCTCCTCCTAGACATTTTTCCCCAGTCAAACTCACATGATGAATGCAGATGAAATTTGAAATATGAAAATCTGAAATAATTTATGGAAGTTGTCAGAAATTTGGCCTGCTTGTGGTGTAATTTCCTCTGAGACGAGGCAGGCTGGCTCATTGCTTCTAGTCTCAGAGCAGTTGCTGGTCTTCCAGTGGATGGATCAACCCCTTTAAAATGCTCTTCCAGACAAATTACAGCTCATTACAGACAGCCTTGCACCATGCCATTATGTCAGAGGAAATCTTTTTTCATTTGCACAAATTTGCTTGGAATTCTCATATTTATTTGAGCATCCATTATCGAATCTGAACATTGAATTATCCACAATTATTTTCTGGGTAGGCGGATGTTTGTGTATATGGAATAGATAGTGACTTTGTAGATATACAAATATTACAACATGGAAGAAAATCCTGCTTATTTCAAACAATTGCATTTATGTAGAGAGCAGCTATCTATCTATCTATCTATCTATCTATCTATCTATCTAGGCTGTTTCCTGAAGATAGTTTTCTAGGAGATGTATTTACTTTCTCAATAGAGGCATCTACAGAAACCAGCTCATTTCCCAGTGACTCAGAACCTTCTCTTTGCAGCAATTAGTTCTGGCTGTGCACATGTAATTCTTATTCTGGCCTCATATGGGACAACTCCAGTTACAGTGTACTTTTAAGTTATATTCTGTAACAAACATGCTGTCTCCATCACTGCTGTGCTCACATCTAGCACACCTCTCCCCTCTCCCTTGTAGTGAGATTGTGAGTAAGCACTGGCATGCAAGAAAATAGAAAAGACAGTGATGGGACATAGCCTGAACTTCTCACTCCTTTGCTCAGGCAAATTTTGACTCAGCTAGGACTATGAGCTAAATTATGTGCTCAATACTTATATTTTCTGGTTGCTTAACCCTCTTACTAGACTACCAGTATCACAACTTTATGGGGGTTTTTAATATTGGAAATAATCAATGGGAAAAAGACTTTAAAAATCATAAGTCCTGTGTGAAGTTGTCCCCTTAGTTTATCTCACTGGGGACACCAGACTGAGGTGTAACTGTTACAGTGGATAGGAGGTGCTACAGAGAAGTAGGCCAATATACCAATGAGAGCATTTTTGGCTTTTTGATCACTGTCAATGTTAAAAATCTAAAAATCCCGGAAATGGCACCTCTGAGAATCTCTGCCCAACAAGAAAGAGAGTTCTATTATTACTTTCAGTGGGTTTGGAGGATTTAATTTAAAATACGAGTTTTGTCTCTATTTTAAGAAACATTCTATGGCAAAAACTCTCAGGTCTCTGTATAAAAGTTTGGTCATACTAAAGCTTTTAATTGTCTTTTGCATCTCATTATATAGATATCCTTTAACTTATCTCTGACCTACCCCAGCACAGTAGCTCTCATCCTGTGTCCTATGAAGTTCTCATAGGAAACTTGTTCCAACCTTTACACACAAAAATCTATAGGAAAGTAGAGGGCAGGATTGGTTTGTTCATGATGTTCACCTAAAACCTCTTTCATTTTTCAGCACCATTATTAAGCACCAAGGAAAGGCTCACAGTGTGACTAGATCTCCCATAGCCAAACTTTTTCAGACAAGTCCATTTAGGACTCTCATATTTTTATTTTCTTGAAGTAGAATTAAGCAAGCAGAACACAGTTTAATGAGCAACACGTACCCCCAACACACTTGCTAGAGCCCACTCTGCTCAGCTGGTGTGTGTCCTGCTTAGAGGGTCCCTCTTTGGGTTTTGTCAGAAGCCTTCCCAATGCTCATGGAGAAGACACTCCAGCATGGGAAAAATTGTCAGTAGGTCCTTCCACTCCAGATACTTGCACCTACAGCCTTCAGGAGAGGTATGGAGCACTGTCTGACTGCTTGGAAGTGTTCAAGGCCAGGTGGGGTGGAACTGTGAGCAACCTGGTCTAATGGGAGGTGTTCCTGCCCATGGCAGGGAGATTGGAACAATATGATCTCTAAGGTCATATTCAAACCCAAACCCAAACCATCGATTCCTTGGTTCTGTGATTCTGTGACTGTGAATGGCTTTGGTGGCACAACTTATTTCTGCTTTTTGTTATCTGTAGAATATAGAGAATGGCATGTGTTAACATGTTCTTTCTTCTTCCCCTCAATATTTTAAGTCATTGTGGTGAAGCATTATTGAAGATGTGTTTGTCATTTTGACCCATTCCTTTGTTTTTTCATTACTTCTTAAAAAATAATTAGAGGAATTTTCCTTTTTATTAGAATGAAAAGATTTTTTTCTAGTGACAGGATTATTTTGAGAAGTCCTCAAAGGATATCTTTCACATATTAGTCAAATATATGCTGATCAGAAAACTTTCCATCCTAGAATATTTGTTATGTTTTGTGATATATCAAACTTCCTGCTATATATGTGTCTTCTGTTTCTTCATCAAATGATCTGCATATATGAGAAGACTTCTCCCCATCTGGCTTTTCACACTGTGTTCAGTCTCTCAGTGGAAACTGGATATGGCTGGACAGTATTTGGGACAGACAAACTCAATGATATCAGGCTTAATTATCTCCATCTGCCTTGGGACAGAGCCCAAGCAGAAATAGCTTCGTCTCTGCTAATAGGTCCACCACATACTGTAATAAACACAAAAATAAGTCATGGTGGTATCTACAAGGATTTTACAGTCACTAGCTAGATCTTAGTGACCTGCAGGTACCTGCAGAGATCGGGAGGCCACCTTGATTTCAGCCCCACTCCTGAAACATCTATTTATGGTTTGGCCCAAGAGGTGTGAGTCCTTTGAAAGACGAATTGGCAGTGTGTTGGGATTATAGCAGAGGAAGAATGAAACCTCATTGATTATGGGGCTTATGAACATTAGCCAAAAGTGGTCATTTGTGCAATTAATGCAACGATGCTGAGAAGAGCAATATTTAGTACTTTATTGTAATTCTCTGAACAGAATTTTGAACTAAGAAGGAGTAATTTTGCTACTATGAAAGTTATTTATGTTAAAGATACATAATGATATTAGGACTTCAAAAACTAGAGCCACAAACCCATTAAACTGAGAAAGCTTTGAGCTATTTTATATGTCTTGTATTTGCATTTTACTCACAATAAATATAAATTGTGAATATCCTCTTTTAAAATGTCAGAATAAAAAATAATTACATAAGAATCACAATTTATTTAATTAGGATTTCTGCTTTTTTCTGTGCTACACATTTTTAAATATTAACAAATCACCAACTCCCTCCATACCACTTGGTAGTGTTGTCAGGTTGGAAAAGGAAAAAAGTCACAGAAACATGTAACTTATTTAAGTCACCACATTCTTTCTTTTGGATAGCTGTTGCATGGCTGGAATAGGCTGTAGCCTCCCAGCTTCTCTTTGCTGCAGGAAACTTTGTAATAGCACTTAAATAAATAAAGAGACTGGGTAGGAGATTATTGCTTTCATTGTGCTATTGTATATGTGTATTATAGAGTCACCCTGTAGATTGACACAATTAGTTGAATGCAGGACAAGACAAACGTTGTATATGACAGTGGGGTAGTATTGAAAGATGACCCCATATCTAGAGAGCTGAGAGTTATGGATCCATTGATGGCTGTTACCAGTGTTTTGAAGCGTGGCTGTTAAATTTTGCCTGCTGGCTTCTGGCTGCTGGCCTGCCGGCCAGCCTGCCTGGGCAACCGCGGGGCTGAATGGAGCCGCAGGCAGCTTCGGCACTTTGTTCTTCTGTTACAACAACTGACCACTGACAGGAGGAGCCTCTGCCAGACGCCAGTGGGGGCACAGCACCGCACATCTTTGTTGCTCGTTTCACTGCCTGTGCTGCTGTTGTTGGAGCAATCTAAAAGGCTGAGAAGTTTTCAAATACTTACATTTGGCAGTGCTGGGTGAGAAGAGACTCTGTTCACAAAGAAAATATCCTAAACAAAATGGGAATTCTATTAAACTATAAAGCATTTCCTCCACAGAGAAAACAAGGTGCTGAATAGGGACAGCCCAGCAGCTCTGACTGCCAGCCATTTTCTGTTTAGATGCACATATGTACAATCAAAACCACATATGCTAACTTTAAGTATCCAGCCTTGAAGATGCTGGCAGAAGTTCTTGTCTACTTTGAGTATCTGTAATAAGCTGTAAATATTCTATATTCTTTAGTCTTGGATGACCATTTCATCCATAAGCAGGAAGGCCAGTATTTCCCTGTTGAAAAACAAAACCCAGAAACCTTAAGCATTTAAGTAAATGTTCTATTTATTTATCAGGAGAAATGTTCAGGAAACCTCAGGGATTTTTTGTCTAACTTTCTGAGTAAATAAGGCTGCTGCAATCTCACTCTCCAGTTTGCCTGTTAGTGCATGTGTTTGCCCGAGCATGTTCCCCAACGTGGGAACCCAGAGGACAGCCTGAAACAAAATGGCAGCAAGATAGTGGGTGATATGTTGTTTGCAATCTCACGAAATGGATAAGAGTTTGATTTCTTCTACTAAAGAAAAACATCATTTTGAGTTCAGACTGTGTGAAGCACAGAACCCACACGAACAAGAACTTTCACATACATTAATCAGAAAAACAAGTCTAGCTGCAAGCCCATGAGAGATGGCTGTGTTCTAGAAAGCCCATGGGCATAAGCATCTGCTAAAAAATGACGATTGTCTACTTGACTCCATATAGCAAAAGCTAGGCACATGGTTAGTTTTCATGAGGAAGCCATTTCTACCTCAACTCCCAAAATGCTGGTTATTAAACATGTCTCTCCCAGGATTTATCCATGTGAGCATCAGGCCTGTTGGATTCTGATGGAGGAAATTTTGTATTTGGAGGAAACCAGAAGCTTTGGTCTGACTTTTCTAAACTAAGATTGGTTTACAGACAGGTGGTACTGGTAAAACAGGCAAGTCCAGTCTAAATGCAACTTATTACCTGATCCTGCACTTTATTAGAGGAATATTCTGGCTGTACACTTACACAGATAACTCTGTCATACAAAGGAATTTCTGTTGACATAAGCTGAAAAAGACCTCATATCACTGTGGAGTTTTCTTATTACTGATAAGAAAGGAAACATCTTTTGAATGAAAAGACCAAATGAGCCTAGACTTCCTCTGTCTGTATCAAATCCTTATGGAAAGAGAAAACTTATGAGCAGTTCCCATCAAATTACTGTATCAGGAACATGGACTTTTGAGCTTCTTTTTAACACCTCATAAAATAATGGGAATTATGAGGCTCTGGGTCTTTGCAATATCCAGTGCCTCTGACTGTTCTGTTCCTATGGACATTGTACTGGCAGAACATCTCCCTGGATGGTCTCTGCCATCAACTTTCTGGGCTCTCTTAACCTCTTTCTGTTTCACCTTGTATATTTGGAAGAGAAAAGAAAGTGCTCAGGACAAAGACACCACCTATGAGGAGATTCAACCAAACCAAACCATTCAAACCAACCATTCATTGCAGAATTGAGAGTTAAAATTGTCAGGAGAGTAACTCCATTACTATTAAACTCACCTGACTGACCCATTCTCTGAATGCCTGTGCAGCAATTCTTGTGGAGACCCCAGGAGAAGAGAGGTGTTACGTAGCTGGGTGGGACACTTGGGTATTCTTTCTGCATGGACCCAACAAATGTTGGTATTCCTTGCCAGGAGGGAGGAGACAGTTTAGTGTGAGCACTAAAGTAGACAGAGGCGATAGAGGGGAGGTGAGGATTTGGTTGGTAGCAGGAAATCAGACTAGTAATCATCAGGCTTGGACTCTGATCTTTGTTTAATACTACTGAGCCCTTGTTTCCAAGTTAAAGTACTCATTGATTGTTATCTCGTGACACATCTTTTCCCCATTAAAAATAAATAGATAAGAAATTTTCACTCTGACAGTGTTGCCAAACTGTGAAACTCAGTGTGCATCATGATCTCCAGGAAGACACCAGTAACTGAATACAAAGTAATATCCTTGGATGTAAAGTGGAATAGAATATGTTGTAATGTTATTGTTAATAATAAAACAAGATAATTCAGAGGTAAATGGAGATTGATAGATATTCTTGTCTAGGAAGAAACAACCAGCAGTTTTTCTTTCCATTGTTCCAAATGTCTTTGTTTGGTTTTCAGAGACAAAGTACACTGTACTAATAATTTCATTTAACTCACTGATTTCTTATGTCTTTTTTTATTTTTTTCCAAAGCATTATTGCTTTTGCAAGACAACGATAGTCATGACTCACTCTCCATACACATTTCTCAATAAAGCTGTTCTGTTATTCTTTCTTAACTTCCCAGCATTCAGGAAAGGTATAAAGTTGGTGGAATTATTCTACAAAAGTGTGGGGGGGTGGGTTTCTTTTTACCTTTGCTACTAACTACTGGTGTGAGTACTCCCAACCCAAGGCAGCTGATGAAAAGGATGCAGTTCACACCTGTGAGGGTTGCTACTTTGTGTCTCTCTTTAATCTGCTTACTCCCTGGGTGTAGACAGCTCTTTGGAAGTCAGTAGGATTTCATAAGGTGAACAAAATTTTCGCTTTGCTGACTACAGTAAGACTTTTATCTGATTCGGGATCAAGGTGTTGGTCCCAAAGGTGAATGATCAAAGCCAAAGTGGTAAGAAACTAAGTGAAAAAATGAATAGTAATCCTTTCCTCCCTACAACCTGTTCTCATTGTTGTATTGAATTCTCTGCACAAATAATTCAAATAATCTCTTTTTATGATGCACTTTCAACTATTATAAAAGGGGAAAAGACTGTTTCTACAACTTTTCCATACTGAAAAATACAAGATACTGTAGAGGAATTTTTATTCATCACAGGAATCCTAACTGCAGGGTTTCAAAATGTTCTTGTCCTTGCAATCAGACTATATTTGCTTGTTAAGGGGAAAGACATAGAAAAAGTTTGGATCACTCCCTAAGAGGATACATTTTTACATAAGACTTTTTCCTATCACTAATTTTACACAATACTTGTGCATATGGAGAGTCTATTCCTGTCTACATATACTTGAAGTACCATCTTGCACATTTTAATCAGTGAATTGATTACTTCTGTGGGACCTCGATAAGTCTCTTCTTTGTAGACTGTTATGCTCAATAGGATATGTTTGCATATCAGTCATTATAAAAACAGAGCTTTACATGGCATTAGTTTTTGTTTACCTCAAAGAAGCCATTAAAAATAAGAAAAAAGAAAAAAAAAAAGAGGCTTTACCTGAGGAAGGTTTACACAAATCTACATGCCACCAGAATAGCAGGACACTTGTCATTCCTTCCTTGCTTGCCAGGATCAGGACCAATTTCATGCCCTGCCTGCCAGAATGGCTGTCCACTGTCACCACCATCTTCCTAGGGCCACAGTGGATGACTGCCAGAATGCTCACCTTCCCTAGGGACAGGACTTGGCTTACATTTCTCCTAGCCAAAGGAAGAGTGACCAGCTCAGCTGAGAAGCCTTGAGGACCTCACAGCTCCATGGAATATGACATTTGTAGGCACTCTTCCACCCTTCTATGTGAGAATTTGAAGACAACAGGTATTTTAACATCCTTTATTTAAACCTGCTTTTTAGTTACTATTGCAGCATGCACAGCTGTTGGCTCACTTTTCTTCTGCACACGTATGCCCATGTCCTTGTGTGTGCTGGGGAGTGTGTGTGGGTGCTGCAGGTGTTTACAGGTGCGCCATCACACCAGAGATGGATTGCGTTGTGATGGGCACCGTTTATGTCACCAGTGCCCTTGTCTGGGGTACACTGAGGTGACTGCTTTTAAGGGCAGACCTGTGTCCCCTCACTCGTGGGCACATGACTATCAGCCCGCGGAGAGCAGCTGTGTGGGCTGGGGCAGGAAGGGTTCCGCGGGGATGTGAGGGTGTGTACGGGTGCGTGCGTGTGCGTGTGTGTGTGCGTGTGTGTGTGTGTGTGTGTGTGTGTGCGTGTGTGAGGAATGCCCCTTTCACCCGCCTCACTTCCCCGGCAGTGCTCTCCTGCCTCAGGCGGCTGGTGGCTCAGTGCACTGGCTGATTAGGTAACAACAGAGCACCTTCCCTCCCTGTTTCCTCTCAATGCGCTTGGGCCACGGCTTTTGAAGGAGCCCAGCCCTGCCACTATCCAGCCATTATAAGGGGATGTATGGAGCTTTATCCGGAAAAAGCTCAGCCTTGCCCCAGGCTTCATCAATCATTTAGACCGGTTCAAATCCCCTTCATCGCGTTCCGCCTCATTAAACCTATCGAGGGGGACTGAAGAGAGTTTGTATAGGTCCAGAATGCCTGTACACTCCTCTCTATCCGAAATAGTGCGAATGGGGGGG
>VXBX01001292.1:497587-510037 GCA_013400415.1 Scytalopus superciliaris
AAAAAAGCCAAAGAAAAAGGCAAAAAGGCAACGAATCAATTAAAAGGAATATCTCTGCCTTGTCCACTGTCTCCACACATGAGTCTGGCCGGACATCCCCTTCTGACGGTGGCTTGTGGATCCCCTTCACACCCCTCCTGGGCTGTCGGCCCCGGGAGGCACCCAGCAGCCCCGCCGGGGCCATTAAACAGGCCGGAGGTGTAAAGGCCGGGGTGGTGAGCTCTGCCCTGGGCTCTCTGCTCGACTGCAGGCAGAGAATAGCTCCGTACACATCCCTGCAGGCAGAGAGAGGCCGGCTGTCACCGGTTTCCGTGCCAGTCTTTTTGAAATAAACGTATTATTTTATCCCCTGGGAGAGAAAGAGAAATCAACCCCAGCAAAACGGTGCTGGTTGTTATTTATCCTTATATTTTTATTCTGACGACGCCAATCGCCAAAGTTGTCGGTGCTTTGCCCGCCGTGTCCCCGCTCCCTGGGTGGCGGGTCGCTGCCGGCCGGGATGCGCCGCGACGTCGGGGCTGCGCTTCACTCCGCGCCGGGCCCTGCTCTCGGGAACAGGGCTCCGAAACGCTGATATTTACATTTGAAACAAAGAGAGGTGGCTGCATTATCGGCGATGCCTTCTGATATTAATAGTCATAAAACCTGGAATGATTACCGAAAAGGAACGTGTTAAGTGCTAGAAGCCTGGGTGGGGTTGGATCTAAAAAAAGAGGAAGAAGAAAGAAAAAAAACAACTAAGCAAAATAATAATAATAATAATAATAATAATAATAATAATAATAATAATAATAATAATAATAATGGCAACGCACTGAATCCAAGTCTGTATTTTAACTTTTTTAATAACGATTTTTCCTGTGCTGTAAGCTTGCACCGAATCCTGGAGGAATTGCTAAATCAGATTAAGGTTATATTTTGCAACAGACTGGATGGAGCAATAAAGGAGAAAGCGCGGAAATGGGACTTCACCCATCAATTAGATCTCTATTAGCAGCCAATGCAGGCTTCACCACAGGAAATGTCACGTCCCGGCAGAAGCAGAGCCTTTCACTTTTCCCTGAAATTAAACAATTCTTCATGCTCGCAGACCCCGGGCGAGCCAAGCCTTTGTTCACCCGGGCGCAGAGGGTGCGCGTCCCGCCAGCACCTGCTCGCTGCCTGCGCCGGGAGCCGCGGTCGGGCCACCGCCTGCACAGGTTGCCCCAACACCTGCGCTGCTCGCCCGCCTGCCCAGCGCCCAGGAAACCGCCGCCTTAAAAGGCTCTATTAATATTAAAGGGGCTATTCCAGTCATAAACGGGCCATTACCAACACAATGGGTAGTATTTTGAATAGCAGGTCGGCTCATCTGCCTCCATAGATCATAACTGCCAAAACCTGCCCCCTCTCCCCCCGTCGCTCCTCAGCCTCGGCTCCCTGGGTTTTATGGAGCCAAAATCTCTTTCGCATCGAGTCTCAACGGTGGCACCGTCGCAGTGTGCGGGGCCATGTTGAGCTAAGGCAGACACGACTCTCCGGGATGGAGGAAGAGACTGCTTTCCCCCGTGTGAAGCGGAGTGCCGGGGGAAGCTCGGCTCTGCCTGGCAGGGCGTGCCTACTACTTCTACCCCCTCTTCGCCCTTCGGCATTGCAACCAGACGAGCCACCGGCTCCGCGGAGCATCCTGCGGGGAGGGAGGCAGGGAAGGGCACGAGGCCTTTCCCGCACACGTCCCCCCAGCCACTCCTTCCCCCTTTTCCCTCTCAGGGAAAAGAAAGAAGAAAAGAGAAGAAGAAAAGCCGTTGAATTTGCCCATAAGCGAGAAAGGTGCAACGGGAAAGGAATGGCCAAGAAGGGGGAAGTCGCAGGGGGGGATAAAGGGAGCTCTGTTGCCCTGGTCCTTGTTGTTCTTGGTGCTGCTCCATTCAGGCACCGAATTCAAATGGATATTTTACAGCTCAGTCCAGCTGAACAGGGGCTCAATGCCTGAAAGCTGCCGAGCTGCCTCCGCGGACATGCTCTGGGCCCGATATTATAATTTTCATAATGCGCTTTTATGTAGCTTCAGCCTCCTCCGGTGAGGAGCCCGCAGAGCGGCTGAAAGGGGCTTTGAGAGACCGGGGAGCGGGGCTGCAGCGAGCTGCGAGCCCCCCGCTGGCGTGAGTGGCACTGCCTGCCCCGGCCGAGGGCTCCTGCCTCCAGCCGCCCGGCCCCAGCGCGCTGCAGTGCGGTGCAAAGCGCTGCGGTTCGGGTCTGCTCCGGCTTCACGTCTCTGGAGTGGTGCGCCCCGTCCGTCCCCTCCAACCAGCCCAGGGGCACCGGGCCCTGTGTCAGCCCGGGCCCCCGTCGGCCACTAGCGACGTCCTGCCTTGACTGAGTGTCTGCTACACCGGCCCCACCAGGGAAAAAGGCAAGGAAAGGTGGATTCTCCCCCTCAGACAGGCCGGAGGGAGGGGACCTAAACAGTGAGGAATCAGGAGAGTTATTTCCACCGCTACAAGCCAGGTCGGCTGAAAAATCTGTAACTGTATATTTATCATCCCGGGTAAGTCATCCACTGCTGAAGGGGGGCCCCGTCTGAATCGTTAACCGGCTGGTGCCAGTGGCTGGGAATGGAATTCGAAAGATTATTGATTTGCCTTCGGGGCCAAACGAGCCGGCTCCGCCAATGCCCGCCCGCCCCCGCCCCGCTCAGCAGGTGCGTGAGCCGCGTTCGCCGTGTGAAAACATCCGAGGTCTACCCTTGGAGACGTTCTGCCAGCCCCTTCCCTTCCGGCTCGGGAGGCATCCAGCGGCAGCGGCTGAAGAGTTTGTCACTGACAGAGGAAAGGGCAGAAGTAGGTATTTCTAGGGTCAGTTTTCAGAGGTGCCCTTAAATATTTTCCTGATACACTGAAGGAAGGGAAATTTTTAAAGAGAAAAAAATGTAAGATGAGAAAACCAAACCAAACCAAAAAACCCTCCACCAAACAAACCACCAAACCCCTGAGAAGGCAGTGTCAACGAAGAGGGCTGCCCACGGCGGCGGGGACGGCTCCAGCCCCGGCCTGGCATCTCCCCGCCGTCGGCTCGGCCTCCCCCGCCTCTGCGCACCGCGAACCCGCGGGGCTTAGCCTGGGGACACGGCAAGCAAGGACACAAGGAAGTAATCCTTTTATCTGTTTCTAGCGTGGCTTTTTACGTTTAGCATGGAGCGAAACGGTCCCTAAGGAGCAAGTTACTTGTTTCATCTTGCTATTTATAACTGCAACCCTAATATGAGTGGTTTGTCCTCAAAATGTTGTGTAACTACTGCCGCGTGTCCCCTGATAAGCTCCTGCTGCGAAGTTATAAACACACAGAGGCATTCTTTAAGAAGCCCAGGTCTAGAAAAGTGTGACCTCCCTCCTTCCTCTGCCCCCAAACTCCCCGCAGCCCCACCACAGCTGCGGGGGGCTCTCTGGTGGTGCTGCTGCCGTGCCCGCACGGTTCCCAGCCGGACCATGGTCCCGCACACGGCCTGGCTGAGCCCCGGTGCTCCCCACGGCTGCTGAGGACACCATTGCTGAGCATCCTTTCCTCTCTCTCCTCCGGCCCAGCGGAAGAGCTGGAAGGAGGGCGGACAGCACATGTCTTCGCCTGAGGAAAAGGAAAAAAAAATAGAACAAAGCAAAAAAAAAAAAAAAACAAAAAAAAAAAAAAAAAAAAAAAAAACCACAACAAACAAAAACCCCAACACAAACAAACAAACAAACAAACAAACAAAAACAAAACCCAAAGAAAAACACAAAACAAAAGAAAAACAAAACAAAACAAAAACAAAACAAAAAAAACCCAAAACACAAAAAACACCCAAACAACAACAAAAAAACCCCAGCCAACCAACCAAAAAAAAATTTAAAAAAGGTTTTTATCTAGTTCAGGTGGAATTTCCGCCTCAGGGAGGAGAACTGTTCACAGTCCCGAAATCTACATGGCGTGAATGGCTGCGTTTCACACCCACGGGCCATGGGAAGCCACCAGTGGCCACGAGCTGCTTTAACCTTTTCCGGCCACCTTTCCACGTGCTCCTTTGTAGAGGCAGGAATACTGTTGGGCAGCTGAGCCACCTCCTTTCCCCTGTTTGCCCATCACCCCCGGCCCAAGGGACAGCGACAGGCCTTCTGCGCTCTGCAGAAGGGTCCGAATGCTTCGTGGGGGCTGCTGTGCCCGTCGCAACGTGGATGCTGCCATTTCTGGGTCGTTTTGCCTGTGAACTTACTGCGCTCATGTTACAAATGCAATTAATAGTAAAAGCAGCCTTTATCTGAGGAGCAGAAGGCAGCTGCACACCGCAGGTCATTATCCATTAGCGGGGAGTGTTCAGCACTTAGCAGGACTGTCGTGTTCAGGCGAGGGGAGGAAAGGCAAAAGACTTATCTCCGGTTCTAGCCCCTCCATCACCTTCCTCTGCCCAGGAGGGTGGCCGGCTAGCGGCAGGCTGTCCCGCGGGACAAGGCAGGTTGGGCGCCGGCAAAGCGTGGGGACCTGGTGGGCTGCCCCCCCGCAAGGGCAAATCCCTGCAGAACAGTGGAGGAGTTCAAGCCTCCGAAATATATATCCTTCTCTCCTGCCCTCTTCCCAGAAGGGTCCTTCCTTTAGCGATGGGCAAGGGCCAGTGAGTGCTGGGCCACCCTCAGTCCCAGCTGGGGGAAAGCGGCTCCGTGCCTCAGTTTCCCTATCCTGCAGACCCAGGCCAATGCTCCTGTCTTACTTTCTGAGACATCTCCAGACGTGCTGATGAGGCGAACGGTGTTCCCACACTTCCGCGGGCCTCCCACACACATGAGCTGCCCGTCCCAATCCCGCTTGGATGCGCGTAGCATCTAAGGGCCTGGCATGAGCATGGGTGTTACTTCCCAAGACATTCCTCCAGGGACAATTAGAGAGTGGCCAGGAACCCTCTCCTCGGCCGTACAGCAAGGCTCTGTCTGCCGCGGCAGTTTGGCAGAATCCACCGAGGTTTCTGCACGAAACTTTCAGGGCAAATCCAACAGGCTTGGGCTGCTGTCTCATGGCAGCACAGAGCAAAATACCTCGTCTGCAGCGTGGTGAACTGCGGTGAACCACCTACCATCTGCTTAAACCTCGGGATAAGATGAAATATCCTATTGATTTAGTCTCTAAAAAGAAATAGAAGAAGGAGGTGAAAAAGAAAAAAAAAACCCAACCCAAAACAACCCTTTTCTGTACTCTGGAAGAAGGGGAAAAAAAAAAAGCACCTCTTCCTAGCTCAGTGGGGAAAAAGGTCAAGCTACTATTGACAAGTATGTAAAGACATCTTCTAACCATGGGAAAACATGTATAAATTGTTTCGACTCACTGCATTCAAAACCAATGGAAGTGAATTACAAAACTGCACTTCTTGCATTGTTGGACTGAAAGGATATCTATTTATCATCTTATAAGACAGCTCGAACGATCTTTATCTGCTTTGCCCACTTTCTGACCCAAATTCAGGGTTTTTATGGAAAATTGCAGTCAGTTTGATTGATGAAATCCAAAGATGTCTAAAATGGCACCAAAGATCTCCAACTGTGCAGACTCCAACCGAGGGCTTCAATGTTGGCATTGTTCCTACGAAAAAAGTTGAGAAAACGAGCAAAAGTTAGGGAATTTCTGTTTAAAAACTTCAAATTTCAATGAGGATCCCGAACCTATTATCCCTATTCATGGGGCGAACTGTGTGAACATAAAAGTATTTCCCACACATTGCAAAACAACAACAACAAAAACCCCCTTAGTTTTAAGCCACGCCATAAACCTTCTTTGTAAAACGCTGAATAACCCTGCGTAGAAAATAAACCCAGCCATTCCCGTTTAGAAATCATGTAAGTTTATATCCTTATAAACGGGAAGCTCACGAGAAGCATTTAAAGAGAGAGGAGAAACAAAATGTATTTCATCTGTGCATCCGAAATTACAGAGACCTTTAAATTAAAATTCGGAGATAGGATGGAAGATGATTCTTAAATCCGGTTCCTGACCTCAGAGGGTTTAACTCAGGGTTTAGAGGGAGCAGTTAGGCAGAAGATGCTCTTTCCCAGCTCTCCTCGCAAAAGTAGAGTAACTGCCAGGATTTATCTGGCAACACATGGAGCTGGGGGCTTCGCAGGTGGGTGAGCACTCACTGCCCACTGGACCAGTCCAGATCTACTCGGGACATGGCTGATGCTCAAAGCCCCAGCGCTGTTAGGTCGCCGATCTGTTTGTTAGCGGCTCCCCGTCTCGTTTAGGGCCACACATTATTGTGGAATACTGTCACCTGCCTAATTGTGCTAAATGGCCACCTCCTATTATTAATAATAGCTGGAACGTGGCTCCTAGACACGTTACCAAGGCTGGGAAGCTGATGAATGAAACCCCTACTAGGGAAAATCTTGGTAGCTGTCTTCTGTCGCATTACCCAAGGGGGCCGACTATAAATCTTCCTTCATTTTAACCACGTTTACCCTCATACTCCTCCAGGCTAGGGATGCTGTGTTAAGATTGCACTGATGTGCCAATGCTTTGGACCAGCTGCTCCTAAATACAGACAAGTCCTTGTCAATTAAGCCATTGAGGAGCAGGGCCTGGGAGCTCTGGGGCATTTTAGCAGGCAGCAGTGTGCAGCCCCAACAATTAGCATCCATTTTGAAGGGACCTCCAGGGCACAACTGCACAGGCAGGGAAGAATCAAAACACCAGGCAACTTCAATTCTGAAAACCGGTCACATAATGATACTGAACAGACCGGCCTAGGAGAAGTGAGCCAATCTTTCTTGGGAAGGACGTTTAGCCGCTCCCCCAGCCAAGCCGTAGGGCCGAGGCACGCCGCGAACCGCGGAGTCAGAGGAGATAAATGAACACATTCATTTGGCTGTGTGAGCCGAAGTTTCCTTTGGCGGTTCTTCTTTGTAACTCGGTGTCACCTCAAGCAGCTGGTGGCATGCAATGCTCCCATGATCCTGGCCTTTGGCCCAGGCGGAGCTGGACAAGGCAGCCCGCTCCAAGGAGAAGAGCTGCGATGTCTCAGGTCAAAGAGGCCACGCTACCAGTGGGACAGGCAGAGCACTAGGAGTTCAGCTAAACAAAACCCCGAGGGGATTAGGGAGCCCGAGGGATCATTAGCGAAGGTGTTTGCTTAAGTAATTAGGAAGCCGGTAGCTAGGGGAAAAAAAGGCTTGTTCCACAAGGCACCTCCCTAGAATCTCGGGGCTGGAAATACGGAGGATATCACAGCACAAGACTATGTGACCCTACCAAGTTCAACAACAGAGCAAACAGCACATGCCATTAGGGACGGCAGTCAACCGGGAGGTAACAAAGAGGGGAGGGCACCGGCAAAAATGTTCCTGTATTAAATATGAAAAAGTATGGGGACAAGGGCAGAGGTCAATGAAAGTCAACAAGAGAGCAGGCTTAATGATAGAAAGAATTTAATATCAAAAATACATAAATCTGCGTAGGAGGCAGTCCCAGAATAGGCAGAAAGGAAGGCAGCCTTGGAGTCAACATTCACTTGGTAATAGAGCCGGAATGGATAGCGCCAGGTTGTTAACATTTAACACAAAAGTTAGCGGGGAATAAAGGACATAGGGCCGGCTCCTTTAATTGTGGTCCCGCCGGGAGATTTCCATATGTCACACTAAATGGATAACACCAGCCTTGCTCCGCAAGGCTTCTGCCGGGGAGTCCGTTTCTCCCCCTCTACTTTCCTTCGCGATTCTTTTTCCTCCGTCCCTCTCCCCATGCCCCGCGGAGCTCCCATCAGGGGACGAAACAAAGGTCTGGCTCTGAGTCGGTGCAGGGAAGGACGGGAGACGGGAATGGAGCGGGAGCGGAGGCTTTCGGGGAGTCCGTGCCTCCCCTGGGCTTCCCTGCCGGCTCTCACCGGGCGTCACGGCTCGCCGATAGCTGTCGCGACATGAAATTTAACACCTGCCGTTTTCTAAGGTTAGGAAAGCGCCCTCAAGTTAAAATAGGGTCCGAAGAAACCACTCTGCGGGTTCAGCAGGGCTCGGCTCAGCATTGCGCGGGGAACCGGCAGGGCCCAGTCCGGCTCGGACCACGGGACAGAGCGAGCGGTCTTCACCGACCAAAAACAAAAGAAAAGAAAAAAAAGAAGCAAAAAACTCCCGCTCCCCCTGATCAATACGGCAGTGTTTCTGCGCTAGTTCAGGAGGTCAGGCGGGCGTAGACACAGCATGGAGAGTTATTTATGTCAAGTCGGGTTATTGTAAACGAAATCTAGCAAATTGCACATAAGCTCCTCGGGGCCGCCAGTGGGCTCGTGGGCAGAGGTCAGTGTCAGTCAGTCTGTCCATCCCTCTGGAGACAGTAATTGTCCGGGGGCTGACACCGCGTCGGGGGCGATAGGCGGCTCCATCCATCTCCATCCAGTTATCCCGGCGCCGAGGCCGGAGCTACCCGCAGCTCCGCGGGTGCGTGGCACCAAGTCACGGCCGGCCTCGCTCCCGGAAATCCCACGGCGGGAATGCCACGAGTCCCACGGGCCGCGCCACGCCGTTTCCGCGCGGCGACCTGCCATCTCCAGGTACCGCGCCAGGTACACCGCGCCAGGTATCGCGCCTCGCCAGCATCCAGCATCAAGCTCCATCGCTCCCCCATAATCCCTTTATTAATAGGGAAATTCTTCCTTTCTGACAATTTAATAGTCTAAAGTAATCTTCTGCGTGACATTGCCCATCCGTCTTCTCAAAAGAGAAAACAAAGGGGATGGTTTTTTTCTTTGGGCCTCTCCAGATCCTTTTCTATTTTGAGAGGGGTTCCCCACAATGGGGTCCTTATGAACCATAATGGTTATGTTTATGAAGCCAGCGATACCAGTGTATGAAGACAATTTTATGCCTAATTAGAAAATGATGTAAGCAAGTGGGAGACAAAGAGGGCTTGTCTGCTGTGGCTGGGTCCCTGGCCGTCACTCCCGGGGGAATATATCGCCTCTTCTGTGCTTTACGTCCACTATTTTTATAACATCTCGTCCATTAGCTCCTCAAACTGTTTATGATATCGTGGACAGTTAGTAAAACAGCTCAATTTAGCGGTGGATTAAAGCAATTTTGAAACATGTTCTGAAGGGAATCGCACAGGAGGCGACGAGCAGCCCTCCCCTCTCCTATCCAAAGGGACTTCACCTCTGGGAAGACTCCAATAACTGCAACCCCAGCCCCACTCGATTAAGGGATAATTTTTAATATATATGCAATAAATGTTCACTTTGTTAGATTGAATGACAGACAATAATATCGGCAAATCTTCATATCCATCCATTACCGGCAAACGAGCGGCACAAAGAACATATTTGCTTTTGATTAATTTATTTGCAGACTCTGTTTGATAAAGCAATAACTATTTGGTTAAACTTGACATTCGGTCTTCGGGGGGTTATCAGACCAATTCCCTCTCGTTCTTGGGTGATAATAAAGCTGTTTAAACGGGATTAATTATTAATTGGTTGCAATTAATTTCCTCTCTTCTCCACGTCGACAGACAATGAGGATCACTCACTCCCAAACAAAAGATTGCCGTAGGAGCATCCTGGCCCCGTTGGTATCTATCTATCTATCTATCCGTCTGCCCCTTTCCATCTCCCCTGATTTGTGTAAGAGGCACCTCAGCTTTCCTTTAGAAACGTTATATCTATCCTGCAGCAGGGACATCTTCCCCCTCGGGGATGGTGAGAAGGACTTCAAGAACCCCCGTGAATGTCCGCGCTCCGCGGCCCAGGAGCACCAGTCCTGCGGCCGCGGTGACGGCCGACCCTCCCCGAGCGGGGAGAGCGAGGGGCAGCCCCGGCCCCGCCGGAGATGAGCGAACAGGAATGTCGGGATGGCGGCCAGGGGAGCGGGTAGCTGAAGGACAAGACTTCCCGATTCAGCCGCAGTGATGAATTGCTGCGGGGGAGAGGAACATCTCCTTGCCCCTGATGAATGGATCCGGAGGATGGATAGTCCAGAGTGTGTTATATCTTCATCAAACTGTGAAACCCCTCCCTTTACTAATAATCTGTCACAACTTTACAGAACACACACTGAGACCAAAGGGAAGCCCCTGCCCTGCAGCCTGCCCCTTCCCTCCCCTGTCAGGAAGGGCTTTATCCGGGCAGGGAGCACGGGGGAGGGGGGACTCTCGCGGCGGAAAGCTTTCCTCGGCCGCTGCTCGGCCTCTCCCCTCTCGGCTGCCCCAAGAACCCCCTCCCGAAAGGCACCCTTCGCCGGTCCGGGACTCCCCGGCCTCCGAGCCCGGTCCCTCCCTGTCAGCCGCGGGAGGCGAAGCAGGTTCTGTTCAAGACAGCCGGGGTAGGGCGAGCCAAAAGCACCCCAGCAAGTTTACGACAGGGTTTTTAGTATCGGGAGACATGAGGCCAGGAGGGGTGAAAGCCACCCATTTTCCCTGGGCAAACGGAGGAAAAACAACTAAGGCGAGACCCAGTATTCTCCTCCAGCAACAGACCTAGCTCTTTCCATTAGTATTTCGCTCGAGCACAGATAAATCTCCCTTTTCCACTGGATATTTACATTTCGAGCAGATGCATCTTCCAGCAGCTATGTCCGCTCATCTACGCTACATCATTAAATACAATACTCAAAAGTAGTTGCTTAAAAGTAAGGAGAGCAGCGGGAGATGCCGTGGGTGACAGGCGGCACACACAGCCACCGGCACCCGTGCCCCTGCCCGCTGCTCGGAGCCCCGCGGCGCAACCTCTGCCCGCAGCCCCGGAGCGCTGCCTGCCGCTCCCTCCGGCTCTTCACCTACAGAAAGGGTCGTTCCGGATTATTCTACTGTTAGCAATAGTCATTGCTCTGTCCGGGAATAGTTTAAGGCGTAAAACTGAGGCAGTGAAAGACATTAGTCTAATGAGGTTTGTCGTGTAGAAGCTGTTGATATTATGTTGTCATTCATCTCATTTAAAGTCCGAAGAAACGCATTCATGAGATTGCTTCTTTATTTTTTCCCCCCTTTCTCCCCCTTTCTTGCTGTTTTTAAAAACATCGCTTTCTTTGGCTGTTTGCTTTAGGGGCTTTTCATCTGCGTGTTTCAGATAAGAAAAGAAATCAGATTCTTTTATTTTTCGATTGGATCCGAATTCCTTTTGATGTCCCCATTTAGTGCTTTTGACTTCTCTTGTGAATGGCAGCCTTTTGTTGCCGTCCCACATGCCCTTTAAGAAATTCTCCCTTAAACGCCTGGTACCCGCTGATGGATCCGTTTTCAAATGGACCAGAAGGAAAATGCAAGGAGCGAGAGGCCCGTTTCCTTAGTAATTGCTCGCGTTTGGGTGAAAATGCAGATATTTTTGTCCGATGTGGGAGTACTGGGAGCAAGAACATCAGCAGGGGTTTAAAACAAAGATCGTCAGCTGCGATCTCGCTTCACAAGGCGAATAGCTCGCTTGACTGCCTTTGGTGTCAAAGTTGGGGTATCCTCCGAAGTGGGGAGCGACGTGCAAAACCTCCAGGTGGCCACAGTTGCGCCGGAGCAGCGCGGGCAGCGCCGGAGCGCCGTCCGACTGGCCAGGCCCCGGTCGAGCTGCTGTCCCTGGCTCCCCTTTCCTCCCTACGGGGCACAGTCCTGGGGCCNGATGGTTAGATGCCGTGTGTATACTCAGATATTGCTGGCGCTAAAGAATGATTCGAGTATCCCAAATTACATTTTGGAAAAGGAGACTGTAAAATAAATTCGCCACCCGAGAGTGCAGATGCCCCTGTGCTCCGAGGCTCAGCAACCAACGAGGACACTATCGGTCCGAGAATGATCAAAAGCTAAACCTCACAGGCATTCCTGAAATATGTATTTTGTCATTCCTAAATAAGGAACTTTTCCCGCGTTGTCCCTCTTGAGTTTTAAATATTTTTTAAGTAATCTGTAAGCGATTAGAAATTGTTATCAAGAAACTACTTCAGGGTCCGTGGAGCAGATCAGTCCCGTATCCCTCAGAGATCTATTCACTAAGCCTTGAGCCCATTTTCTCTTTCAAGTACAGCATTACTTCTCGTCACTCGCTGCAAAACCATTGCCTGATCATTTTCGAGTTTTGCCTTTTCTTGTATAAGCTCTCTTCTCTTACACCATTACGTCTCAGGACACTGAACAATAATTAAATGCCAACAGAAATAGAAAAAGGTCGAATACATTACATAAAGCTATTTACTTCCACCCAGCAGAGTTCGGGATTTGGGGCTGTGATGGGAAACGGCTGGGGTGAGCCTTTGCAGGGGACACGGTGAGACGGTACAGGTCGAAGGGACGGAAAGGCTCTGGTTCCCGGCAGGTAGTGAAATCTCAGCCCCTCGCTTCTCTTTTTTTTTTTGGCAAGAGCCTGTAGCGGCCGACCCGAAAGCATCGCTTTTCTCGTGGGGAGCCCTCCAGGACAGATACCCCCTTAAACAGCGAGAGCTAACCAGGGTCCTCCAAGTCATCTATTCTCCAAGGGAAAAAAAAAAAAAA
>VXBX01001292.1:512592-526403 GCA_013400415.1 Scytalopus superciliaris
ACATTACAGCAGTTTCCCCTCTGTGACCCAGAACATGTGTTGCCCTCCACAAAATCTGCTGAAGTACCTAAAGCACACAGATAACTGCATTTTCTCCACAGGTATATAAATCTGTTTATCAGCATTTCAGTACTTTTGCTCTCTTGGTGTGTACCTTCTGGTTAGCCACTAGTGCCACTTACAAACTAAGTTTATTTACTACCACCTTAATTTCTCAAGAAGCAGGGTCTGGTGCTGGAGCGCAGAGCATGCCTGCTGCACACCTCCATCATATTGTATCAGAGTCTCTTACCTGCAGGTTCCTTCCCCTAATTTCATCTCAGACTGTTTTCAGGGACTCTACTAGTAGTTAAAACTGATAATCTAGTCACTGGTCTTCTGTAGCACCCTTTGTGCAGAGACAGACAGTACTTATGAGACTATATACTTTCCTGTTTGCAGACTAATATTCACTTAAAAATCCATGAAAGAAAGAAACTCTTTCGTAGTCAATCATTATCAATATACCAATAATAAATGGGAAAGGTGAACCATGCATACTTTTTATTAAAATGTGTGCAGATCACAGCATTTGTCTCAGCCGCATTCACCAATAGGTTATAGACAAACATTTTGAATGGAACTATGGAAATATTTGGAATACAAGACTGAAATATCCTACCTTTCTTTCAAAATTTGCTGTATTGCAGTAAGTCTGCTGCTGCTAGAACAGACTGCAAATATATCGAGCTTAACAATGTTCTCTAAGGACCCTAAATCTTGGTATACAGAGCAGAAGGTTTTTTTTATTGAAAACAAACAACTGAAATGGCCCATTAGGACAGTTAGCCTAGAACCCTGCCTTGCCAGGCTCATTGCTTACAGTCAGGACCAGTGGTATAATGCAATTATGTGGCTGTGTCCTGTGCAGCATCTCAGGAAAATATATCTGATCATATGTCTGTTTTTCTCTGGTGAAAAGAGCTTGTGGACAGCTTGATGGCAGGATATGGCTGGTCTTTGTGTGTGGCGATAGCCAGACTGATGGTAAGGAGTACAGATGAAACACTGTAATTGCCTGTGATTTTATTTGGTTTTGAGTAACATTTTGCATAATTTTTATATCTAAGTATGTTTGTCCGTACCTATTCAATTGTTACAGTGCTCATTGGCAGGGTTTTGGCCCATTCCCAGGGATGAACATTATTTTTGGGGAAAATACGTATCTGGGACTGTTCCACATAAGTAGTCCTGGTGGGGTGTAAAGGCCAGGCTTGTGTATTTTATCCATACACCAAGAAAACAGACCTTGGCTGATTTTATTTAATTCTGTTGACAGTAATTTTGTCATAGTATCTTTTATAAACACCTGAAAGAAGAAGTAAGTTCTTCTTACCTGACTGTTTCATTTAGAGAGGATTTTGAAAGGTTATTAGGTAAAAGCCTGTGACCAAATTTCCCACCATGCAGTCAAACATCCAGGTGAAATTAATTCCATTCTGATGGAATCAGAGTTTAGGTATGAATAGGTTTTCATTTGGTTATAGCTTTTGTAAAAAAATGTCTTGCAGCAGAAATATCTTTTGTTAGTACAGTAACCATTAACCTATCAAGAGCAATTTGGATCTTAAGAACTTTCCCTTATGGTGGGAAGTTTCTTTCAAAACCAACAGGAACAACATAGAGTTGATAGCGCTGATTTCCCCATTTAAAATGGTCCATCAATAAAGCCACTCTGAGCCTAGTGCATGACAAGGACATGGAGAAAAAGGGTCAGAATACAGGGTTTGTGTTATCTCTATGGCTTCTTAGTTTCAGTAATAGGTAAGATCCATATTTGCCCAGGATAAGTCAGAAGGTGCCTGTGTATCAGCGTCTCAGTGACAATTCACAGGCTAGGTAATCTATACTGATAAGGCAAAAAGAACTAGGTAGTATGACCAACTCCAAATGACCAAACAATTTGTGTCCACACTGTTTTTTGGCTTCTTCACAGATTTGCTTCAGAGAAAATTAATGGGAGTAACCTAAAGCAGAACAAAGACCAAAGGAGGAGCTGGCAGTGTGGACAATCTGTCACAACTGCTCACATTCACTTTCTGAATATTTTCTACTAAACAGTTTAAATCCCCTTAGCATTACCCTGACTAACTTGAATTTCTGGTACAATGAAAAACGGTGCTGTGGATTCATCACATGAATCTTTATCTTTCATATCTATACTTTCTATGCTCATTCAAAATGTAATATCTTTAACATCACCTTATCTAGGGACTGGCAGATGACTGTGTAGGATGGATTGCAGAGAGAGGTCAGGAGTCCATGACTTCCTGAAATAAGTAGGAAACGTATCTTTGCAGATAGGCCTTTACATTAAGATTGCCATCACATTTTGTAAGGATGTCCTTCAGTAGCTTCATTAACAGTTATCATACTGTTGCCATAAGCCTTAATATAGTTGTAGATTTTAATGTAGTTTTATATAGTTTTATAGTCTTTTGCATTTAAAAAGTAGTTTATAACCCCTGTACCAAATACTTAAGCTAGATTTTAACCTCTGTGTCACATTCTTGAAGCCTGTTTCTGTGCTAAGGGGGAGATATTAGGCTGTATTCAGATAGCTATTAGAACATGTTATAGTCAAAATACAATATTGTTTAGTCGTAGTATAGAGATGGGGTTAGAGGGTACTGGAAGAACTCCAAGTAGAAGACGTAATGTGATGAAGATGAGGGTGGAGGGAGGAAGGAGTGGTCTTGGGACCACCGACTCAATTCTAAGGGGGTGTTTCTGGGGAGGTGGTTATAGATAGCAGGGGGGTGGGCTAATTAGACATTGGATGTATTTTCTAGATAGGGAAATTAAGTAGAATCATAAATTTGTAGAATTCTGTGATCCCGGCGCGCGCGTCGTGGATTGCTATAGCTAAACTCATAGTAAAGGATTTTTCTCTGCCTTGCCCTGTCGTGGAAGTTTTCTTCCTAGGTATTTCAGGCAACAATACTAAGACACAGGGGTTCTGTCATTTATGCTCACCTAATGATTTAAGTCAGTAGCACAAAAAATATTTGCCTTTCTAGTTGCTTTTACTTTTAGATTGATAAACATCCTGAATTGCTTGGAGACTTTGTTACCTAAAAAAAACATCTACAAGGAAAAAGCATGAAACCACTAAACTGATTTTCACTTATGGTTTTAAAACAAGATATCACTGTAGATCTCTAGAGGAGAGATCCCATGAAAGATTAAACCCAAGTCACCTGTTTGGTATTAGCCTTAGGAAGTTTATTCTTCATAAAATAAAGCTCTATTTTGGTACCTGATGTCAATGCCTTTACTCAAATGGATCCCGGCTGATAGCATTACTGAAAAAGCTTCCAGCAACTGGTAGAAATTTAAACACTATCGCTATTCATATATAAACTAGTACATGTGGTGGACATCATGTAAAGTATTTCTCAAACTAGATTGCTTAATACTTAATACTCCAATAGGAAAGAAAAACTATTCACACTGATCTCTAGAGTAAAACAAAATCAGATGACTAGCAACTGAACAAGCTAGGTTCATGAAGACAATCTTTGAATATTATGGGTTGAATATAAAGAATGCACAGAACAGATCAAATCCAGAATGCAATACTGTATTTCTATTCACTGGGTATCAATGTGCCCCTTTTATTGGTCTTGCAGAATCTGAGGAAGTCATGATTAGATGGCATGAGTGTTCCATTTTCAAAAGAATAGATAAATAGAATGAAAGTTCTCTTAAGAGTTTAAGAAGAAATCCCCCCACACTATTTCTGGTTCCTAGTAAACTTCGCTGTTCTTTGAGAAATACCATTCCTTCGAGATATCATGCAATTCTACATCTGCAGATGCCAGAAATACTAGGATGCCAACACCACTGAAAAAGTCCTTCAATATATTAAATACTTTTCCTAACTATCCTTCTTGTAATAAATATTATTCACTATTCATTTCTAGTGACCTTTTTAGCAGTGATAGATTGTTTTATACTTTAAACAAGAAGAATCTTAGTGCAAGGATCTCCAATGAAATTTTATGAGATAATTATACAATAAATGATGAACATACTGTTTTGTGGTCATCATCATTCTGTGCTTTACTGCTTTTAGTATCACCACATCTAAAGACCTCAAATGAGGCTATTGAGGCTTTGCTGAATGCTGCACTTGCTCAGAATAAAAGAAATCTTGGTGGGTTTGTTTTTTTNGGCTTCTGCAGTCTGAGGCCCTAATTGAAGTAAGTGGGGTCGTATCAACCAAAGCAAGCACACCTCTAAGTGTTTACTGAGAAAGTATAAGGTACTGGTCTATTTAATTTTCAAACCCAATGACTAGACACAATCCAGTTTCTGGATAAATATAAATCTGGATTAAAATAAATGAGCCTACTTGAAAGGCATGGTAGGAAATTACTTTTCCGGTACACACAGAATACAAACTGTCAGATCATAATGCTTTAAATCTTCATTAAATGGAACCTTGTGAAAACTGCAGAAACAGGAAATCTACCCAAGTTCATCACCCACTTACTATGTAAGAGTTCTTATTAATTCTAGAATTACAAAATATATTTCAGAAATAAGTTTACTACTGATTTGCTATGTCACTGAGGTTATGCTGACCAGATTGTTCATTCACTAGGGTTTAGTGAGAGGAAGACTTGAATTCCATTAGATATGATGTCCTTATCACAACAGAATCAATTGTGAGGTTTTCCAGCACTGACAGGGGCATAATGAAAACAGATGTGTCTCCTGGCCCTGCTATCCCTTGTTGAGCAAGACATGGCATCTTCAGAAGAGATGAGAAACCACAGTCTATTCTTCTGGCATAACATAATCTATTTGACTACTACCATGCCTTTCCCTTTAGCTACTATTTGGTCCTCTATTCTCATTTTTATTAGTTTTGCAGCATATGATCTCTTCTCTAGGCCACGCACGGGTACACAGAATCCCCCTTATTTATATCCCCCCAATAAGAGGACATAAAATACATTGATGTCCTCATGATGAGCATGTATTTGATCAAGTAAAACAGGACACAAAACTGTTTATTTTCTTATGCTGATTTTTTTTTTCATATATCACAAGGCAAGTTTAAATTATATTCTAATTAGAGGTAAAATACTTTAGGAATAGAAATCTGATGATTCACTCATAAATTTAACAATTATCAGAAGTCACAGATCTACATGTTCTTATTTGTATTCTTTTTTGACTCATCCATGTTTTACTTTTGAATTATTATTTTCCATTTCTTTTGCTAAGTGATAAATCCTCTGATAAGCACTATGCTCATCATTATAAACCAAGACTAATAAATATTTGATTGACACAAGTTTTATTTTATTGCATGAGCTGATGCACACAGGTGAAAACAATTGAATATTATGGTTTATGTCTGAGGTACCTCTGGTTTAAAACTGTTGTAAAAACCAGATTGTATTTAGTAGTTAGAAGTGTACACTGCCACCACGGGATAGTGAGATAATTAGGCTAGCATATGTTACCAATATTCATACTTGCTCTGGAAAAACATCTTTAGTTTTTTTATCTTGAGTGGAGGTCTTCATGAAAGCATATACCCTGGAAAATATTCTTGAGGAAACAGGTTTTATGAAGGACTGTAATTCATTTGGGCAGTCAGACCTTTTATAGTTACCATGTTCCGAACTCTACAGTTCTGACAACATCCTTATCTGGGTCATGGACAATTCCACCATGTTAATTGAGTGAATGTGACCTGCTCTCTGTTCATATTTCAGGCTGCTACCTCAGGTGTACTTTAGGTTCAAAGCATCAATAGGATACTGAGGAAAAGCTAATCTTGGGATTATGGCTGATGAACAAGGTTCTGTCTTCCTTGGCATGGATGGCGTCCAAACTGGGTCCAAAATGAGGCCAAAGACTGGAAACGAAGTTTGAGAGACTGGTGTTTGGAAATTCAGACAAAATTTACCTTGTGCCTGGAGACAGCACTGACAGATCTTTCACCTGCCTTGTGACTTGTTTTCTAGATGCTGTCAAGATGATTTTGTTTCCAGCTTGAATGTGGGGGGCAAAGTTTTAAGGAGATTATTTAAAAAATCACAAAAGAATAAAATATGCATGATAGAGAAACATTTTGCTAAGAAAAATTAATAATTATTTAGAATTTTATTGTATCAGCACTATCAGCAGTAGTTCTCAAAGGATGCACTAATTGGTGAAATGTTCTTTATTTTTTTTATATGTTTACAGTGTCCTTTAAAACAAAATAGTAGAAACAATCATGTCTGATGCTGCTTCATGCCTCCCAAAGAATGGATACAATTAACTCAAAGCTTTCAATGATGGCTCAGAGACTTTCTCCTTAAAATCACAGAAGGAACCATCTGGTTTGTCAAGCTGTATAAACTTACTAAACTCCCTTTTAAGAGTATTTAGTTGTTTTAATTCCACTGTTTGCACTAGAAGGCTCTTACAGATTCTTCTTGTTTCTACTCTAAAAACCTGATTAGCACCCATTTATTTTTATATCAACTACAACCTTAATAATTGCACTCCTGTCATGTTCTACTCTTCTACTTTTTCTATTGTCCTCTCATAAAATTTGCTGTTTCTCTGAAGAACTAACCTGTGTCGTTTGCTTATTTTTCAACTTATGTCACAAGAACTGTGCCGTGTGTTCTAGAGGTTTCATCTGTGCCACATAAAATGGCAATAATATTTCTCTATTTCTTCTTATTGCTCAGAGGGTCATGTTTATTCCTACATTGCCTGTCATTCTGGCAGCTCATATCCATGCTTTGGTAGTCCTGTACCTTCAGCTTCATCTAGGTCTGCTCTGACAGTCTTAATGCTAGAATGCTGCCTAAAATCCTTAGCATGAATGACTCTTAGTGGCCAAATATCTTCCCATGTTTCCTACCTCATGCATCATGAATTTACCTGCCAAGCATATTTTCTCATAGGTTCTGCCTCCACAATGAGCTGTCAGAGGAATGATACTGAGCACTGGTTGGGTTTCTTTTCCTTTAAGCATCTTTCCTGGGATAGTACCCATGCAGTCCTTGAAGGTGAGCTTTTGGAACTTTTTTCCAGCTCCTGCCAGAATTACTTTGAACTTTACATCTGCATGTTGTTTCTTGCTGCAGACAAAAGGCTCTGAAGGGATGATGTAACAAGCTTGCTAGATTCTTTAATATTTCAAGGTTTTTAATAAAAACCCTCTCTCTAATGTCATCCATGAAGATTAAAACAAAGGCGCCAGACAAGAACTATTTCTAGTGGTCTTGGACAAAGTATAGTGTAAAGCAATCTTAAAGACTTTTTTTTTTAAATCTCAGTTTTATCTTCTGATTAGGAAAATTTGCTTACTTTTCAGAACTGCCCAACTCAAAATTTCTATCAGTAAAAGTCTCACTAAAACTTAGTGAAAGAGCTAAGAGTAGGTATAGTTTTCTACAGACATGCCCTCTATTCCCTGCGTTTCTCTTCCATGTCACTGACTGATAATAAGTTGACTATTAAATTTCAGAAGCTGTCATGTCTGTCAGTAGTCTTGCTCTGTTTAACTCTTCATTTTACCTGTGATGCTCTCTAGATTGCTTGCAATTTCCTTCATGTAAATGCAAGATAGCTCTTTTTTCTAGGTACAGGGAAAGGAGGTGAGGTTAGCATTAGGTGGGTGTGACAATTATGTTTTCTATCCCATATGTCATTTTTGATGGATTGTCTCTCTAAGCTCTGGATGTGGAACTGTCTTTCCTTGCCTGAGATGCAGAGGGGGATGGACAAGCCACTTTAAAAGCTGCAGGTTAGAAACAGCACTAAGAGATGCAGCAGTCCTGGGACGCCTACTACTGGTTGGAGCCCCAGGTTTGGAAACATAGCCCCACCATTTGCCATGGACTGATCCAGGCTGCATTGGAAAAGGGTGAGGCTCCAGAACATCTACAGTACATCGATGATGTCATCATATAGGGGAACATGGCAGAGGAAGATTTTGAGAAAGGAGAGAAGATAATCCATATTCTTCTAAGAGCTGTTTTACCATTAAACAAAGTAAGGTCAAGGGACCTGCTCAGGAAATTCAGTGTCTAGGAGGAAAGTGGCAGGATGGATGTTGCCAGATCATAATGGATGGGGTTAACAAAATAGCAGCTATGTCTCCACCAACCAGCAAGAAAGAAACATAGGTTTTTCTAAGTGTTATGGGCTTTTGGAGGATGCATATCCCAGAGAATACTCAGATTGTAAGCCCTCTCTACCTTGTGACATGAAAGAAAAACAGTTTCACATGGGGCCCTGAACAACAACAAGCCATTGAACAGATTAAATAGGAGATTACCCATGCAGTATCCCTTGGGCCAGTCAGGAAAAGGCAGGATGTACAAAATATGCTTTACACCACAGCTGAGGAGAATGGTCCTTCTTGGAGACTCTGACAAAAGGTACCTGGGGAGACCCAAGGATGACCTCTGGGGTTCTGGAGCTGGGGATACAAAGGATCTGAAGCCAGCTACAGCCCAACTGAAAAAGACATCTTAGCAGCTTATGAGGGAATTCAAGCTGCCTCAGAATTGATTGGCACTGAAGCACCCTGACTACCAGTGCTGGGCTGGAAGTTCAAAGGAAAAGTTCCTTCCACACATCATGCCACTGATGCCATGTGGAGTAGGTGGATCCCTCTGATCACACAGTGAGCTCAAATAGGAAACCCAAATTGCCCAGGGATCTTGGAGATCATCACGAACTGGCCTGAAGGTGAAGATTTCAGACTACCATCAGCAGAGGAAGTGGACCAGGTAACATATGCTGAGGATGCCCCACTGTATAATCAGCCACCAGCAAATGAAAGGCAACACACTTTCTTCACTGATAGTTTCTGACATACTGCAGGGGAAAATCAAAATTGGAAAGCTGCCATAAGGAGTCCCAAGTGGTGAGTGTGAAAGTATGCCATGTAGATCCACATGTACCCAAGAGTTGGGCTAATGAAGAACATCACAACAACAGACAGGTTAATCCAGCTGCCAAGATTAAAGTGTCTTAGGTAGATCTGGACTGGTGACACAAGGGAGAGTAATTTTTGTATGAATGGGCCCAGGACAACTCAGGTCATAAGGAAAGAGATGCAAGATACAGATGGGCTCATGATCAATGGGTAGATTTAACCATTGACATTGTCTCCCAGGTTAACTGTGAAGCATGCATTACAATCAAGCAGGCCAAGCAGGTAAAGCCCCTGTGGTATGGTGGATGATGGTATAAATGTAANCCTTGAAAAGCAAATTTTGTGGTGACATGGCATCCCAGAAGGAATTGAGTTGGACAATGGGGCTCATTGCAAAAACACCTTCATAGACAATGGGCATGGTATTTTTTGAGCAGATATATCATATTCCACAGACAGAAATAAAGTCCTTGTGGTGCATATGAGAAATATGTTAGGAAGACAGTTTGGATGACTCAACAAGTATCATAGGGGGATAGTCAGTGACTACTGAAATAATACCTTTCTGTGTGTAGTTATATGTGTATGTATATGTGTAGATTTCATTTGAAAGGTGTAAATCTGGGCACGATGGAGATGGTATAGAAAAAGGGGTGGATAATGTTCTGTCCTAGTTACAGGAAAGGAGGCGAAGTTTAGCATTAGGTGTGTGTGACCAATTATGTATTCTATCCCATGTCATTTTTGATGGACTGTCCCTTTAAGCACCAGAGGTGGAACTGTCTATCATTGTAGTTACTGTTATTTACTTTAGTAAACTGTTGGTTTTAGTTATATTTCTCCATATTGCCCCTTCACTACTGGAGGGGGTAGGGGAAGGGGGAAAAAAAAGGGGAGTGACTTATTTGGAGTTCTAATTCTCTGGTGGCTGTTCAAATTACCACACTCTTGAACCCTTAGCCCCCCGTATTTTACCTTCCTAATAAAGTAATTAGTACTGGCTATAGACAAGCAAGAAAATATTGCTAAAGAAGAAATGTAAGATAGGTAATTTCTGCAAAAGTCACAGTACAGAAAGTTGAATTCAATAAAAAGTTATGAGGCTCAAATAATATGCTTCCATTACCAGTCACTGTGGTCAATATATAAATGAGAAGCATTACGACTGAGAGAAAAACTGATCCTTATCAGTAGACTATCTGACTAATTGGTATCCTTGAGGATTTTTATACCTCAGTAAGAACATTTTCTGGGATATGGACAGCTTGATTTCATTCAATTTCACACCACTTCAGCACACGATTAAATCAGATTTAAATGGATGGACTTTACCTATGACTGTTTGGAAGGACAAATCTAATTAACCTGATTGTCTTTCTATGTATTCTTTATCTTTTCTAAGTTTTACACTTTTATTGATTATGAGTGGCCACAAAAAAAAGTTGGATAAAATACGCATGTACTTTTTTTTGGCAATGATTTTAAATCTAAATTAATCTAATTGTATAGAATAAAATAAAGAATAAGAGGGATTAATTTTATAAACTGGAACCCTTGGAGCACTTGCCTGCTATGTCTGGAATTGGATTTGCTCTGAAGGAATAAACACCAATGAATAAAAATATCCCCACTTTGAAATAAGCAATAAAATGGCTGTGGAACATATCAATGGACGTCAGTCCACTGTGCTTAAAAATTTAATATCAAATATCAAATGTTAAAAATATTTCCACATATTCCTACTCTGTAATCATCCATCCAGTTTCCTGCGACTGAATTTCTGAATGGGATCTCACAAAGAATGAGGAAAGTTACTGATATTAATTTTATCTGTACCACAAACTGTTTTTGAAAATTTAGCACCTAGACTATGTGTTGAAAGATGTGTTTGTTGTAATTGTGCAAGAAAAGTTTTGTATGTGAAAGAGGTGGGATTCCTGACATACTGACTGGTACACTTACATTGAGGGAAGTCTGGCTTGTGCCACCTTCAGATAAAAGCAGAAAATTTCTTGGTGGTTCATTTTTATTCACCTTAAACAGCTTGCAACCCTACTGATTTACCTGCAAATTTCTGCTTGCACTGATTGAGTGGCAGCAATGTAATAATAATATCTGTGCTAAAAAAGACTAGGCCACAGATTATAGTGTTACTGGTTTTTAGTTATTAGTGCAGAACCATGCCAAGTGTTACTGTCATCAATCTTTGCAGGGTTTTTACTCAGATCATATAACAGACATTATTATAAAAAGGGGATATTTCTTTTCATGTTTCTATGCATACATAGAGCTAACATTCCTTGCATCATAATGGAACTTCTTGGGAAAGCTCACAGCTTTAGGGGTTTGTCCCTTGTCCTCCTTTTACTCCCTCTTTATAGCCAGTGATTAGTGTGAGATAAGGGAGCCATTTACCAACAACTCAGTAGTGAGTTCAGCATTGATCAATACACTTTCAGATACTTCTCTGAGCTTGCAGAGGATGCTTATCAATCTTTCCTCCTGTAGTATTTATAATCAAACACTACAGATAGTCGAAAGTTTACATTTATAATTCACTGTGTTTCTCCCTTAGTGATAAGGTCTCTTGCTCCAGATTTCTAAAATCTTCCTAATCTCCCTTTAATTAACTTACTAAAATAACACTTGCTTATCTTTCTTTTCATTCCTAAATTCCCAATATTTTTCATGTCCTTAATGGGCTGGACATTGCAAACAAAATACACTGGCAAGATTGACCTCTGATTCAATCACATGCCAATCCTTGTGTCATACCTCTAATCTTACAAAAGATACATAAAAAATTATCATATTTCTTTGTACAGCCTTAAACTTATGCTTGTAGCTTTGGTGTCATTTCTCTTAGTAACACAGGGATATAAAAAAATGTTGAGAGTTACAAAAATGCTGACACAGAATGCAACTGGAAGGAATTTTGCACATCTATTTTGCACATCTTCCAAAAGATTGTGGTTTCTCTTTATCACTGCTTTGGCAAACACTCAGTAATTAAAAGGATATTGCTTCCAGGAAGGGTGAGTAAATGGAAACTCCAGCTGCGAGGGACAAGAAAGAAGAACATATTTGATATTGCTACGGACCATCGAGCAAAAATCACAAAGCTATCTGGTGAAGAGAGACAGAAGACTTCTGTTTCTTTTTCTGAAAAATGTAACAGGCATTTACCCAATGTCCTTTATTGTTTCTTGAGATTCGGACAGCCAGCTTGAGATAATCACAAACAAGAACCAAATTGTTCATTACAACTTTGCATAAAACCTTATTTTAGCTTTGCATTATGCACTACTGATAGAAATAATGGAGCTAGTTTGGCTATGAGGAACTGTAATGCTATCGACCTTGGAGGAATGTTCTCTCTTTCATTTGAAATAAATGAAAACTGGATACAGATATTAGCAACAATACCTTCTTTCAAGTCAAGAAGGACAAAATAGATGAACCATTATCTGAACCTCAAGTGCTGGTTGTTATAAGGTGATAAACACCACCTAAACAATGCTACATCAGCTTCTGTTAAGTGACTGAGAATTAAGGTCACTGGAGACCACAAAATATGGCACACTTCTGATGGTGATGGTACTAAAAAGACAATAAAATTTTCAAATTTAAAACAACATGTAATGCCAAATAGTGGTTCTATAAAATATTTATTATGGCTGTCAAAATGCTTTGAATAAGAATGATTGTTTACAAAGTATTTCTGTAGTGTCTGTAATGAAGTTCTCAGGAATTAATCTGAAATATCATAAAAGCCTTCTTTGGATATTCAAACTGGTTTCAAATTACACATGAAGTTTTGCATATGATTCCATCTGAAAACACATAATGACTAAGAAAGTGGCAGTGGGGACTCTGGAGTTGTATATTCCTTTTCTAGCCCAGCTACGCTACTGCTCAAGTGCCTATAAGCAAATTACTAACCTTTTTGACCTAAAGTCTTCATTGAACATCTAACTAAAGGTGATGTTGTGAGCATTTGTAAACTTGCACTGCCTCTGGAGAGTCTCAGCCTCTCAGTCTCAGCCTGCCTAAACAAATGCAAAGCATTTCACACTTTCTTCCATATAATTCTAAAATATGTGAATTATTTTGCAGACTTACTAAGGCATTTTATTTTTTTTCCCCTTGAGACATCAAGTGGGTTAGTGGAAGTAGGTGTATACATCTGGGCATAAAAGGTCGAAATTAATTGCTTCCCATTCATAAATTTTTTTAAAATTAAAAGCAAGCTGATCCCAGGTATCATTACTGTCAGTAATTCTCTGATAGGCTTATAAATTTACTGGGGGGAAACCAGAGATGTGCTAGTTACAATTTCAGCTTTGTCCATGCTGATTGTGCAGCACTGCTACAGAGGAGAAATGGGACTATATTGCTAATGAGGGAGACAAGTTCTCAGCAATTACAGGAATACTCTGCTAAATATCTGAACTATCAATCACCAGTGAAAGAAAACTGATGCCTTGATGGTATAGAAGAACTTACAGAACTATGGAGGAACTATGGAATCCCTACAACTGCTGGAAACATTAATAACACACAGATCAATTTCTGTTCCTCTCTGCTCAATCAGCAATATCATAGCAGAGGAGAATTGCGAAAGGGAGAAACCAATAGCTGATACTTGATTTCTTAGGATATAATTTAATGTCTTCTTTCAAGTTGAGTCAACGGTAGTGTGGTCCAAGTTGCTCAACAGGAGAGACTATCAAACAAAAAGTAACAAATGCAAAACAGAAGTGAAGGGGAAAATCAGGAACAGAAAGATTAAGATGGAGAAAAGCGGGATTGGCTGCAAAAGGATGACGAAGGCTATTTCTTATTATCATCATCATCATGGCTG
>VXBX01001294.1:249-225156 GCA_013400415.1 Scytalopus superciliaris
CCTCTTTTTTTCTCTCCGTTCCTCTCCCTCTCTCTTTTTTTTTTTTTTTGAGTATACACAGTAATGTTTTTCCACCTCCTCCTGTACCTGATCTGCACCTGTACAGAGCCAATCCCACACGTATCACCCGATCTCGCCTTTTCAGAGACCGTGAGAAAAATAAAGTTCAAGAAAGAAGAGACATGTTTGCAGATCTCACCGGTGCAAAGCCCTCGTCCCTGCAGAGGCTTGCCTGCTGAGCCTTCAGAGTTTTAAAAAAGGAAAATAAATAAAAGGGAGAGTGTCATGTTTAAAACTGCGGAAAAGCACAAATCCAGGCTTTCTTTTAGCTCCTTGATAGAGCCACAAGCCTTTTGATTTAAAAACAAAAAGCAGCCTTCAGCGTGTAAGGTTTAACTTCAGATGAGCGGTATTTGACGTAAGCTTCAATGAGCTAGACAGCTGGACAAACTCGAGCAAGGAAAATATCGAAACTGCACTGGGAAGTCATTGCCGAAAAGCCTTTTCCCAGTCATATTCGTGGGGAAATCGGAGACAGCGGATTAGCATGAAAACTGCAGTACATTTTTGGAGAACCTGAAAAGTTCTCTGCTAGATCAATATTCCTTCTAGTGTATATTGGGAGGAAGGAAAGTCACCACAATTACTGAGCTGGTGTTCTCCCTTCTGCGGGAATTTGCAAAGGGATGAGGATATGCAGAGCTGGGCAGCCCGGTCCCTCCCGGCCGAAGTGAGAACAGGCTGCAATTATGTCTGTGTTTGTGGTAGCCGAAGAGCTGCAAACCGCCTGTAATTGCCGGCAACAGGTCGTTGTCTCTGGGGGATGAGAGTGGGACAAGCAGCGGGAACAGGCTGTCATTAGGGATTGCCAGCGCTCGCCCACTCCAGGGACCTGAGAAGTGCCCGGCAGTAGCTCCCTTTGTTGCCGGGAGGGTTTTGCTTCGGGGGTGTGGGAGGGGGCCGTGGGGAGCTGAGCCTCTAAAAGGGTTTGCTTCTGTGGAGGCTTCTTAGATCCGTGGGCCGAGTGGTGCACGGGGCAGAGGGAGGCAAGGACGCTGCTGTCCCTGCCCCGCATCTCCTCCTCCGGTTGCTTGCTGCTGTGAAATGCTTTACATGTGCGAGGGTTGTGATCCCCAAGCGGAAGCGCGTATACTTGTGAATTCCCCAGGGATCAGGAGAGGAAGGGGAGGATTTCCATGGAAGGATGTCTCTGAAAATGAAGTGGTGAGGCCACGTTTAGGCTGGAAGGAGGTGGTGAAGGGGTTTGTAACCATTGAGGGGACCTGAAATAGATCCTCTGGGCATCTCCAGCCCTGCCTTTCTTTGTGAAAGAGGTGTCAATGGGAAGATGAAAGTCTGAGATAAGAGACTGCCTCAGGGACTGGGATGTCCCTTGTCCCACAGTCCTCCCAAAATGTTTTTTTTTTTTTTTTTTTTTCTTTGCTCCAGCAGTCATCTTGGATTACAAATTGGGAATTGTCCAAAGCAGAATTGGGAAGAACCTTTAGACGATGCATTAGAGCATTACTGACTGGCAGAACATCTTGGAAGAAAAATGTGTTGGCAAGAAAATTTAGACTAGGCCTGGGCACGGGCCCAGGGGTGGGAAGGAATAAAATAGGATGCTGCTGCGGGTGCGGCACACAAGAAGGTGAGGAGGTGGCAGGGCTGGCCATGCCTGCTCTCCAGTCCTTTCAGAACCAGCCAAGATGAGCAACATGTGCTTCTAGAGATCCAGGAGTCTTAATATCCAAAGCTCGAAGGTTCCTAGGAAATACAGAAAAGAGAAACCAAGTTGCTTGTAAGAACTAGGTAACAAGCTGGATCCCAGGAATGGCATACTAAGCCTTTCCTCTTTGGGTCACAGGCTGAAAACTTATCTTGGCCATAGCTCAAAGTTGTCACCACCCTGAAGGCTAGAAAACAAGTGCTGTGTCTCAGGGGCACGTCCCTGGCACAGGTGTCTCCTCTGGACAGCACAGCACACATACCTCCACTCGTTCCCATCCCAGGAGCTGTTGTGCAATCCATACCCAACCGGCTCCCTTGGAAGGGGTGATCTCAGACGCTCTGGGGGCGTGTTTCAGGGTTTATTTCCCCTCTATAAATATTTGCCAGGTCTTTGGGATAAGGTCACTTTCAAACTGACTCCCTGACAAAGCTCCCTAGATGAAGCAAAGCTTTCATGGACGTTGCTCCCCTACACACCAGGTCCTCAAGGTAAAGAGGGCAGCTTTCATGCAGCAGTGTTACTCCCTGGCCCCCTTGATGGCAGGAGCAGCTGGTTTTAAGGCAGCAGTTCTGTTTTATGGCAGGTCCTGCCCTTTCTTTCTGCTGGGTACCCATTTCCCAAGGACCTGTTGAGACCCAGGGTCCCAGAACTGGCCAATGAGCCTCAGGGTGCTTGCCTGACAGCTGCCCCCAAGGAGCCGAGCTCTTTCAGCTGTTCCCTGACTGAGAGGAGAGGCTGAAGTGTTTATTCATTTTATTCCTTGCTGTGTGAGTCAGGCTGGGTGTGGGAGAGCTCTGGCCATTCTGTGGTGACACCCACTGCATGGAGGGGATCATCCTGGACTCCAGAAACTGGTGTCCTTTGTTCTGTTGCCCACACAACCAAGGAAGCATCCCTGGGAATCATGCAGGAAACTGTGGGATGAAGAGGCCAAGGCTTTGCTTGAGTAGCAAAGTGTGAGTCCAAGAAATTCCGGAGTTACTAAGGAAGAACTACTGAAGAACCATTTTCATCTCTCCAGCCCAGCCCAGTCCAGGCTGGAGCACGGCTCTGTGCCGAGAAGAGCTCTGGGACAAGAGCCAGGGTACCTGGATCTCTTGCTGAGCTGATTCCTCTTGGCAGGCTCCTATCCTGCTGAACCAAGGAAACGCTGCCGGGGAGCTGGCGGGAAGGGCATTTTGGCAGCTCTGAAATGCCACCCATGTGGATGGGAATTCCCTTCCTGATACCCTTGCTTCAGAGGTTGCTGGTGGGACTGAAGCAGCCACATGTGCAAATGGGCACGAGATGGTGTGGCCCCAGCTTTTCCCTGTGTGCTCTTCCAGAGCCCCAGCTCCAGCCTGGTCCTCTGCTGGCAGTGAGGGCTGGGTGCTGATAAGTGTTGCAACTGGGAACAAGCACTGGGAAAATCTCTAAATCACTTGCAGAGCTTGGACCTGTGTCTGGCACTGCCATTGCCAGCCAGATACTGTGAGCTGCCTTATACCATTCTCTTAACAGATGCTCTTTTCATGAGACATGACTGGAGTTCACCAGACCACTGATTTGCAGTCTACTGACCGTAACAGGGCAGTCCTGCTCCAGCACAACAGTCAGTATATTTGGCAAGATACAGGAGCTCCAGGCAGAGGGACACACAACTGAGCTTGCATCCCTCTGACAACTGGAAATAAATGTGCAGTCACTGCCACGCTTCAGAGGATAGAAGGAGCATCTTGGCTCTTTTGCTTTCCCTGTGTGGTGGGAGGTGTTGCCAGTGAGAGATGACTACTTGTGTTTCTGCCTGAGGCTCTGTCTCTGTGCTGGAACTGTGGTTCTTGAGTACTTGCAGGGAATGGAAAGACTCTGCAAGTTGTGAACCAGGGGTACATATATGAAAATATCGTGAGTTTGGCAGTGGTGGGGATAGAGAAGGCATGAAGGCTCACTGGCACAGAAAATGTCCTTCTCTCAAACACAGAGCAGAAGGAATCCTCTTGAGAGCCTCCAGATGAAGGTGGATGTACATCAGCTCCACACCCTGAGTCCTGTCTCCAGCCATGTTGCTGCAGCACTACTGTGCTGAGCTGTCTGTGATCCCTGACATGCCGTGGCTGCAGGAAGCCCTGCAGGCTTTTCCATAACATGACTTTTAAGTCAGATCAGACCAGCAGTGTGGTTTGCAGCCCAGCTGTGCACAGCTGGGTTGGCGCAGCCAGGGGGTGGGAAGATGTGGGCGGGAGCGTGGCGAGATGGGAGCCTTGCCAGCTGTCCTTGGCACAGGGAGACTGTGGCTGGGTGCGTCAGCGTGCCCTCAAATTCCCAGCACACGAGCCCTTGTCTGTGCCCCCTCTGCCCTCTTCCCCTGGCCCTGCTGGCGCCTACAGCCAAGGGCAGGTGGGAGCCATGGCATGTGGCTCCCAGGGGACTCAACCTTCACCGACTGTGGACTCATGAATCCCACGGGGCTAGCCCTTGACCATAGTGTCTGTGCTCCTCTGCAGAGTGATCAATCATATTTTCCAACACAATTTCTTCTCCTTGGCGTGAATCAGTCCAAGAAAGTAGCCTGGATTGATCACTGCCATGGAGGTTTCTGTTAAATTCACCAGCTGATCACCATCTCTTCTCCTGGTGCTGTGAACTGGCAGTGAAGAGGGTGTAAACTGCATGTTATCCTCAAAACCCTGGCAACTGCAATGATGCAGCAAGAAAATATTTGGCACCTTTGGGAGGTGCTGTGACAGGCAGCCCTGCTTTATTCTGGGAAGTTCAGCTGAAGGCAGTGTGGGCAGAGCAGCCGCGATAGGGACTGCATGCCCCATGAAGGGCAGAGACAAGAGGTCTCAGCCCTCCTGTTCTGGCCTGGTCCTGGAGTTCTTGGGACACCAGGCATTTCCCTTTGACAGAAGGGATTGGTCACAGCTTGCCAGCCCTCCCACTTCCATTATTCCTGTATCCATTTATTCAGAAAAACACAGGATGCTTCATGGTGCAGCACTTTCCTACTGCAGAACAAATCATATCCTTTGCAGAGCCAGTGTCTTTCTTGAAGTGTGAGGAGAGGGACTCTGATAAATCCGGGGCACTTGGTGCCTGATCTCCCCAGTGTCTTAAGTTTTGTTTTAGCTTGGCAGCATTATGGAGAGAATTAGCCTATCTCACTAATATTGAAATGTATACATAATTTGAATGCTGTATTCCTAAAATCAATATTCATTATTCAGGATGATAGGAGGGCTAAAATTAGTCCTTCAGCTATATCAAGAGAATCAGGATGATCACATGTTAGTGATTACCAATGTTAGGGATTACCAATCTCATGCAGACAAACGGCTTCACACACGTGGGTAGGGCAGCCAGGCACGGTGCTAAGGTGCATGGCAGCGCACCCTCGGCATTGTTCCTGCTGCCTCTCTGGGGAGTCGGATCCTGCCCTGCCTCCTGCCTGTGGTCGTCCTGGAGAGTCACCTCAGTTATGGCAGAGCTCAACCGCGGTGGCAGGTGAGACGATCCGGGGCGGCATGCCAAGGGGACACAGGGATGGTGGATTTTTGTTTGTTTTTCTGCCCAGGGCGGTCAGACCTGACGTGGGAGGTGGGGATCTGAAGTCCTCAATTAGCACACTTTGACAGCAGAGCAAGGTGTGTGCTGAGATGGAGTCGTTTCTCCCGTATTTTTCTTCCTCCACTTGCTGATGTGCAGCCAAAACTCTCCATTAGCTGCTTGGCCATTGACATGTGTTAGCAAGGGGTGCGATTTTTGCAAAATTCCCGTACATTCTCCATTTGCTTTGGTTGTGCACGGCTGCACGTGTGCTGCTCCAGAGCTCTGTGCATGCCCGGTGCTGGAGATCACACTGGAGAATGATTCTCATATGAGCTAATATGAGGTCTTTTACGAGCTAGTCAAGAATTGATGTGTTACTAATTGCTGTAATAGAAAACATTATCCTTCAGAGGATGTTGTTGTTTTATAAACAAGGGGATAATTTACAGCTGAATTGCTTAAATCATGCGTTAATTGCTAACTGTAATGAATAAATACATTTGCAAGTACGACATTTAATTTGCACAGATTTCAGAAGTCTAGGCATTAAGAAGCAGATCATTATTTGATAAGTAATCTGAAATGTCGTATGAAATGACATTTATTTTCACATGATGAAATGTTCTGAAATGAGATTTCAAGGGCCTTGTCCTTCCTTCTCTGCAATGAAGGGCAGTGTTGTCATCGGCTGCCTCAGAAATGCATCCAGACTGCCTGGGAGCACAGGGGAAGGCAGGAATCCTCCAGGAGGGACATGGAAAGCAGAGTAGCAAACCTTGGCTCATACAGGTGCAATTTTTTAATATTACAAAATGTAAAGAGAGTATATAGAGCCAAAAATGGGGGACATCTGCAGTTGTTTGAGAGGCTTCTCACATCAGTACCAGCTGGCAGCAGAATGACTGCACGGCTGTGAAAAGCACAGGGAAGACCTGAGAAGACAAGTAGGGAGTATTGGTGATAAAAGCAAGGCATTAGTGCTGCCTGGGCACTGGGGAGGCTTCATCCTGTGTGAGAATGCAAGCAGAAGAAGCAGCAAATAAACCCAGCAAAGGGGGCTTTTGCAGCCCACTGCAGTCCAAACATGCCCAGTGGCCACTGCCTGTGCCACAGGAGTCTGCAGGATATTGTGCAGGACTCTGTCCTGTTCTCCAGGGAGTAAGGAGCCCTGCCTGCTGCCAGCCTCCTGCTATGCTGGCTGCTGCAGCCGAGGCTGGCTCCTGCTGCCCAGAGTAAGAGCCCTGAAAACAGCAGGCACCTGTGCTTCTGTTGCTGCTGTTGAATAATCTTGGGCTACTGGTGCCCTTTCGCAGGCTCATATCTTTATTGGAGGCTGTTAAAGCCAAACCTCCCAACAGCAATAACATGACTACAAAGCATTTCTAAGAATAAAGTACGTGGGAATAAGGGAGATACTGAGATCCCAGCCAATTTCAGTACAATACAAGTTTGAAGTACCTTATAAAGTTAACAAGTGAAATTTAAATGTATACAAGGCTCAGGAGCATACAGGAAACAAGATCGGCCAAACCTTCAAAGGCTCATCATTGTCTTTCAAAAGGTCCACTGAAAGGCTCATGCCATAAAAAAGGTGTATTCACATGGCTGATACAGTGATAAACCTGGTGAAGAAGTGCCAGCAGCCAGAGTGGGCAGGGATGCTCGCCGCAGGGATGCTACAGTAGCCCAGTCTGTTGTTATGGAGTGCTTTGCCCTGCTCTCTCTGCTGTTGGCCTGCAATAAAATGGGGTTCTTCTGGTGTAAATCTGGGGAGTGTTGGACAGGTCACTGCCTTCAAAACAGGCAACAACTCTTGTCAGTGGCTTTACAACAGGTGAGCCAACCTCTGCATTTACACTGCTGAAGAGGTAATAAAACAGTGCTTGTGCCTTGCCCGGCACCATCTCCATCACGCTCCTTAGCAGCACAAGCTGCAGCATGTGGTGGTGGCTTCCCTGTCCCCGTGTGACATAAACACCCTGGATGCCGCAGGCTGGAGAGGACAAGGAAAGAGCTAGAACAGACTACTTGTGCTACATGCCCAGGAGCTTGTCCCTGCTTTCTTCTCAGAGCTGAAGGCACCTGTGGATTTGGAGCATGTCTGTTGCAGGCACCTGGAGAACAGCTTGTTTCATCGAGGGAAGCTGAAGGATCACATTGTAACCTCGTAGAGTATTAGGATGTGAAAACCATGCCAAAAGATCCCAAGCCTGCCCCTGTTTAGCTCCCTTAAGTACCAGATTAATAGGCAAATGTGCTCTAAAATGCCAGAGACCCAAAGCTCCTTCAGCCTGCCTGGGTGGTGTCGGTGTGGTGAGTTCACCAGCCCGATCTTTCCTTCTCTCATGTGTTATTTGTGTTCAACAGGCTGCAATCTGCCTTCATCATGTGCCATTGTGTGTTTATACACTTTACCCATCATTTGAAAACAAGAACTTATCAACCAGCCATGCTCACTAAACAGCAGAGCATCCAAGCAAGCTGGATTGCAAACAATCCAAGGGCTGTAATAGAATGGCAGAAAAGTGTGAGGACAATGATCTGCTGCAAAGACATGGGAAAATCGAGGTAGTTTCATGGCTTGTTTGTGGGGGGAAGGCAAACCCACCCCAATTTGGTGCCTTTGAAGAGGTCAGCAGATCTGGGATGTGTGTTGCAGGACCTGGCGTGCAGGAATTCATGAACCATAAGGCCTTGTCAAAAATAATTTTTAAATGAAATGCAGTGTCCTAGCAAAACACATGCCTGAGAGTTAAACCAAAACCAAAGTACAAAATGTGGTGTTTAGAGGCTGGGTTCCATCTCAAGTGAATAGAAGCCATGTGCATGCATCTGAGATCAGATTTTGTCCTGAAGTTGTGCTTCAGATGAAGAGGCTGCAGTGAGAGCAGGCAGAAGAAGACTTAATTGGTTTTTACAGTCCTGTTGACAAGATCAGCCTTTCTGTGCTTTCCTAGAGTGAAAAGGCTTCTGACACCAGTCCTTGTGTATGGTGTGTCCCCAGCTGTGGGATGGAGTGTCCCAGGGCTGCTCCAAGCAGCATGACAGCTCAGCCACCTGCTCCACACTATGTGCAGGCAGCAGTGAGGCCACTTCACCTGCCTGAAAGCCGGGTGTAGACCTGCATCTCTGTGCCTGTGTTGCCCATGATGGGTTTCAGGCCATGAGCTCCCAGTGACACCACGCTGCACCAAGTGTCCTGCAAAACTGTTGGTACTGAGCTTTAACCTTTATTAATTGGGGAGAGGAAAAAATAATGCTGGCAAAATATTGTCAAATACTTCAAATTAATGATTAATTCTAGATGGAGTGATACTGTTTGATGTGGTCTTTGCTGGTTTAAACAGGAGAAGGGTGATTCACTCTAAAGGAATTTATAAAAACACAAGTATTTGCTCATGGACAATAAATACTGGGGCAGATAAAAAGGGGGATGAAGTGTTTGGTGTTGTGATAGCAACTCTGCTCGAGAAAACTTTTGACCTTCTCACATCTTAAATCAATGCCCCCCCACCCGCCCTGCCTCGCTTTGCTCCAGGCCTGCCCTTGAGGCCGAGGGAATGGGGTATGTGGGAGCGCACCAGGCTCACCCTGGGCTGTGTCACCAGCAGGACCTCCCTGTTTCCCTCCCATTCCCACAGAGAGGCTTGGGCAAGTGCCCGGCAAAGGGTACAGGGCAGCACCCGACAGCAGTTTACACAATCTGTGTACACAATGTAATCTGTCAATTTGCCTGTTGTAAAAGTAAGCATATAAACCTGGTGCTGAAGCTGCTGCGGTTTACAGACCTGCCCTGCTTGAGAAGCTGAGATTTATGCAGCCCACTCATGAGCGAGGCATCCCATCCCATCCATCCTATCCTCTCCCACCCTGTCCGCTCCTGTGTGGGCAGGCAGGATGCCTAAAAAGGCTGGCTGACTACCCAGCTGGAGCTGCAGCAGAGGGCCCAGCAGTGCTACACATGCCCCACCACGCCTGGTAGCCATCAGATAGATACCTGAGGGAGGGAGCTTGCTATCTACCTTTCCCGTGGGAATATGATGCAGCCAGGATAACCCCCAGACCTCGCAGGGACTCTGCCAGTGCCATTAAAGTGTTGACATCTGCTGATAACCCTGACATGATGCTGGTTTTATTGAGACAAGATTAGCCACTCACACTTTGACGGAAAGCTGGGCACACACCGTGACTGGCTGTCCCTTGTCAGAAAGGGCTCCAGGTCCTTTTTTCACTCTGGTCTTTTTTAATTTACAAAAATCTAACTATTTCTGGCCTAAAAGCACTAGCATGGGAGGATGCATGAGAAGCAGATGGAACAAAGTCCCTGAGCTGGTGTCCAGCCTTGCTGCATCTGCTGTGGGTTAGCTGGCAGTGCAGGATGGCCCTGGTCACATCACCTGTCAGTGCAGGGCTGATGGAGCAGAGCTGGTACCCACAGAGGGGCTGAGCCCCTGCCTGCAGCCATTCCCGCGGCATCGCCTCACAGGCTGTCAGTGAGCCTTTCATCACAGCCCCTCCTGACATCAGCCTTTCCAAAACACCTGAGCTCTTTGCAGTCCCTGTGCTCATAACACTTGGAAGTGACAGCGGCTTCTGGTTCCAATTAACCCAGGGGCAGTGTGGGGACTATCTGATTGCACAGCAGTGGAGCAGAGAGGAGAAAAGATCTTTCCGAGAAGCGATGGCGTGTGTAGGTGAGGAGCTTCTGAAAAAAAGCAGATGGTTTCTCTCTTTCCTTCCTCCTTCTTTTCCTTCACTTATTTTTTCTCTGAATTCCATGAAACAGACAACCCAACAGCACATTTTTCACCATCAAAGCTTTGCTGAAGGGAATTCTCCACTGCTGTTTCATTTCTTCCCGATGTTCACAGACTGTAAAGCAAACAGCCTCTGGAGAAGAGGGAGGTCTCTCCCCGGGTGACAGTGGAGGACTGGTCCGACATCTTTGGTGCATGACAGTCTTTCCTTAGTGGCTGGCAGCCAGGGGAAATGAAGACACATCTGCCTTGGGATGCTGGGTACCAAGCATGGCACCACACCTGGCTGCTGCTAGTATGGGAATCTGGGACACACTGTGGTCTGCCAAGGTCCATAACCTCTGCCTTGGACACCTGCACAAGGCTAACAGCCATAAGCAGAAGCTGCTAGCAGCAGGGGAAAGCAGGCACCAGTTCCTGAACTGGCCCCACTAACTCAGTTTTCTGATGCTCTCCTGGGAGGAGATGCACTTGCAGGTCAGCAAAGGCAGGTCCCACCTGCAGCCTTCCTCCCACAGCCTTCCCACGGTCACACCGCAGCCAGACATCCCAAATCTTGTATCTCTGGGAGAAACAAAGAGGAAGGAAGCCATAATCCCCTGAAATCTCAGCCCACAGTGTGTCAATCCTTTAAATTACTCTCATTGACATGCAACATTTTCAATGCCTTTTGGAAGTAAGGTGGCTAAAAGAGGAGATGTAAATGGAAAATAAGTTTGGAAAGCCAACAGGGCTGGAGGGTTCTGTCTTGTTAACCTGAGATCTGTTTTTTTAAGACACCATTTTAGACCTAGTTGATTGCTGCCTACTGCGATGCATGGCAGTGATGGCACACTGTGGGAAAATACTGTTCGAAAAGGAGGAGTGAGGATTCGCCCAGGAATTGCAGCACAGGGAGGGACAGGAGCAAGGACAGCAGCCACTTGTGCATAGAGGGTTGGAGGAAGGTAATGGTGGCTCTGATCTTCTTTCACCAGTGACCTGGATACAAAAATGGAGCATTTTCTTGCAACATGTGTTTCCCCAGCCAGGAAAGTAAGATGTAGAGCCAGTGTGGAGCTGGGAGCTGCTGCTCAGTCCCCTGGGGTTGGCAGGCAGCTGGACAACATGCTTGCTACACATGCACGGCTGAGTCAGAGGAAGTAAACTTTAGAAGGAAAGGGCAAAATTGCTGTCAATACAAATGGGACTGAAGCGTTTACTGGGACTGGGAGGGTCTAGAGCAACTCCCAGCAGGAGAGGAAGCAGCCAAAATAACCTCATCACGCACTGGAAGCTGAGCCATGCATGAGAGGGATGAGCTGGCATGCGCTGGTGAGGGGTGGGCATCCCCTGCACCACGTCTCCATGGCCTCACTCACCACTGCTCACACAGGAGCACAGACTTGTTCCAGGCCATGAGGTGGAGGGGGAGATGCTGGAGGCAGAGGTGAGAAGCAGCCAGCCCCATGGGGTTTATCACTGGGTATGTGTCACATTTGTCACCTCTGACATCAGCTCTATGTCTTGAAGATGTCCTTTGCCTAAGGAAAAGCCACTGACAGGCTACAGACGTGGGCTGGTGAATGGCAGTGACCCTGCACAGGGATGTGAATTGCAGTGCAGGGATGGTGTGCAGCGATGCCACCCCACGCTGTGATGCTGCCAGCAGTGCAGAGCCGCAGCACTGAGCTGTGTCTGTCCCCACGTCCTGGGCGTCCAGAGAGCTGCTGACCCAAATTTGGCAGGTTTTGTGTGAAATCAGGTTATCTGTGAAGGTGCTTCAGCCTCGCTCTCCACGTGTCATAGGGATGCCCGGTGAGAGCAAGGATAGCGCTCACTTTCTCCCTACCTACACCTCGGGAACTCAGCCAGCCCTGCCACTGAACTGGGAGCGGGGTCCGTGTGGTGAGGACAGACGTGGCAGCCCGACAGAGCCCGACGGGGCAGCAGCCAGCCCAGCCAAAGAGTTGCTGGTTTTCACACCCTGTCAGCCTGATGAACGGCCCGGCTCCCCCGGCGCTCAGCGCCTGCAAGGGTCAATTACAGCGATTACTTCAAGGAGTCAAACCGGCTGCCGGCAGCGCTGGAGAAAAATCTTTGTTTCGTGTTTGGCTTTGTCAAAGGGAAGGAAAGAAGTGCCTGGGCTTGCGGTGGAGGGTGAAAGAGCCTCTGCTGTACACAGGGCAAAAGTCAAGGGGTGGCTGGATGTTTGGGGGGGAGGAGGGCTCCCCTGAGACAGCTGCCCTGTTCTGAGAGCACCTCTCTGAGCAGCCCTGGGGCTCAGGCAGCCCTCAGCACATTTGGTCACTGCCTTTAAAAGCAGCCCAGTGATTGTAGAGAGAAGAGAACAAGACAGTTAGTGGTGGAGACAGACTTTAAAAGTGAACATGAAACCTTGGCAAGTAAAGTGACAATAAGGGGATTTTAAAAGTTTGGGGAAGAACTTGCTAAAGGTATTAAAAACTGAAAATAAGCACGTTTGCATATGTGTCAGGAGCAGGAAACTAGACAGAAAGCTAGTGCTAGCTGTGCATGATGGAGGAATCAACAGAGCACCCAGGCAAGGCAAAGCCTTAGCAGAAAAGCTGAAGGGTGGCTTGAAGATCAGGGAGAATGCTCAGGCAGTGCCTCTTTGGCAGTCTTCTTGTAGGGTTGTGCTGGGGGCCTGTCCCACAGCAGGGGCCTGATGGAGACATCTTCCAACAAAGCAAGGAGCTGTGGGGTGGCACATGTGTGGGATGAGGCAATGCCAGCCCAGCCAGTGCTGGTATGCAGCTGCTCCTGCCATCCTAGGGCAGAGGGTGGGGAAGGAAACATGAGCTGTAGCCAGAGAGGCTCAGGGGATATCACAGGCAATTTGGGAGAAGTCAGCTGTAATAGTCTGGGTCAATGCAACACTTAGGGAAGGCTCAGTACTACCTTGCAGGGGGAAGCCATGCCTCACAAATCAGCCAGGTAACCATACACGAGGAGCAGAGACGTGCTGGTCATGGAGCAGCAACACCTCCAAAATGTTTTTTTTGGCCTTGATACCTCTCCAAAAGCCCCTGGATGCCCAGTGCACCAGAGGGACATTTGCCTTGCATGGGGAAAACAACTGGTTAAAAGATTTACAGAGAGCAAATGTAAAGCTGACTGCTGAGCAGGAGCTCACTGTATTAAACTTCAGGCTGGTAAAATGGCAGATGAAATTCAGTATTGATAAAGGCAAAAAAAACAATCCACAGATGAGCAGCCCTCACTAGCCATGCAAAATGCTGACCCCCTCTTCAGCGATGCTGGGAGAGAATCAGGACAGCAAATATGATGTATGATTAGGGAAGGAACAGAGAACAACTAAACAGATCCTCTTTTGGAGTAGTATGTGCAGCTTTTGATTCTCAAAAAGGACATAATGGGAATAAAGGAGTATGGAGAAAGGTCTTAAGGATGCTTGGGAGTGGAGTTTGGAGGCATGGTGAGAAAAGACCAGAAAGGATCAGATGTCATGGTCCTATAAGCTTGGAAAAGCTGAAGGAACTGGTAAGGGTCCCAGGAGTCAGAGTGGAAAATGGATGGAGAGGTAGCATCAAACCGAGAACACTGAAATTATGTTGAAAACATGTCCAAAACATGGAGGAGGAAGCCATTGCCTTCACCAGGCACTGCTCAGCTGTGAAAGCCCCTGCCACAGGTGTGGTGGCAGCCAAAGGAGCATGAAGTGGTGAAAGCTGCACCCACTGATGCTCTGAATCAGACTGACATACCAACTGCAAGCAGCAGGGATGGAGCTCGCCCACACCTGAGCTGCTCTGCTTCCACAAGCCCCTGCCACCTTCACAGCAGGGGGCTGGGGCTCCTGCAGAAACAGGAGTATTTCAGAACCTGGTGCACTGCAAGTTAGCAGTTCTAGGCTTGGGAAAGGGGTGAAGGAATTAGGATACCAGACCATAAGGCTGAGCTGAACACACAGAGGCACCTTCTGAGATGCAAAGAATCAGGCAGAAAGAAAAAGAAGCTGAACTTGTCTCTGCATTGCACACTGGGGATGTCATAGGATCATAGAATCAATGTTTTGCATTGGAAGGAACCTTGAAGATCATCTAGTTCCAACTCCCCTGTCACAGACAGGGATGCCAGCCACTAGCACAGGTTGCTGAAAGCCCCATGCAGCCTGATCTTGAACATTTCCAGGGATGGGGAAGGTGTCTCGGCTGTGGCTGCTGGATGCACAGCCTGGTGCTCCTGCAAGGAAAGCGAGGCAGCAGGGCAGCAGGGCTCATTTGTCAGGGCAACGCTTGGCCTTTGGCAAGCAGGGGTTTTTTTTTGGTGCAAAGCCATTTGCTGCCTTTGCATCTGGCCAGCCCTGCTTTGAGCCTGGAGCAGTGGCAAGAGAGCTCAGCATCCTCTGCAGAGCTCCACCAGCATCCAACCCCCGCCACCGCCCAGTCCGTAGCAGGCAGCCTGGCCAGGGCCCGTGCCCGGCACCCTGCCACTGCCCCGGCTGCTGCTGCCCCGCACGCGAGGGCCGGGGGCAGAGGCCCGGCCGCCAGCATCGCTCGCCCTCTGGGGCGCGGGCCTGGGGTGGGATTTGTGGAGATTATGCCGAAGGAATTACAAAGGAGCAGACTTTCCCACAGACGCTTCAATCGCTGCTCTGAGAAAGTGTGTGAGCTGAGGCGGGCTGCCTGCCTCACGGTGCTTTGGGGAGCGCACAGGAACAGCACACATGGTTTTTAATAATTAAGTAACTTTAATTGTCCTGGGAAAGCAGCGCTTGCCTTGGGGCACTCTGCGCAAACTCATAATTAATGTTACCGGGAGAGATTATGGGAAGGAGAACTGAGAAATTATTCACTTTTGCTTTTTAAGCCTCTCCGCGTTAAAGCTGTATTATCCCCTGGTTTAAAGCCTCATTTAGCTGTGAAGAAAGCCAGTGTGCTCGCAGGGGGAGGTGGGAGGAGGAAGGCAAAGCACTGTGACAAATTACAAACAGCCGCGCCAGGCTCTGCCACCAGTTCTGGTGGAATGGGAGCCGGCAGCCAGCACGGCTGGGGAGCATCCTGGGTGTGCCGAGCAGCACTGTGGTGAAGAGCCCAGAGAAGCAAATGATGCTTATGATCAGCCCGGCCTGAGGCTGGCATGTGTGTGTAATTCCCACGTGCACCTTCTTGCTTGAAGGCTCCAAAGGCAGCTGCCAGTACAGTACCAGGGCAAAGACTGGTCTCTCCCAGTCCCCCCCAGTAAGTGCACCAGAGGGCTAAATCCCAGGGAGCCCGAATTTGGCAAAGTGAGACCTCCTCCTTTGAGGTGACAAGCCCTTTGTAAATAAGATTTATTCCAAGTGAATAAAATAAGTGTTTAGCACCCTAAACTTGGCTATGCCCCTCTGCCACAACCTGCTCCCAGCCCTCCAGGCACCACTGCTTTCCTGCGGCAGCATTTCATCCATCTCAGCTGTGCAGAGAGGAAGTGCTCCTCAGGGACATGCCTGGCATGGGTGGCCAAAGTCCCCATGTTGGGGCACGTCTCAAGCAATCTGAGCCCCCTGGAGCCCCCAGCCCTTCTCCCCAGGCAGCTGCCTGCCTCTCCAGGCCTGCTGAGCCAGTGTGGATTCATTCAGCTCAGCAGCAATGCTATGAGCCAGCACAGCCCGAGCCCCACGGGGAGCACAGTCAACAGGCTTTGCCGGTGTGGCACAAAGAGGTGGGCAGTGAGGGAGGGATGCAAATCCTTCCTGGTGTGTGCGGCGCCTGGGATCCATGGCACTTGCTGGCGCATTTCACCCACTTTAAAACCAACAACCTATTGGACTGGAGCGTCTCTTTTCTTTCTTTTTTTCCTTTTCTGTTTTTTTTTTTTCCTTCCGCCCAAAAGCAAATGACCGGACTCACACAGGACGTAAGGTATTTTACTCTATAGAAATCCTTTTTTCAGGCAACTATGTCAAGAATGTTTTCATACTTTGGGCTGGATGGGAAAAAAAAGGGCTTAATCCCCTGAGATGGTTATTTCTCTGAAAACAGACATGCAAATGCTGGACTTGTCAAACCTTAAAATGTTTTCTTTATTCAGGGAATTACTGCCTGCCTGCTGAGCCCGGGTAATGCTGACAGGCTAAGCCCGGGGCCTTGGCAGCAGAGCATGCAGAGTGTGGGAAAGGGCGGCTGAGGCACGCGCCAGATAAGATCATACTATAAATGATACAGCCCTCCGGAGCACACGGCCACTTTCATATGCAAACAGCCCTCCTGGTACACACACACACACACACACACACACTTCCCGGGCAGATTGCAGCACCTTGCTGCACGCCCGGGCAGACACACCTGCACACACATGCACATGGCCATGCAGCTGGCAGGATGCAGGGGGATGCAGGGGGACTCAAGGGGAAATAGGACAGGTTTTGTTTAGCCCAATGAGCATCCCAGGTGCTGGAGGAGGAGGAGGGATCTTCCCAGTGATCCATGCTTTGGCCAGGCACATTCCCTAATCGTCCTGTCATGCCTCAGTGGCTGCATTTTGGTGCTGCTGGTGCCTGGGTTCCTGCTGCAGCTGGGGGATGGTGGCTTGCAGACCCTACTGGACCCCTGCAAAGGGAAAGTCATTATTTAAGCACTTTGTTAGCTCTTTCTTCCATCTGTGGGGTAAAACCTGAAAAGGGGACTCAAATGCTTCAGAAGATGGCAAAGGTGATCCAAAATGCACAGGAATTTTAGTTACATTCTTTTAGCTAGTGTGTTGTTTTGTATCTAAGTGAGGCTTTTTGGTGCACATGCCTGGGGCTGGGCAAAGAAGGGCACACGTTCTGCCCTCTGACAGGGATTAATTTCTAAACAGAAGCAAAGAGTGTGACCCACTAATGGGAGTGGCGGGACCAATGGTGCCATGATCCTGCTTCCCATAGAGGCAGCGCCAGCCTCCCCTCAGGCCGCCACAGATCCCTCATTTGAGTAATTTTTGCTTTCTTTGCAGTATGAAAACCCGATTCAGCCAGGGCACAGGCAGGCAGGAGGCTGGTGTGAGCCTCCCTCAAGCCCTAAGTGTGGCACCTGCACATTTTCTTTAATAACCTGGTGCCTGGCGATCCGCAGCGGGCAGCGAGAGCCGCCTTCATGGGTCACTGTGCTGATGGGTCACACAGGCAGCCACAGTTAATGATCCATGCTCCAAGTGGTGCCAGGGTAGGAGCAATGGCTGCTGAGCTACTGAGAGCTCAGCAAAAGCCACCGTGGGAGAGAGACTCGACAGCAGCAGCATTTGGAGCCAAACCAGGCTCCCTCGGGGAGTGAAGTGCCACCCGAGAGCAGTGCTGGCAGCAGCCCAAGGCCCCATGGGCTGCCGACAGCCGTGGTCACCCTTTCCTGTCCCCTCATGGCAGCATGTCCCGCTCTGATGCCACCACCCACTGGTGGTGGGTCCTGCTGGGACATGTTTTGCAGGGTGCACCACTAAATTAATCTCAGAGCACCTCCTCCTAAACCCAAGCTTAGCTTTCGACACAGTTACAGTTGTATTTTTAGGACATGCAGGAGCCTGAGTGCGGGGGCAGAAGGCTGCTGAGCACACAAGGGGTGGCAAAATAGGTGGCTGGTGATGGATGGCTGCCCTGTACACCTCCAGCACCCTGCACACTCGCAAATCACAGCTCCTCACTCCTCGCTGCTCTCAAGGTAGCTGGAGAAGGGGGAGAGGGAGGGCAGGGGGGTCCTGGCGTCTTACTCGCAGCTTAATACGGTGCATTCACACAGATAATCTGTCAAGGAAAAAATGAGCCAACAAGCTATCTATTCTTGTCTGCGCTATTTTCCCATGTCAGAAACAGGCTGGGCTGAAAAATGTAGGTTTCCCCTTTCATCTTGCCTTTCAGAGTCTCTGAACAAGATGCCTTTCTTTGCCAGCACTCGCCGAGGAGATCTTGCCTTGAAGAACAGAAAAAGGGGCTTTCTTTTTCTTCTTCGTTTTCTTTTTTTTTTTTTTTTTAATATCTGTGCCCAGGCCATGCCAGTGGCAGGGATGTGGAGTAGCTTTTATTTTCCTTGGGAAGTGAGGGTGCCATACTGGTCCCCTCCTTGACCTCCCACTGTTCCTACTGTCTCCACGAGGCTGAATGGGGGGTGACAACAAACATTTCCCTTCTACTGCTGGGTCATTTTATTTTTAACTTGAAAAGAAGTGTCTGGGGAGGCAAAAATAACATTTCCCCAGGTTGGAGGCCCCAGTGAATGAGAGACAAGTGATGAAATGCTGCTGCATCCTACCCTCAGCTATATGAGGCCAACACATCAATGCTGGACACTCAGCAACACCCATCCTTTCATGAGTGCTGCCATCCTGCTGTGCCTCTCCCCTCCATCCCCTTTCCCCATCCCAGCTGGTTCTGGCAGGGATGCGTGTTCCTGCCAGCTGGGCATGCCACGTTGGAGCCTCCTCTCCCCTTGTCCGTGGGGTGGCAGGGAATGTGAGAGTAGGGTAGAGGATACACACACCTCATCCTTATGGGGTGGTGGCAATCCTTGCCCACCTCTGTCTGGGCATCTTGGGCTCACATGCCCTTTTTACACAGTAGCTTTGGTCTAATAAAAGCAAGAAATGTGTTTTTATAGGTTTTGTGGTCTGTCTTTCATAATCACATTTCTTTGCATTCTTGCTAGTTTGCTCTACTTCAGTGACTGGCAGTGGCCACCAGCTCTCCAGCCGCGTGGGCTGTTCTGCTGGTGCTGAGCTGTGTTTGTTGATTTATGGAAGTGGTTTTCAAAAAATAATATTTGAAATGGCCAGGTAACAGCCAAGTGAAAAGAGAGGACATATCGGCAGCACTTGTATAGCAGCAATCCAGCTATCTGGTGTCTTATAAAAGCAAATACTTTAAAGAGTTTTAGGCTGTTCTGCTTCCCTCACTATTTTGAGTGGGACTCAAAATTGTGGTCCTCTTTGCCATGGTTTCTCTGACTTGGGGATCACATATGGCAAGCACATAAACCCTTTCTGAGACCCAATTAGAGATGCCACTGGAAGCCTTCATTATTCGTTATTTTTAATGTATCTTTTTGAAAAAAGAGGTGGAAGCTCTTCCATCCTCCCAGTGCAAGAAAGTGGAAATTCAGGCTGTACCCCCAGGACATGGAAGAGCCTGTCAGCTCCAAATCTTGGTGCTCTAGACTAGATGTCCTTACAGCTAATAGTGACACACAGTCTCACTCAACCTTTTTCCCTCTCATCTTTTCTTGGAGGTTTTGTGAGGATGAGCAGAAAGAGGAGACAGAGCTCTGAAAACAAGCACTTCATCCCTGGGGGATGCCTAAGCAGCACCCAGACACCCTGGGTGTTTGGTTCCTGTCACCTGTAATGAGGACAGGGGAAGGAGCTCCTGCAGGGAATGATACAAAAGAGATGGCCAAAAGCTCAGGGTGCTGCGAGCTGTGGCACTGGTCCCTGCACTGCTGAGCCTTGCTGGTGCCTCAATGCAGGGCCAGCACCCACACCCACCAGAGTGCTGTCAGAAGAGCTACAGGGCAGGGGATGTGCTGCTCCACCAAAATAGTTCTGAGGCAGGGCTGCTCGAAGGAACCGCAGGGAAATAGGGAGCAGACAGAGCAAGCAGCTAATTGCGAGGAGTGAAAATACATAGGTAAGATAAAAGAGAATGTTTGCATTGTCTGAAATCTCCAGGCCATCCCAGCTTTGCCTCCAGCTGTTTGGTGAAAAGCCCTTTCCAGCCTTTGTGAAGGTCATGGCTAGTCTGGAATCAAATAAAATGAGCAAGCGAAGGCGAGGGAGGAAGGCATGAAACCGGCTCCTTTGACTTTTGGGAGGACTGGGAAACTTGTAAATGCAATTGCTGGTGGTGATGGTGTAGCACTGGGATTGCCACAGCTTTTGCATGACAGTGCTAAGAGAGACCCCACCTAAGGCTGGAGCTGCTCCAGTCTCTGGAGGGAAGAACCCTTGGCCTGAATACACAAAACAGGAGTGGAAATGGGCAAGAGATGATTTTCCCACAGGTGGAGTGGGGCAGAGCTGGAACTGCTGTCACCTCAGTATGGCCATGGCCACTAGCTGCCTTGCCCTGAGGGAGGCTCAGAGCTCAGTTGTGTAAACTTACGGAGACCTGGGCAAGAGCTGAATGAGCCCAATGAGGCCTTGGGAGCTCAGTGTGCCATATCTGTGGGAGCCTGGCAGGGCTTTGAGACAGGGCAGTGGGGCAGAAACATCTGGGCAGTGTGGTGTCACTACCAGCTCACTCACGTCTTTGCTGCTGAGCAGAGTACCTTGGCATGTGGAACGCTGAGGTCCTTCTTAAACCTCGGGCTGGGAATTTCCCCCAGGATGGAGGAAGGAGTGGCAGGAAAAGGCAGGGCCATCCCCAGCCTCTGCCTTCTTCCCATCAGCCTGGGCCATGGTGGGATGCAGCAGGGACTGGGATGTGCCTGCCCTTGCTTTGGGCTCCTGAGGAACAGGAGCTGAGGCCACAGGTGCTCCATGGGAATGAGCATCACAGCCTCCGCAGGGTTGGGAAACTGATGTTATCACAAGGGAGGGTTCACCTCGGCAAGGAGGTGAGAAGCAGCCCCCACCAAACCCAGTCCCACAGCTACTACTCCAGGTCCTCTGCCAGCTCTGTGGGATGGAGGCCCTGGTGGAGGCGGGCTGGGAACCACCTGCACTAATCCAGGAGATGGTCACACCGCACTGTGAATCACCAGCCCCAGCGTGCAACCCAGATCCTTCACCTGGCAGGAACCAGGTACACCTGGGTACACCTCTCACTTCCCAACACTGGGGCCTTTCTCTGAGCACAGGCAGGGGCTGTACAGTCTCCTGGCTGCAAGACAGGGCTGAGAGCGACTGGACTCCCTAAGCCCTGGGAGATACTGACCTGGCCCCCCTGGGAACCTGGAAAGTGTTCCCATAGGCTTGGGAGCTCAGACCCCAAGCCCTCCCCCATGTGTGGGATGAGGCTCTGAAGTCAGCACAAATTCAGAAAAAATAGCCCATGCACATGGACAAAGGCTCATGTGAAGGCAAACTTTGCCTTTAAAGAGGGTCTCACCCTGGGCAGATGCTCTTTCACTGCCATTCCAGCGAGCATGTGGGAAGACCCTTTCCTTCCTGCACCAGGAGCTCATTTGACACCTCACCCGGTGCTCTGCCAGGCAGCCCCAGCACCCACCAGTGCACTGGGGCACTGCCAACCCTCCACACCCTCTGCCTGGCTCCCCAGGCAAGCTGGCCAGCCTGCTTGGGAAGTGAGGCTGGCGTCTGGCAGGAGCAACTGCGCTGCTCTCCAGGCTCCAAAGTTTCCTTCAAACACCAATGTTGGCCCGCCCGGGGAGCGCTGAGGGACACAGGGGGTGGTGGGGCAGTGGGGGAGATGCCTGTGCCGCAGGCAGGGAGCACAGGCTGCCGGGCACCGCGCCGCAGGCTGGGAAAAGCCGGGCAGGCAAAGGGGAGCCAACCCCCCGGGGAAAGCTTGGATGAGCGCCTGTCCCTGAGTGTTAAGCAGCTCGCACGAAGCTCCCTGAGCCCAGGCTGGCTTGCCCCCTCCGCTGCCTTCTCCCTCTGCGGGCAGGGCTGGTGCCAACGTCGGAACCTGCTAATCAGTAGCNGCCTTGACTGCCGGCCAAGTGCGGCCGAGCCTGCCGGCGCAGGAATGTGTGAGAGCCATGTGTCACTTCTCCAGACTGTGGGAAAGTGCTGCTCCAGTGAACTCACAGCAGCTGCCCTGCCCCAGCCCCAGCCCCAGCCCTGGCCCTGGCCCTGGCCCCGGAACAGGAGCTGGACTGGCCGCCCTGGGACGCCGATGCACTCCAGCTCCGCTCCCCTCGGCGTGGGTCCCCTGCCAGCCCCCAGCCCCGCGGGTGACGAAGAACATCTGAGCCCCCAGCTCCTGCCACAGCCACTACGGGTGGGAAAGGCAGGGCTGCTGACCTGTTTTTCTTTTAGAAACAGCTGTTGCTCCCCACCTTTATGTGGTCTTTTTTTTTTCCCCCCTAAGTGAAGGGTGTGGGGTGCTGAGAACAGGAGCAGCCACCCGAGGAGCCAGGAGCTGCCCCCATGCCGCACTTGCACCACCTGGCACTTGTACAAGACTCTTCGTCTTCAAAGCCCCGGGCAGACAATGGCCCCTTTCAGGCTGTGTGGTGCCTGGAGCCGGCCAGGGCCCCGGCCGTGGTCAGCTCTCCTGGTGTAGGCTTGGCCCTGGTTCCAGCACTGGACATGCCTGCTCCTGCCTGCAAGGGAAGGCAGGAGATTCAGGGTGTGGGGGATGATGCTCCTGAATTCACACCCCAGCTCCTGGGGAGCGGCAAGCCCCTCCCTCCTCTCCCCATCCTCCTTGCCCACCACAGCCCTCTCAGACACTGCAGTGACTTTCAGCATGATATCTCCTGGAGGAGGTTGGCACTGGTGTCCCAGCATGGCCGTTGGCTCTGTGTGGAGGGGTTGGCTGCCTTGCTGTGGGAGCCCCCATGCTGACAGCTCTAAACTCACACAAAAGCAAGACCAAGCTGAACAGGGGGTGGGGAACAGCCTGTCCCCTTTTTCCCCCCAGCCTCCTGCCAGGGAATTAATTGCCGACCCAGGGAGCAGGAGAGCCAGGCTGGGGCTTGTCAGGAGGGCAGCAATGCAGAGCACTGAAGCAGCATGTTCAGTGGCTGGCTGGTGCCCCTGTGCCTACTGCCAGCCCTTACCCCAGCTTCCTCCTTGCCTTGCTGGCCCCAGTGGACCAGGCTCTACAGCCAACCACCTATTTCTGCCCTCATTTTCATCTCCTTCTCCTAAGCCTGCCATGGGCTCTCATTAAAGCTGCTTGCTGGGGACTCATTAACTTGGCAGGCTCAGTGAACTCAGATCAATTAAAATAAAGCTCCTTAGCTCCTCTACCCTCTGCTTTTCTGCAGTGTTGCCCTGCTGTCCGACTCCTGTCCATATCCCAGACCATGTAGAACAAAGACAACAGTCCCCGACCTGCAGTGTGTCCTGGAGGTGTGCTGTGAGCCCCAGGCCCATCTCTGCCATAGCTCCAGGCCCAGATTAGCACCAGGACTGGATACCCTCCCTGTTCTCAGAGAACCTCTTTCACAGGAAACCACAGCTCCCATCAGAGTGGCCAAGGTAGTCATAAGCGGGGTAGGATGGCTGAAGCCTGAAATTGTGCTATCAATGTGCCCTCAGCCCCTGCTAGCACAGCTGGCCATGGTGTTTCTTGCTGGGTCCAGTGCTGACCTTGTCCCTGAAGACCTCAAACAACATCTCTTACCTGCTAAGAGCGGTGCTCAGGAGCAAAGCCAGCTCCCCCAGGCCCTGTGGTGCCCAGGACATGCTGCTTGCCTAACAGCCCCTCTTGGACAATTCACCTAGACTTGATTCCATAACTCTTGCTATATTTAGTCAAATATTAAGATGGGTCCATTGCCAATGATAGCTTTTAGGAGTGAGAAGAGAGCTGCTTCTTTTTCACAAAAAAAATTACTTGGATGCCCTGCAGGCTGTGGAGAGCTGGAATATCGCTGATGCTGCTCTACTCTTGACTTCTTCATGACTCCAGTCAGCAAGTCGTGCACCCTTTGTGACTTCAGAAACATTTGGAGAGTGATGCTGACTACCTCGTCAAAGCTACACAATTTCAGGACAGACAGAAGCAAGGCTCAGGCTTTCACCCCCTTCTAAATCTGTTGTCCAAATCCAAACAAACCAAAGCTCTAATAAAATGAACTTGGACTCTTTCCTGGGTTGCATCTGTGCAAACTGGGAATCTGCTGCCGACAGACAGACAATGATATTAGTGGGTACAGAATGAGGCCATGGGGTGCTAGAGACCATGGGCCAAGACAAACATGGAATGCAAATACTCTGAGGGTCTGGGAAAACTCCAACCCAGGCACTGACTGGAGAGGGTGGCTCAGGCTTATCTCTGCAAAACGAGGACAGCAACACCACCTCTCTGGCCCTTGACTGTGGACGAGCTCCAGCACAGTGAGAAAATGTGGGGCTCCAGCACCCCACTGGCACCTTTTTCACTGCCTGACCACACCTGTGATGGCTCACAGCCTTTCTCACTGCAAGGACAATGTCCGATGTGCCACCTGCTGCAGAACCAGGCTGTGTCTACCCTTGGAATAGAGGCAGACCCTGCTTGCAAGCTGCTCCTGCCACTTTGCTGCTTACCTGCAGTATCCCCACACAGCCTCTCAAGTGGAGGAAATATTTGCTGTTGGCTTTAGGTTTAGACCTAAACTCCTTGCCTGAAACCCCTTGATGCAGGACAACTCGCATGAGGAGGAACTTTGCTTGGAAGCTCAGGGTCAGCAGCTTCTCCTTGCCAGAACTCAGCAAGAAAAGCAAACAGCTCCTGCAACCCTTCTCTGGTTTGGGTTTTGTTACACTTTCCAAAATATGTCAGTCAAATATTCACGAAGGATCAGCCAAATCTTTCCAAGACTTACAAGCTCAGTTCCAAATGAGCCTTGGCCTTACTGACACTCCGCAGAGGTCTGATTGCACTGGCAGGAAGAAAAAACACGGAGTGTGAGTTTTAATGAGCCCTTTGCTATGGCAGCATGTCATCTCTGTAGTGCTGGTCCAGGTCCCTTTTACTTGGCAGGTTTGGCTGCCCCTGTTACTCTGCCCCTCCCCAGTGAGTCACTGGAGCATGTATCATACATGTACATGAGTGCTAATGACCATGTTTATGTCCTGCGTGTATTTACTGGGTAACATTTGACTCTTATAGTAAGCAAAGGTGGGAAGAGTGAACTAGTTTGCCTAAACCTCCCCTGTGTTCATGGAGGAGCCCAACAGCACTCAGGGTCACCAACAAACCATCAGTGGCCCGCTCTGCCTAGCCTAGCTGGGCAGAGACATCCCACGGGAAAGGTAATGGCTGTGTCCTTGTATCTTTGGAAAGCAGCCTGCAATATCAGCTGAAGGCTCATGAATTAGGGAGAAGGCAGATGATGGGTAGTTTGTCATTTCATAATTCAGGAGTTTGGGGGGGCTAGAGGTTGTTGGGAGCTCTAAAGATGAATTAACCACTTTCCAAAATTCCTTCTCAGGGGACAACATCTTAGCAGAGACACCCATCCCCTAGCAACAAGCTAAGAAATGGTGCACTGTGCATGCATGGGCTACAGCACAGGTATATGGTGGAGCTGTGGGCTGCCCCATCGCACTGCTCTCCAGTTCCAGTGCTGGGGTGCATGTCAGGGTGCTCCCAGATACCTCCTTTGCGTGTGGGGCTGGGGCTCCCCCCCTTGCTGCTGGAGGTGCCACTCTGCCTGACCTCGCTGCCAAAAGCAGCAGCATGGAGCACATCCCCACAGCTCCCTCCCTTTCAGCCAGCTGGGAAGCAGCAGGCTTGGCAGGCAGGGCAACAAAAATACCGACAAGGAATTGCCAGCAGGCCGAGGGGTCTGACAGCTTCCCCTCTGCTCTGACCTTAGCTGCAGAGCACCCGCGGGGCCCATCAGGATAACGTTTCTCCTCACTGCTGATCCCTGCTTAGCGGGCACATTGCTGGGATGGCAAAGCCACCCTGACCTCTCAACACCCAACACGGCCCACGGCTCAAATTCAGGGCACCTGCTCCCATAAGGCAGCTCAGGAAACCTGGCCAAGGGGCTGTTGCAGTTTGAGCCCCCAGCAGTGGGCTCAAAACCTCTGAGAGCAGATCCTGTACTGCCATGTGCAGCATGTGGAGTACAAGGGATGGCAGGCAGGAGAGCAGGTCCCACAGCCCCTTGGCTATCCCAGACTTGCAAAATATCGGGAGCCCAGAGAGACACTCCTGGGTGTTCATCAGGGTATGGGGGTCCTGCACCCAGGTGCAGAGGGGCCACCTTGCCCTGAAACCCCCATGCTGTGTTGCTGTCTCCAACAGGCAAGTCTTGTCCTCACACCAGCAGAAAGGGGCTGTCATTGTCCCCCAACACCACAGGTTCCCCCAGGTGTTGTCACTGTGTCACCGTGAGCCACCTGTCACCACTGGTCCTGGGAGAGGTCTGGGGAACACCATCACTCTCCCGCCATGACAGGGGAGGAGCAGGATGCTGTGACAAGCACCACTAGTCCTGGGAGCTCTTGCCACTTTGGAAAAGGAGAGACTTCAGCTGAACTGGTCAAAAAGAACCATTTTAGCAAGAAGTTTGATTTTTAAAAATATTTCCAACTCTAGTTCCTAAATCAAATTTGAAAGGAAAAAAAAAAACCCAAATGTTATCTTTTAAAAAAATCTGGTTTTATTCAAATATTAGTATGATGGAAAACAAAAGCTCTTTTGTGCTTGAAATCTTTATCCTAAAATCAAATGCTTCCTGTAACAATTGCATTTTTTCATACCAAAAAGAATTTCAACCAAAAATAGTTCTTTCATGCTAAACTTTTATTTTCATCAATCTTTGGTCCTATCTTTAATCTGACTCTATCCAGGATGGGAGAAAACTGCAATGGTGAGAGGGAGCACAAGCTCAGGAGCTGGGGTGTGGAAGGACAGCCAGGCTACAGCTTGGCTACCTTCAACCAGATACCTCCAGGGGAAGGCAGGGGAGGAGGAGGAAGACTTTAATAATTAGTCCTGGGCTCTCTGGAGCATTTCCAGTTGCAAATTACCACTGCTTTATTAGGCTCTAACTCAATCTGCTCCAGGACATTGCTTGCAAAAGTCTTTTTGAAGAAGAGCACTGGGAAGCGCCCTGGCATGGGGCTCATGCGTGGTCTGTGGTGGCACATTCTGGATGGTGCCTGCCCTGGCTGGGGTGCACACCCCCTTCCCCATCTTTTGCCAGGGAGCAAAATGTGATCCCAGTGTTGCTGGAGATCCCTGACTGCATTAAGTGCTCTTGTGGCATGATAAATACCACTTCCGTGACCAGAACATGTATATATATAATTGTTATATGAATATATGTGCGTGTGTGTGTGTGTGTGTAGGACTAGGTTTGCTGAAAATCTGGGCCTTTTTGGCAGCCTGAGCAGTGATGGCTGGGTGAAGGACAGAGGAGCCTGCCCCATCCCAGCCTAGTCAGGGAGAGTGCCTGAGCCTGCGCTGCCCCGGGACAAAGAGGCTGAAAGGACTGTGAAGCCTGTAGCGCCATCAGAGCCGTCCGTGTTCACAGCCCAGCCCAGCAGCAGCTCAGCAGCCCAGACGGCCACCCCCGCCTCCCAGCGAGATAACCTAAAAACCTCCCAGGCTCCCCGCCCAAGCCCGCTGGGTGCAATAGCGTTTTCCAGCATTGTGGGTCTGGGATCACATCCCCGGCAGGGAGGTCTGGCATGCACAGACACATATAGCCTGCAGAGACCTTGTGGCACTCGGGAGTGTGCCAGTGAGGTCCACAGCACCCCAGCATCCCAAAAACTGCCTCCTGCGTGTAGGAGATGAAAAAGTAGTCCCTAATTAAAGCATGGCAAGCCTGATTTTTAGCTGAAAACCCATAAGATTGCCCAAACGAGTTTGGCTCAAAACCAGCTCTCACTGTCACCAAAAGCGTGTCACCCATGAAAGGTGTATGCTTGGACATTGCCACCCCTGGAGATGCCCTTTTCATATAAGTTTGAAAATTGGATTATTTTCATCAAAGGAGAGAAAAAAGGGAGCGAGATCCTACAAGCAGACTAATAAAAAGTCCAAGGCTTAGAACTGCTGCTCCTAAACCCTAAAAAATGGTCAGCCTTGGCTCATTCTCCCCACACATGGCAAAGAGTTCCTGTATCTTCTGAGTTCACTTTTAAGAATGAAACGCTCTGGCAAACAGGGTGAAAGGAAAGGGTGGAGAAGGGGGAATGAAGAGGATGAATGGGACGGATCAACCCTGCTCTTATCTGATGGCTGCTGAGTGAGGCATGATGAATTCCCCGGCAACAGGTCTGTTTTGTCAGGAGGCCTCTTATCAGATGGCACAAGCCCAGTGGTCTGGCCGTGGCCATTAATCACCTATCAGCAGCTCTCCAAAGAGAAAAGTTTTTCCCCTCCTTTTCCCTCTTGGCCCCAGGCCCTGCTCCCAAAAACTGCGGGAAGAAATTTTCACCCAGGCAAAGCCCCCCTTACCCTAACCCCCCTGCCCCCGCTCCCAAAGGAGTGCAGGAGGTGGCCCCATGGATGGGGATGCTGAAGACCCCAGCGCACTCCAGATAAGGGAATGAAGTGAGTGGGAGGTATGGGAGAACAAACCACCCCAGCTCCACAAGTCCTCTCCCCCTGCCTGTGTTGAGTGCTAGGGACACAGTGGCAGGGACATACCACCAGGATCTGCGAGTGTCCCTCCCTGAGCTGGAAGGAGCAGTATGGGCTGGAACAGTGGAGTAATGGGGCATCCAGACTTACCGATGGTCCCCTTTGCCTCACTTCTGCCAGCCCAGCTGAAGCTGCAGAGCTTCTGGCATGACATCATTGATACCAGGGACTTCCATCAAGTTGGCTGGCCATTTTGGCTCCCCTACCAAACCAGGGGCCTGGCACTCCCCTCTGCTGTGCTCCCTAATCCCCAGCCTGCTGCTCCATCCTCCCTGCACAGCTGCTGCCGACTGCTGGGATCTGCACAGGGCTCTCACCTCACTCCGTTTTCACACGGTGCTTGTCTGCAGAACTCTGCGAGTCGAGCTCTGGGAAGCCCCTTTTGATTTCACAGCCTGTCTTTCCTGGGTTAGCTGGGACTCGAGTGCAGACGGCCCCCACCTCAGGGTGCTGGGTACAGGAGCAGCTGCAGCTTTGCAGCCATGAGAAGTAACTTTAATGCAAAGCAACTTCTTCAAGCAAAGGGAGAAGATGCGAATGTGCATATGTGTCATCTCGTAATGACATAAACATACCAGAGCCCTAACATCAGGGTGGCCCCAAAAGGTGGAGGGATGCCTCATGATCAAAGATGTCCCTCTGCCTGTGTGACACCCCCTCAGAGCACCTGGACCATGCACAGTTCTGACTCCATGGGGAGACCAGTGGGCTGCAACCCTGCAAGGCTACAAAGTGCTCTGGCCATGAGACAGTCCCCACATGTCACCATGATGGCAGACTGGAGGGAAATGCTGGGTATCAGCTTAAACATGGACACAGATCAAATCCAGGCAGGGTTAACCAGTGTCTCTGAGATATCCAGGCATGAGGGTGGTGTTTGAGAGGCATTGGAGATGAGGGAGGCCAGAGGACAGGAAAGAAGGGGACACTTGGTCCCATCTGGTCACAGGCATCAGAGCTGGATTGAGAGTGACTGGAGTCCAACTTTTCCGAGCTGGAGGAGTCACTGATCCACTGAGACACCTTCATGCAGCATACAGCTATTCCTGTAAAACCTTCCACAGGCCTGGAGCATGCAGAGGTGAGGTTGTGTGTAGGAGGCACATGGAGCTGTGTTTTGGGTCGCGCTACCTGGAAGCAAAGAAGAAGGGCTTCTGTTCCAGTGCTCTGCAGGATGCAGCAGGAGTGAGATGTCTGCCCCAGCCCTGGCCACAGCAGACTGCAGGCCGGAAAATTTCTGTCAGGACAAGAAAGGAGGGGGTTGGTGTCAGGAGCTGTCAGGGCTGGGTTGGTGTACTCTTACCTCCCTCCACAGCCACACCAGGGCTGCCAGAGGAGCTGTCTGCGTGCTTTGGGTCTGGTGCCATCAGCATACGGGTGACATTTGTCCCTTGGTCATGCTTTCCCCATGCCCAGATGGTGAAAAGTCCTTGCTGTCCCCGTGTCAGCTGAGGTATGGGACAGGGATGCCAACTCGGCGGCTGACACTGAAGTCAGGCAGGTGGGGGAGCGCAGGCAGGGGTTTGCCATGTGTGACTCCCATTTCAGGGAGCTGAACACATTCCCTCTTCCTGAGAGATTTTAAACCTTGCCATCTCTTTTCACAAGGCCCAGACAAGGTGCTCCTGCTTTCTTCTCCCTTTTATTTGCAACGTTACACGGGACTGCGCCAGCAGTGGGCCACTCTGGGATGGGATTTACTGGTGGTTTAGTGGCATAAAATACATCCTGGAGAAGCAACAGTCTTTCACCCAGCATCTGGCTGGAGGTGAGGCCCATTGCTGCACGGTGGTAGTTTGTTTGATCAGCTTCTGGACCATCCTGAGTTGTGCCAGTGAGGCTAGCACCAGGCCCCACCATGCCATGACAACTTGATGTCACAGGGAGGAAAAAAAGCTGTGAATGAGAGTTCATGGCAGTGAGTAATGGGAAGCAGTTGTCCCTTGTAATTCCTGGCCATAAAATGTCAGATAGATGTAAAAGTTATAAATACATCACAGAGCAAATAAGTACAGCGCAGCACTATCTCCTTGCTTTGGGAGAGCTGGTGGCCTTTCCAGGCATCTCCCAGCCCTGGGTAGATGAGCAAAGAGCAACCTGAGGGTGAGACCTAAATGTGTGCCAACTCCCTTTGCTGGCAGGTGCTTTTTGGCTGCCCACAGCAGTTTGGGTGGCTGCTGGTGCTTGCAGGGGGTCTCAGACTCATCCAATGCATTGCTGAGTCTCATCTGAGTGTGTGGCTGTGTTGAAGGAGGGTCTGTGCCCTGTGCTGTGATCAGCTAGGTGAGATCCAAGGGCAGACACATGCCCAGTTGTGCTGACCATGGGAAGCAGCAGCTGAGGACACAGCCCATAAGGTTTTAGTGGGAGTATGTTCCAATAGCATGGAATTTCTCAATATGTGGGAGGAACAGCCTCCTCTCAGATGTACAGTGGAGTACCATGGATGAGGGTGTTCAAGTACCTCCCAGTGAATGCATATTGAAGGAGGAACAGGAAGAGACCAGAAGATCCCCATTCCAGCCACCACTATGCAAATGGCATGGGCACAGCTATCTGGACAAGGACTTAGGAGGTACAGCATCCCCTCAGTACCAAACCAATGCAGCATTCCCAAAGCAAGGGTGTGTGTGAATGCTCAGGACCAGCATCCAGAGCAGGAGCATGCAGAGGACCAGCACTGGCAGAGGGGCTTGGTATACTGACCTCAGTGCCAAGATCACTTGCCATTGTAGTGGGATGCCAGACATTTTATATATATATATATATATATCTCACAGAATCACAGGAAGGGACCCACAAGGATCACTGAGTCCAACTCTTAAGTGAATGGCCCATACAAGGATTGAACCTACAGCTTTGGAGTTATTATATATATACATACACACACACACTCATACATCTATACATGGCTGTAGCAGTTGAAGCAGACCCCAAATACTTACAGAACATTCTTGAGAAACCTCTCACTTCTGCAGTGCCAAGACTTCAGAACATGGTCTCAGAGCTCCAAAGGTACAACTTGAGGGTGAAACACAAGCCTGGCATGGAATTCCTGCAAGAGGGTTTCACAGAAGGGCAAGATGCAGAGGAGAAGGAGGACTCAGAGGAACAGGTGCAGGCGGTCTTGCAATGCTTACCCGCGTCTACAAATACACCAGTGGAAATAGTGAGAGGAGCAGAGAGCAATGATGCAATAAATCTTTTAAAAGAAAACAATAAGACCAGGACAGCTGGCTTAAAAAGGAGCGTGTTCCCTTGGCTACCAGTGACTTTAGGAATGAAAAAAAGTGGAGTGAGTGAGGGACAACATAGTGGCAGGGTAAAAACAATGATCCCAGATAAATTTAAATCCTGGGATACTGAGGAAGATTCCAGGGCAAACTGGGTGCTTTTCCAAAAGACTTGGAGGACAGTTAGTCTCTGTCCAGAACACCATGTGAGGGGAAAAAAAATGCCAGAGATTGTGATGCTTGAGCTAAATACTGAAGGAAGAACAGCAAAGAATATGTGAAATTTTGGGTGTACCAGGGAGGGATGGGAGGATAGCGTGCTGAGTGAACAAGTGTGGAGGAAAACCATATGAGATTTTCTGTGTGTTTTACACATGGGTGTTTTTTTCCAAAACTCATGAATTTTGTGACTAAATTCAGCCCCCATTGCCTTAGTCAGAGACGCACCCTACCACTCTACCAAACCCTATCCTTGACTCACTGGTGTCTTGGGCTGAGTGTTCACTTAATAAAAATCTATTTCCATCTCTTTCCACCTGGGAATTTGCTACTTTTTAGTTTCTTTGCCTCACCCTTTTGATCTGCTATTGTGAGACTAGCAGAGTATCCTGTGCTCCCCCTGACTCTTTCCTTCTCCTATTCATAGCCCCTTTCCAAAGCAAAATGAGAAGCAGCTTCCCCTCAAGCTGCCCCTGTTTATGCCCCCAGCTTGTTCTCTTGGCTACATTTCTGTTGAGGAACATGCTGGAATGCTAAAGCCGTGGTAATGAGTAACACACTTCTTCAATGGGACGATGCTTTCTGAATGCACTGTGCTTTACAGCTACCATAAATAATGAAATCAGTATTTGTAAACTATACTTTAAGGAATCCATTCTTTTCCAGAGATTTCAAAAGCATGTCAGTTTCCAGATTGAGAAGTTTGCCAGTTCATCTATTTTTAGAAATTCTACTCTACTGATGTGGTCAAGACAGTCCTTAAACAGAAAAGGGTGGCTGCATGCCTCCAAGGTATAAACAGCTAGACATGTGATGGGAAATGCTTCGGAGGTGAGCTCTGCAGACTCCTAGACATCAAAGTTGTTGGGTGGTGAAACTACAGGGACAAATCAGTGTGCAGGATGGGGAAACAGGCACTGAAAAACATCTTAGAAGTGACTTTTCTTGGAGACCTGAAGAGTCCTTAAAACAATCTCACGTCCCAGGAAATGAGACAGATCCTGCAGCGTGGCCGCAGCCAGCAACACACTTCCTTGGAAACCTTAATGTGTGTAAACATAAAAGTGGGAGGAAAAAGCCAAAAAAGCCCAAGAAAACCAGGCTGTCTGTGAGGCTCTTCTGGGCTGTGCATCTCTGCCAGACCCATCAGCTCCCTTAGATGTCTTCTCTTTCATCCCCCCATCCTCATCCATCAGCCACAGCAGAGCCCTGAAGGCTGCCCAGGGAGCAGGGACCATCCTGCCCTGAGCAGGAGTGAGCCTCACAGATGTAATAAGGGAAATCAGATTCACACCCAAAGTTCTCCCAATATTTGATATCTCCCAAACTTGGTAAGGTCATGAGTAGAGCTGACTGTCATCCCGCCCTTTTTCCTGCAGACTGGTTGTCTCCTTGCTTCCAGTTCAGCACAGCATGATCTTGTGAAGCTGCTGGGACTTCAAAGCTCTTAGAGGTCTCTATTCCTAACTTGTTATGCATAATACAAATTTTTACTGCACCTAACTATTTGAAGATGCTGTTCTGTCCTAAGTGATCAATTTCTTTCCTGTGTGAATGCTTTTTTCTTCTTAAAGGTTGTTGATTCTTTTGCTTAAAATACACATATATATTTGGTTACTAGATAACAAAACTGGGTCATGCCTTGCTGCTACTGACTTCTCATTTTGATAAGATAATGGACTGCAAGTATTTCTCTATGTATATAATTTAAAAGTTCATGCCTTTGTCTTTCACTTTACAGGCCCTGATTGTGACTTTCTGTTCACCATATAAAACACCAGTCACAGAGAAGGGGAGTTTCTCCCACTCCATGGTAAGACCTTGCCCTCCTGTGAGATGCACTGGGAAACTCCCACAGGAAGGGGGCATCCTATGTAATTTCAGATCCCCTCTTGTCCACAGAGAGTGCCCTCTCTCCATCTGCAACTCTTCTTAGATGCTCCCAAGTAAGATGATAAACCCCTCAGGCTGCACAAAGCCAGTTCCACTTTCAGAATGAAGGTCCCCCCTGACACTTGCAGGTGCTTAAACTTCCTTTCAACCTTCTCTCCACTAGGCTGTGCCCCTTTTGCCTCTCATTACAAGGCTTGCCTGGCCAGGCCCTTTGGCTTCTCATGTCCCCACATCCTTTTCCAGGTGCCAAATCCAGCAAAGATCACTGAATCCTTGCAGCTCTCCCATTCTGCTTGTTCTTTCTCCAGTCTCCATAAGCCTGAGCTGGGGCTTTGACCCAAGATGACTGTCAAGGCTTCCTTTGAGCCATAACTTTGCCAGGCACCCTTGGCCTCCTCGGCTGACTGCATTTGTTGGGGACTGATTAGGACTGGCTGTGATGCTGCAGGCAGGTGTGACTCCTTTCCTGGCTGCATGGGATGATGTGTACACCACGGGGCAGCCCCTCTCTCTGTGCTTTCACACACCTGGAAGACCAAGCAGCGGTGCTCCACACCTTGCAGGTAGGGATAACCCTGCACCATGGACACCAGGCTTCTGTGGCAGCATCCTGCCAGCCCAGGCATGGGCAGAGCTCATGCAAGGGTTTGCATCTCCCCTTGCAGAAGTGACCCCAGCTCTGCTCCAAGCTGCCCAGCTGTGACGGGAGGCAGAGACACACAAACACCTCCTTCTCAAATCTGGCCTTTTCAAACCACAAGACTCCCATCAAACCTGACCATGCTCCAAGGTTCACGCAGGCAGTGGTAGAGTGGGAGGAGGAGGCAAGCAGAGAGCAATCCATAACCTTTGCAGTACTCTTGAGAGCAGCTGTCTGGCAAACGTCAAGCACTGTCTAGGGCTATTTTGGGCACTTTATTTTTATAAAAGATGCTTTGAGGTGGGGGGAAGGGTGCAAAAGGGGGTTTTCTCACTGCCAGAATCTTAAAGAATGAGACCCCAGGGAGGAAAATTCACGAACATGCCTTCATCATGTGACTGATGCCATGTCCTGTTGGAGCATCCTTGGAGGCTCTCAGACAAGCAGGACATTGGAGAAAGACCTTGGTTCCTCTTGTGGCTAGAGGCCGCCAGAAGTAGCTCAAATCCCTTGGGATCTAGGGTGAGGATGTGGAGGATGCTCATGCTGTGGACATGCATGTACCATCACTGCAAGGGGGACCAGCACCCCATGCAGCCCAGCTCCCCAGGAGGACTCCTGCATGAGAAACCATCAGGTTTTAAATGTCCCTCCTAGGGACTCTCATAGATATAGTCTTAATTCCAAATGTTTTCCACGGCTGTCCCATGGGCATGACCCTCCAAGCCCTGAAGAGCCCTCAGACTCCTTCACTTTGAGCAGAGCCAAGACTCAGGACCAGGTTACTACACAAGGAGGAGCAGAGCTTCTAAGAGATCCTCAGCTGAAAGATATATGGTATATAACTGGAACATCCGACAGGAAAGCATTCCTATTGACTGAAGGGATGTTCTTCCACAAATGGAAACAGCAGCAGAAAGTCAGCGTGTTTGTCTTTGCAAACTTTTCTTCTGGTTAGTATGGAGAATAAAGTTGTTCTCATTTGTAATAGTTGGAGTCAGTCCCTCCACCATATGCCTCTTTATCAGAGGTAAAATACCATGAAAGAAGTATAATATTTTTTACTATAAAATGTTACATGGTGTGTTTAGTGGTTTCAGACTGGCTGGGCCTGATCCATTTTAGGATTAAAGTGGGATCAAATTCTCTGCTGGGATCTCAGAGCTATCAGTGGCAGTACCAGGAAGAAGCTCTCTTGGTAGCCCAAGACCAGCAACCACAGTACCCATCTAACAGGGACAAGGAAGGACTGGCGGGCTACAAATTAGTTATCACCCTTCCCATCCCAGGAAAATGTTGGCATGAATAATCCAAGACAGTTTTGTGAGCATCTGGAAGTTAGCACAGAGATGAGTAATACCTGATATGGCTTTGTCAAGAATGAGACACGTCAGGCCAATTTAATTTCCTTCAGCAGCGGGGTATAATGAACTCACAGATGGTGAAGCAGTGGTGGCTGTGGGATGGGGGTGCTGTGCCTGCCCTGCCATAGGATGGGGGGGGAGTGGGGCCAGGCAGGGTGTGCAGGATGGGTGCAGAGGGAGCGAGGGGATGGTACTGTGAGAGCAGCTCTCAAAGGCTCACTGTGGGGCTGGCAAGCCGCTATTGAGGATTCCCATTAACAGCCAGTGTGGAGAAACAGAGAGTATTTATTAAATTTGCATGCCACGAAAAGCTGGGGCCACTGGCAGAAAAAGGATTGTGCCAAACTGGAGAAATGGGATAAAAAGCTGGGAGGAGGCTGAAGGAGGGGAGTGCTGTGGTGTGCTCCTGCAAGAATGGGGCAGGGGAAGATGTTCCCTAGGCTGCTGCAGCCTGCCACCACCTCTACTGCAACCTGGAGCTGAGGAGTGAGCCCCAAGAGGTCAGGAAGGAGCCCCATGCTGCTGACCATGAAAATGCAGACAGGAGAGGTTCCTGTGCAGCCCTAGGGCGTCTGGAGTGCCTGTCACAGGTGACAGTCACCTGTGGGCACCTCCCACATGGGGGCTGGAGTGGACCAGAGCAGTTCTGGTGCACTTGATGTGCCACACGATTTATACACTTTTAATTCACAGTGCTGTGGTCTGAGACTTTTTTTTATTAAATTGAATTGGTTTAACAGGAGAAGCTGTCAGCACCAGCTGGGTGGCCTCCCATATGGATTGGTAGTGTGGGCAGGGTATAAACCAGAAGCAACCCAAGCCCTCCTGCAATGATGCCAGGCAGCTTGTCCCACTGCAGCAAAGGAAGGCATGCCTAGGATCAAAAGCCTTGTACCCAGCTGCAGCCAGCTGCTTTCTGCCAATGTTAGGATAAGGTGTGACTTAAAATGGGCTACTGAAGGTCACAGTGAAAAATGAAACACAAGTGAACATCTCCCTGCACCCCCTGCCTGCAACGGGAAGAGGATGCTGAAAGGGAGATGAGGCTGCAGGAAGCTGGGCACCCCACAGCTGACAACCAGCAGAGCTGTGGGGCAGCTGCCAGCCCGGGCAGGGATGGCTTTCACCTACAGCAGCACCAAACAGAAATGGAAAAGGGTTAACTTCTGTCTTTATCAGCCTGTGGAGCCAGTGTGGAATCAGCCCCCTCAGATCCTGTTTTTCCATTCTCTCAGAAGAATGTAAACCTTTCTAAAGGAAACCCAAACTTTTCAGTAAAGGAAAAAAAAGAAAGAAAAAAAATAAAGCAGTCTCAACTGTTATTTGTGGCAAACCCCAGCAATCCTCAGATTCAACAAGAGAGAAACCCTAGTGGGGAGGCACTGAGACCTGCTGACAGCTGAGCCCTCTGGTGGGATGCAACCCTCTTCTTGCCACCCAGAGAGGATGTGACATCCCAAAACTGTCCTCCCCCAGTCTGAGGGCAGGGGCCAGCCACATCCTGAGCCACTGTGGCCCCATGAGGAGGGCTCGTGCCGAGTGCTGGGAGCAGGACCGTGGCTCGGCGACAGGCTGGGGTCAGCGGGGGAGGCTGGGGCAGGGCAGGAATTTGCCGGCGGGTGCTGCCTGCCTGACTGGTCCCCCAGTGGCGAGGCCATGTGGTTTCCCTGTGCAGGGAAATAAAAGGAAGGCTTTGAAAGTTGGCGTGTGACGGAGCGTCCCCCCGGGGAGCGGGGCAGCAGCGAGCGCGTGCGTCTGCGAGCGGGCCTGGCTGGTGGCCACGCTCCTTCCGTTTATTTACGGTGGTTTATCAGGGGCTGCGGGCTGCGATAAAGCTTATGAAAATAAAAGGCATCTCCAGCAGGCTGGGGCGAGAGCAGGCCCTGCCGTTGCTTTCCCACACTGATTAGGATCTGGGCAGGCTTCGGTGCTCCAGATCTCCGATGAAAGCAGCAGGACCGGCAGCACTTCCCTTCCTGGCCCCCGCTCAGGGCCAGAGGCAGCGAGAGGTCAGCACGCTGCATGCTGTGCACCACACGGCACACACTGTGCTTCACATGGGGCACTGCACTGGCCACCATGCCATGCCACATCACACACCAGGCACCGGGCACCACACCGGGCACCCCGGGCACCACGCCATGCCACATCACACACCGGGCACCGGGCACCACACCGGGCACCCCGGGCACCACGCCATGCCACATCACACACCGGGCACCGGGCACCACACCGGGCACTCCAGACACTCTGTACTGGGCATCCCACACTGGGCACTGCACCACCCACCATGCACAATGCTGTGCAAGCCAAGCAGTGCACAGTGTGCACCACACTGTGCACCCCAGGCACTGTGCACCCTATACCAGACACCACCCTGATTCCCTGTGATCCCACACTCTTCTGTTGGAAACTGGGGAAGGAGCTGCAGCCTTTCCCTTTGAAGGAGTCCGTGCATGTTGGGCAGCACCTGGGTAAGGCACCTGGCTGGGATGCAGCTGGGGCAGGACCAGGCCTGTTCCCCGTGGAGGCAGCACCGTCCCTGCCCTCACCGGCAGACATCCCCATCCCCAGGATGCTGGCCAAGGTCACGTCCCTTTTCCGCCCATTGTTTGGTGGTGGCTGGGACATGGCTTCCTCCTGGTCACGAGTCTGACTCTCACCCTGGCGTGAGTGCTGGGGCTGGCGCCTCAATCCCTGCTGGGCACGGGCACTTCCAGGGCAGGCTGGCTCCAGGGAACAGAGTCTTCTGCAATCAGTACCTCCAGAATTCACTGGGTTGCATTGCCAGGGCAGAACACTCAGGCAGACAAGCAACAAAACACAGGGAGTACTGGCCAGAAAATAGGAATCTGATCTGATTGCCACTGGGGTTAACAGGAATTTGGGCAATGGCAGTAATGGAAGGTTCTGTCCCCCAAGTGCTGCAGGGCTTGGAAATGTTCAGTTAAGTGTGGGTTTTGTGGGGTATGGTTTTATTGCCCCTTTTCACCTCCAGCACACTCTGGAAGAGGTGCTGGGAACTGAAGCACTTAAAAGCAGCTCATGAAGAAACCTCAAACCACACAAATCATGCTTGGTCTGGGGTTTTCTCACAAGCTCAGAGCGCCGGCTGGGTCCTCAAAGGAGCCTGAATGAGGCTGGCTCGCAGCTTGTGGTTTTAAGAGAAACACAGCTCCTCCTCCCTTGCCACCTTCTCCCCTCTTATGGACTATTTCCCTGCCTGGAAAAATCAGGTGGATGCTCAGAGGCAAACCTTGCTTCAGGTGGTACAGGATCTCTACATGGACACTCCCGGTGCCCCGGCAGCCCCCTGCCACTGCCACCCTCTGCAAACCCAACAGCGGGGAGGGCTCTTTCCTTTCTTACACCAAGTGTCAAGATTTATGGGGCCCTGGCACCAGATCAAAAGCAAATTCGGTCATTTACAGTAAAATCAAAGCGTGCAGAACAATGAATATGAAGCAAAGTTAAAACACCTTGTTACAGGAACAAATTGTGCAGCTGACATCAAAATAATGGAATTTATGTCCCTGCTGGTTGAAGCCAAATTATTTGCAGTGACATTTGTCTAAGCATGAGGTCTGGGAGAAGTGCCTGATGCTGCTGCTGAGAAATTTTGGAGTCAAGCAGCAGCCTCCCACATTGGAGCAGCAGGCAGGAGGTGGCATGGGGAGGGCTGCCCAGGGCTCAGGATCAAGCCCCTGTCAACTGTCTCATCCTTTGGGGTGGGATGATGTGTGGAACCCTCTACACCTCCAGGGGTGGGTGATGTGCTGCCTGTGTGGTCTGTACAGGACTTGCCCCAGCTGGAAATCATGGATGTGTTTCTGCTGCTGGCACCTGCCCAGGAGATGCTGCTTGCTCCGTAATGAATTTAATGCGCCCTGTAGCCCCAGAGCCACACATCGGATATGATGGGCCCTGCATGCTGCATGGCCCTTACCCGAGGTGGCTGCCAGTCTGGGTGGCATTGCCAGCTCCTTGGGTGGCACCTGGAGTTTCATCCTACTCCTCAACTTCTTTGTCTTCCCAGCACTTCTGGAAAGTTTGTCCTTTTTCCTTGCCTGCCTAGCCCTAGCTGTGCTCATACATCTTGCACTTGCCTGACCTTGCGATGTCCCAAAACATGACACAGTGGTAAAATTCCACCTATTCCTTCCACCTCCCCCCAACACAGAAATAACCCTACTGCCATTCCCAGGGCATGGATTGGGCTGCCCAGGGCCTTGGGACAGTCCCTTCCTGTCCCCTGCCCATGGCCCTGTGCCAGGGTGGCAGCCCCTGTGTGAGATCGACCACCCCTGCGAAGGCAGGGGATACATCCCACTCCAGCAGCTCTGCCTGCGTGCAGCATGGTTGGGCTTGTTTTGAAAATATATTGTGAAGCACTTCATTGCTATGGAGACTTACTTTATGGACAAATAAATATTTGGCTGTTGTTCATCCTGCCTTAAAAGCCTGTCCCTTCTCTCCCTTCTCCACATCCTTTCAACTCTCCCTATGGTTTCTGTGTTGCTGGGTGTCTCTCCTCCTTCACCCTTCCTCATCCTTCTCTCCTGCCCATTCTGCTTATCTCTACATGCCCTTTATCATGCCTCAGCCTCCTCCTCAGCCTACAGCTCAGTGTCACAGGGCCCCTCCAGCCTGAGAGAGAAGGAGGCTCCCTTCCATCTCCATTTTTAAGCATTTGTGCATTTAGCAAGAATCAAGATTATTTTATCCTCTTAACTCTTGGGAATTGCATCCCAGCAGCAACAATGCAGCTGTTTTCAGCTTTTCTGGTCCCAGTGCTGTCTCCTTGGTTGGACTCCACTTGCCACATCTTGTGTTTCCATCAGGATGGTCAATCCCATCACAGTTTCTCCTCTCTGTGGCCCCCATGTTTCTTTTGGGATTCTTGGGGGGGGGTTCAGGGGATTTGGCTGAAGATTTTTCTTGTGCAAAGCAAAATCTTCACCCAGATCTCCTGAAACACCTCAAAAAGGTAATTAAAAATAGCAACTGCCAAAGCAACACCACTAATTCACTGAGCAGAGGAAGGGGATGCAGGATAGAAATGAACCTAATTCGTTAATAAATCCTAGCAGCTGTGGAAAGTTTGAGGCAAGTGAGAGCACCCAGACAGAAAATTAAAAAACTAATAAAGTCCTCAGTGTGGGGGCACTGGCATCAGGTCAGTTTTGCTTCTCTAGGCACCTCGTAAAGAGACATTCCAGGACACTAACTCATAAGGGAAATCTGCAGGGGTCAAGGAGAACAGTGGAAAGCTAACCATGGTAACTCAAGTACACTGGAAAAGCAGCAGAAAACCAGCAAGGAGTTGGGTCTCTTTCTTTTCCCCCTCTTTTTTTCTCTCTCTGTTGGTTCTTGGGCAAGCAGAGCCTGCAGTTTGGAAAGTCATAGTGGGCATGGTGGGGCAGCCAGGCAAAGCCTCGGTGAACAGCCTGATCTGTTGGAATGGCTGGGGATGGGAACCTGAAGCATAGGCTGTTTCCAAGCCAGGAGCAGAAGCTGCTCACTGCCCTGTCCCCTAGGCAAAATCATATATGTCAAGAGCAGCTTCTCAGAAGTGGGAGAGGATGGGATGAAAGGAGGAGGCCTGGGTGCATGTTTGTCCCATGGCCAGGCAGCACATCCTCGAAGTGAGCAGCCAGGGCAGGGTGAGGTCCAGGCTTATCCTGCTGCTGGACAGGAGAGCCTCTTACAGGGGCTGCTTAAAACCATCCTGCCAAGTCCTGGGCTGGAAACATCCCTTGACCATGGATGTCATCAGGGACCTGGACTAGGATGTGCTGCTCTCGACCAGACTTCATGGGAGGGACACCATGGGCTCATGGGGATGGTTATTGCAGAGGAGTGTGAGGGCTTCCTGGTTCTTGTCTGGTGGCCTGAAGCAATCAGAAGTCCCAGTCCCACACCCTCACCGTGCCACAGCTCACCAGAGGCTTTGGCCCCTGGCTCTGCTGCTGTGCCTCTGGTTTGTCTGTTGGTAAATTCACCTCGTTGTTTGCATTGCCACATTGCCTGGGATCCCACAGTGCGAGTGCTGCAGCCCTGCCTGCCCTGCCTGCCCTACCTGCCCTGCCCAGCCTGCCCTGCCTGCCTGGGGACGCAGCACTCTCCCTGAGGCAGGCAAGAACCACTCCTGGGGTCTTGCTGGGCTCCCAGGGCAGCGTGCCAAGCCCTGCTGCCCACACAGTTTGCTGAATGAGCCCCCTCGGTTTGCCTGCTGGTGACAAGCAATGTGCAAGTGTGGAAGCAGCTGCATCGAATACTTCAGCAGAAAACCACGAGTTTCCCTGGCTTTCCAGAGCCCAGCCTGGAGGGCACTTTCACAGCCAAGCTATAAACCTTGCAACCAGGGGTTTCTAATGGAAACATTGACATAACCTGTAGCTGACAGAGCAACAGCTCCGTTCACACTAAGCCTGCATTTTCATCCCTAATCCCCCCACCTCCTGGCCTGTCTCAGAAGTGGACCCGTGCAGCTGGCTGAGCATCCCCAGGGACACGGTGGGCGGCTGGGCTGGGGGGGTCGCAGGGGTTTGGCCGCTCCCTGCTGTGCCAGCCCCGACCTGCCGCGCTGCAGGCGAGGGGCCGATGGCTGGGGGAGCCCCTCTGCTGAAGCACGACAGTCCTCTGCCACCAAAAAGGTGAAAGAAAAAGCCAGAGTGGTTCAGTTGGTTGTAAAAATTAATGAGTTCAGATACAGACTTGCTTTATTCCGGTCCAGCTGCGTAACCACGGCGATCGTGTCCGGCACACTAGACAGTTACATCAGCTCCACACCCCTGTACAATAAGACTCTGTTTGATCTCAGAAACAAGATCAGACTCCTGGGCTTTGCACATCCTGCTTCCTACATATGTAAAATCATTTTATTACCAGCCAGGAGAGTTCATTTAAGCCGCTTTTGCTGTGCAGCTGATGTGGAGAGAACATGCCCCTGTCTGCACTTCTTTTACCAGATGGAGATCTACAGAGAGATTGCAGAGCTGCTACTCCTCCAAGTTTGTTTTGTTTTGTTGTTGTTGTTTTTAAAATTCCTCATCTTAGATTGGAAACTCTGGGGCAGGATCTGAGTGTCCTCCTGTGCAGTCCTAGCACAGTGGGAGGTGTGTATGGCTCAGCTCTCCTGAATATAAGTGATAAATAAGCAGCCATGTGTTTTTGCTTGGCTTTACCCCCTTTTGTCCTATCTGCCCAGGAGAGGAAGTTCTTATAAAAAGTCTGCTCTGCCCTTCAAACGTCTGCTCAAATCCCCCTCTGTTTGTCAGGTCCATGAGACACTGGGGAACTGGAAGATATTTAGCATTCTCCCTGTATTTGAACATTTACCCTGCCCCACATGAGTAACGCCACTGTCACCAAGGCAGTTATGAATATGTCGAAGCTGCAACAGGCTCAGCCTGACCAGCCACAGCATCACAACTCTCTTTTGCTGATCACAGTTTGCTCAGCAGTGTGACAAGGCACCAACTCCCCTTTAACCACAACTATTCCAGTCCCACTGGTGCTGTTGTGCTGCTGGCCCCACATACCCTGCGTGCTGTGCTGCAGCACAAGGATGCTGGCTGTTGTGCTGGGTGGCACAGCACTGGTGTGCAGGTACCACTGGGTTTCAGGATGCGTCTGCAGCACTGCTGTACATCACTGCATCCCAGGATGCCTCTGCAGCACTGGTGCACAGGGAGCGCTCCAGGGCTCATCCAAATGGCAGCACATTCCCCAAGAAAATATGCTTTTCAGCCCAGGTGTCCTTTGCTGCTGATGTCTGCAGGGCTGCATAGCCTGAGCTCAGTGACTCACTGCACACAGGTCATCCTGCAGCTGCCAGGTGGTAACTCTTATTTACTGCTCACTTGTGGTTGGATTTAAAGCAGTACAGGCGATGGGAGGGGAAATCCCCTCCTTCCCATCCCAGCCCTGCAGATTCATCTAGTCTAACTGGAGCAGCTACTCTTAAGTGCATCTAATTTAGGGCCTTGCTTTACCCTGAGCTTCTAGCTCAGATCTCCTGCTTTTGTTAAATTTCCAGTCCCAAAGGCTTCTTGGTGCTTACAGGTTTGGATAAGGCTCTTTGAGACCTAGGCCAGGTCACATACCCTGTAGTCCAGAACGTCTAACACCAGGACAGGTCTATTCAGCAGCGGCAATGAAAATTGAATGAAAACCATCCTGTTGGGAAAGGAGAAACTACCCAATGTAGTAGCTACCAGCATGGGCATGGGCATGGGCATCCCCACCCCATTCATCCTTCATACACCTCCTTGGCAGCTTGGGAGTGCTAACCTGCTTGAATCAGGCATGACAGAAGATGCTGATTTTTTNNGAGAAGATGTTCTTTTTTTTTTTTTTTTTTTTTTTTTTTCTGAAGGACATTGCTAACACATGTTCCAGACCAGATTAAAGTTCATATTTCTTCTATGTCTACCCTGAAGAGCTTCGCAGATGAAATCATGCACCTGGGCCACTGGGCCACTGTTCTGACTCCCATATGATGGCTGTCCCCTCTACCTCCCATCCTTGCCTTCTGGACCTGTGAGTCAAACAGGGATCTCATCCTCTCCTGAGGCCTTTCCCTCCAAGACCTGGTTTGGAGACACCAAGGCTGGTACATGTGCAGTGAGAGCTGCTTGCAGAAGAGGAGGCTGTGGGAAGCCCTGGCCATCAGTGTGGACCTCTACTGTCCCAGCTGCTTTCATGCTCTCAGTTGTGTATTTATCCCATTGCTGCCAGGATAATTGCCAAATATTTTGCATGTAGCAATGACTTCCTTCTCCCTGGGGTGCTCCCCAGCTCTTCCAGAAACATTCCAGGCAATTTGTTGCTGTGTCTCTCCCCATCCTCTCTAGATCCTGCTTTTTGTAAGCACATTTTGACCACAGCTCAGGACCATGTGTGTGTGATTTTACAACCAAAACAAACCAAAAAAACCCCAACCCCCTCTCCAGCCATCCCATCACAATGCTGGAGCGCCTACCTGTTGTTGGTTTGTAATTACCTTGGGATGCCATTCCCCACATTGCTCCAACAACTGGGATTTAAGGCCCTGCAAAGAGGGTTTACAGGCAGCATCCTTCTCATCAATCATCTTGTGTCAGATGGAGAATTTGAGCAACCCCAATCCTAATCGGAATATGGAAGGGAGGCCTTTCCTGGCCCACCCTCCCCTGTTTGAGAGCCATGCTCCAATAAACAAAACCTGAAAGGGCCAAGGCAGCTCAAAAGGAAACTGTAAACGATCCCATCTGTGAGCCTTGTCGAATATCTCCTCCAGGAGGGGGGCGTGGAGGAGAGAAAACAAATTGAAGGGTCTTTTTTTTTTTCATTCAGAAGGAAATACCATTGCATTCAAACGTTGCTACTGCTCCAAATGTCATTCCAGAGCTGACACCCAGTCTCCTCCTCAGACAGGTGTCTTACCCAGGATGGTGACGGGATCCTTTGGGAGAGATTGTCAGTTTCATGGATAGTTAACAGTAAAGCTGTGCTGAACACAGGTGGACTGAGCTCGGGGTTGAAGATGTGCATCAGGGAGCAAAAGCAGATGATATGTGTAAAAACCACATTCCGTAGTGATAAACGTGTTTTGCAAGGCAGTAAAACAACATCCCTGCTTGCACTCGAGAACCCCAGTTTGCCATATTCCTGTCCATGACTCCCAGGCACTGGGCTCAGGGTGCTCAGCTGGTCTCTGTTCTCACAGCTCAGTGAGTGGCAGCTGGCTGGGCACCTCGGAAAAGGCAAGTCCTGGGGTGGTAGCCAGGAACAACAGCATCCTACTTAGGCAGCCAGCCTGAAAAGCTTGCCTGTGCCCAAGTTTAGAGAGTCAGGATAATCCAGGAGCATCCAAACATTCAATATCCTTTCCCCATTCTGGAAGCCTTCATAGCTTTCCAGTTTTCAGGGCTATGGAATTGCCTGTTAGCTGTATGCCCCACCACCCCAAGATTTCCCAAGCAGCCTCTCTGCCTTCTGGCCCCAAACTTGCAGGCTGGACCTAAGCATTTGAATTGTACTGGCAGTCCCAGTGCATGACAAAAGCACTGGCATCACAAAGCAGCTTTATCTCACCAGGTTCCCAGCTCTATTCCCCAGTCTCAAAGACTGGGATTGTGAGTAAGGGCACTTTGCATCTTCAAAGAGCAGGAGCAGTTTCAGGCTCAGCCCCGGGTGCCCTGGGAGACCCCAGCAATCCTGCCCCGAGGGAGTTTGACATGCAGGTTTGGGCTGTGGAGCAGGAGTCACAAGTGCCAAAGGCAGCTGGGCAGACTCAGGGGATGTGCTTGAGAAATGCTCTGTGCATCACCAACAACCACCGGCAAACCCTACTTGGTTAGTCAGAGCAACAGCTCACCAGAAACAGATGCATGAGGCAAAATATTCCAATGCTTTTGACTAATGGTTGGCCTTTAAACACGAGTTAATATTTAATTGAGAATTAGCTTTCAAGCATGCCAGTGAGAGTGAGGAATGAACGTTTAAGACAATGTTAATTGCACTGGAGATGGGGAGCTGAGGCAGGGAGAGGGAACCAGCAGGTTATGAAGGGCTCAGGATGAGGACTAAGGACTTTCTGGTCCTCAGAGGATTTGGCTCCAGCAGAGTGCGGCTGTAGCTAAACACCAAGGAGGTCCTGGGACACTGTCACAGGAAAGAGCTTATCACCTTCTGGTGCTCACAATGCAAAGTGTGCTGAAATGTTGGCAAGTGCCCAGACAGTCACAAAAATTACTTGTAAAAAAAATAGCTTTCTGGAGTGAGACTTGCTCAACCAATTTTGCACTGAAAAATGAGCACTGGGTTAAATTTCTAAAAGTCATTATAGGAAGAAGAAATAGAAGAATATTGAATTTAGTACAGAATGTCATAAAAACACTCAAACCCAGGAAAGGGTATCAGGGCATATTTAACAGCAAATCAGACATTTGTCTTTAAGGGATAGGGTTAGAAACCACTGTAACAAGCCAGGAAAAGAAGAGACACATGCTCAGGCCAAGGACAGATGATTTTCTAGCTCTTCCTGGGGTCATCTGAGGCATTTCTGGGCAAAATGTGATGCCTCTGAAATGCAGACCTGAACAAATTCCATCAGCTCCTGCTCCTGTAAGCAATAGGTGATCATAGACCCAGGCAGAAAGTGAGAGCAGTGACATCCAGGAGCAGAGTGGGTGGGTAATGGGCACTGCTCCGGAGCCTCCCTGAAGCAGCTGAGGATGAAGTCAATGAGCACGAGGGTGTAACTCCAGTGGGCACGTGTCCCTGAGGAGGGACTGGCAGTTCACCTGATACCAGGCTCTTCCTTTCCACCCTCCTGGAAGTGCCACCCCCTTCAGCTCACCAGGCACACACCTGGCCCTCACTTGCCCGGGGAGCCCGGCTGCTCCCTGTCCCCTTTACAAGCACTGTAGAGCGGAGGGGGATGCTGTTTCTGCACCTCTGCCTCTGCTCGTTAGCTAATGTGAATTAAATCCCTTTTATCTTCACACTCATTTTCTAAGGATAATAATCCCTTTTTGTGTGCACCCACTTTAACTATTCCCAAACTGAGCTGTAATTGGTGATAGTAATTAAGTTAATACATATTTATAGCCATGTAGAGTTATAGAAGGTCTCCCGTAGTTTTATTTGAGGCATTTTCTTTAACCTGCTATAAAATCATCAACAAGTTGTTCAGTGTTAATTGCCTCCAATGCCGATCTCGTCCCCTTGCCTCCGGACAAGGCAGGACAGCAGATGGCTTCCCTGGACAGCCCCTTTCTCCCTTCTCCCACCCTGGCTTTATTGTGAGGCAGAAATGACCATCACTTGTCTTTCCAACAAGTTTTGCTCCAGTTTTGGCAAGTTCATCTCTATGGACAACTTTCCAAGCCATTTGCCAAAACAGCATTGCAAGGGTTTACATGCCCATGTCCATGTATGCTACAAGGGTGGGGGAGTGGGACCCTGGGAGAACAGGGACCTGGCAGGATGAGGCCCCTGCCTGCAGCTCTGTCAAGCACCATGGCAGCAACCGCCCCATGTCAGATTTTCTCTTGCTTGCATTTGTGTTTTTGTGCTTTCCAAGAGCCCCAAACCACTGAGCAAACAGCATGTGTGGTGAGAGATCACTGCATGTAATCTCCAGGCGAATTCCCCATTATACAGTAGACTAATTAACTCCGGGTACAGGGTCAGGATGAGCTGTCGGCTCCAGGAATGTCTTCCCCAAAGGGAAGTAAATATCACCGCAAGAGCAGAGAGCCCCTTTCTATGGCAGTGAATCCTGATAAAGAGCTTCACTCCATTCTCCTGCTGCTGGCTCCAGCTTAGTGTTTTTAAAGCTGATTCTCCCTGTGCTAATCTGGAGGGTCCATTCAGCCCAAAGCTCAACATCAGAGTCTATTTGCAAAGTGTGCAGCTGTGTCAATTTGCAAAGACAAAGGAAAGCTCCTCTGTCAACAGGTCGGGGAGCTCAGGTAGCACGAGCGAATTGAGGGCAAGAAGTCAAAGTGGTTTCACAAACCATCAGACCATGCTTAAATCCCATCCAGCCCGAGAGGCCAGAGCAGTGCAAGGGATAAAGGGAGCGCCGGAGGAGTGGGCCGAAAGGCCAGGGCTGGGAGGCCACCAATTAGTGCTATTAAAGAAAGATAATTAGATCTGCTCCATGGAAACCCCAGAGGAGGCAGAATGCAATTTCCATTTGGGCTTATTTTAATAAAAGTTAGAAATGCCAGGAGATGCCACAATTGCACTGTTGGCAATATGAGCAGGGCTCTCAGTGTGAGGTGGAGGGGTTACAGGGCAGCAGGAGGGGACTGCAGCCCTCCCAGGACACAGGCAACTGTCTGCTCGGTATTTGTGCCCGAGGGATGGAAAATTGTGAAACACTTTCAGATAAAGAAGTCCAACCTCCTTTAGAGGCTCTGCTTCTCCAGCAACTTTTCTTTTTAGGAATTACTCTGCGTAGAAGCTGTGGCGATGCTTAGGGGTTACATGCTCTGAGCTGAGAGCAGGGCTGGGAGCAGCCATTCCCAGGGTGCCCAGTATGGAGTTGTGAGGAAGGCAGGAGGCATCCCGGTGTCTTCTGAAAGAGCATGAAGAAAGTAAGTCCTGGGGAGTAAATGAGACTTCTCACCTAGGCCCTTAATCTCAGTGCCATGAGGTCAGGGAAATCCTTATCCCTAGTTCACAAAGACAGAAAGAGAGTCTAAGGGAAGTCAAGTCTGAGACTTCTGAAGTCAGCTTGTGGTTTAAGATGTGGTATAGCCCAGGCTGGACACTCCTTAGCCATTGGCAAGTGAGGACCATGGCACTGCAGAGCGCTTGGGGCTGCTGTCATGGACCAGCCAGCATTTGAATGGAGCACGGGAATATCTCTGTGGGCATTTGTAACCTTTAGAGAGCTAATGAGAAAAGAGAGTAAGGAGTTACCACACAGTCAGTGTGGGAGAAGGTCCCAAGTATCCTAATTTCTAATCATCTGAAATAGTTTCCTGTTATTCAGAGATCTACAAAATAAACTGTGTTTGAGCATGCCCATTTTGCCACTGAAAGCTTCCCTATCAGAAAAAATTCCACTGGAAATAAAGGCAGCTTCAGTCCTTTGAATTTTTAAGACAAAAAGTAGGACTCTGGCTCAGAAGGGTTTTGCCAAGACTGTAAATTTTTTTCTGCATGTTGACACTACACGTGGGAAAGAGGAATTTCAAAGAGAAACAGCTGGAAGGCTGAAACAGCTGACCATGGTTGGTTTTGGTATCAGTCAGGTGCTGCTCTCACTCCCAGGAGCTGGCCCTCCCTGTGCCTGCGGAGCAGGGAGTGAGTGTTAACTTCAACAAGCCCTGTTTGTAGGAGATTTAGATATTGCCCATTACGTAAATATGCAATAATTAACACCATTTAATATCATTAGTGGATATACTTAGCAAAATATGTATCATACATATTCTAGATGTATCCCTACTGAGCAGGGAAAACAGGTGAACACTCATGTTTGTGTTATTTCATGATACAAGGTCCAAAATTACATTCTGCTCAGCTGCTTCTTCCTTCTAACACAAATTCCAGGTCACATATATAGAGATGCATAAAATTTGACTAGATACTACGTTTTCCTCTTACAGGTAAGCATATTTATTTTGATAATATCTGGCAATATAACATTAATAAACACTGAAATACATGTTATACCTACTGTACATTTTTATTTTGAGATGATAAATCTCATGCATAAACCTTATTAATCATTTAAGCAGACCCTTAAAACACTGTTGAAAAGATTTTCCAACTCAAACACCTTTTAAGACCAATGACATCATGTCTGTCGGGACATTGTTATGCAGTGAAGATTGTGAGACATTTTCCCCCCATAAAGCTGCTGTAATAAAGTTTGTCACTGCAATCATTAAATCCATGTTTTCTCCTTTTACCTTCTTCCTTACTCTGCAGCTGCTCATGGCTGGGGAGAAAGAGAAAACATGTCATGGTGACAAATTTGGGGAGCTAATCATGAAGTCTTCCACAGAGCAAAATATCTATTCATTACAACAAGGGTTGTAATCTACGAGTCTGTCTTATATTAACTCTTGGGGTACTTGACTCGTCTTGCACAGATAGAACAAGTGCACAGAGAAAGAGAAAGGAGAGACTCAAAATTCTAGCTGGAAATGGAAGAAAACTGAGGAAATTATATTGTTTCGTGGAACTGCACATCCTGGGGGAACTGATCCTCACTGGAAGTATTCACTTTGCATCTCCTGATTTAGAGGAAGGTGCTGGCCCAGCTGACAGGTTCAGCAGAGGCTTTGCATGCTGAACATAGCAAAGGTTTTTTTGACTAGGCTAAAAGAGAGCAGAAGATGCAGGTGAAGTTTTAGCAGTTGGAGGCTGCAGATGCTGTAGATGCCTGGATGGTAGCAGCTTCTGAGTGAGCTGAAAGACACAATAAAAGATGGTGTTTGGCATCTCTTCCTCCCAGCAGCTACACACAAGCAGGTCTCACCCAGCTGTGGAGGGGGGGGGGAGGGTGGTACTTTGGTGGTCTGTGAAACCAAAGCCTCAGAGTTGCCATCGGGTCCTATGACTCAGACCTGCTTGGGTGCCTCCTGCCTCATCCTGCACAGAGGAAGAGAAGCACATGTGTAAATGAGTCTGTTGGGTTTGGTTGCTTCCAGAAATGCCTCTCCTGGCAGATGGTCCCTGCTGGGAAGGGCGACACTGTGGAGAGTGTCGTGTCCTGCAAGTGGGGTCATATGTCTGGCAGCACAATGAGCAGAGCACCTTGCAGAGCAGTTTCTGCCCCAGTGTCTCAAAGGTAAAGCTGAAGGAGCCTCCCACATGCACACAGAAAACCTCAGCTGAATTAAAATCTATCAGTTGGCAGAAGACAGCTCCACATGGCACAGGGATGTGCCTGTTGTTGGCTGGTCCCAGTGGGGACTGAAATGGAGCTGAACTTGTCTGACACCCAGCTTCCCAACTGCCCTCCTAAATCAGCTCACAATAGAATGCCTAAACCAAGCTCTGACCTAGCCCAGCAATCCCTGCAGCAGGTTTCATTCCCAAAAGATACCTTGGCCAACTTTAAGCCAGTTCCCAGGGACACACCTGCCTGATACTGATTAGAAAATGTCTCAGATGCCCCATGCCCCAGTGGAGGGCTGTGCCCCTGCTCCCGTGCCACTGCACTGCCCGTGGTGATTCCAGTGGTGTGCCTCTGGGGATACTGGCACCTCCTGCCTAGGAACCTGCATTCCTGGCCATCTTCCTTCTTGCCTGAAAACTAGTCAGAGTGCAGACCCCTTGCTAACTGAACAATTAAGCTATTAAGTAGCTCAGTTAATAAATTCAGATTTTACCCTAATACATTTCTAATGACCTTGTCTAATAAATTCAAAGCAATTTTGGAAGAATGCTTGTTGCTATATTTTAAAGGCAAAAGTGATTTATATTTGCTGAGAGAACAAAGACAGCCGCATGTGATTTATTACTATCAGTCACTGTATCTTTCATCTCTTTAATTATTTTCTCTACAGGCAGCTTTAAAAGTGCTCTCGAAGGCCGAATGGTGAGCGCCTTTCAAGTTCAGATACTTGCTGCTTCAGTCTGAACTGCTGATTTTCACCTTCGTATCTGTAGCTTCAAGTATTAATCATGGAAGCTGCAATTTTAGTTTGCTTAGGTTGGACTTAATGCAACAAATGATTTTGCATACTTGATACCCTACCAGAGCCAAATCCCTGAAACCTCTAAGGCTTTTGTCCATCAGTGATATTTTCCAGCATGAAAGCCAGCAACAACTACCAGCATCCGCAGGCTGACTGGGTCTATAACAAGGTTTAACTTTTGTTGTCAGACTATAGGCAGGAGGTTTGGGAGAAAATCTGAAAGCTGCTCTGTTTTTATTGGGCAGAAAGACCAACTTTTCCATCCTTCCCACAGAGGGGATCTTGCTTGGCATTCACCATGCAGCCAAAGGAGAAGATGAACTAAGTGTTGGAAAGCCTGAACCCAGGACAGGAGAAACACAATTACATGAAGAAATGAATCTCATTTCCAAAGGGAAAAAGGCAGGAATCGCCACTTAAAAGCTCCCTTCTGTCAGAACTGGGGGGGGGGCGATGTGGGGAGGGTGTGTGATTTCCAGAGGAGCCACATGGAGTTTGGCTCCCACGTCCCAGAAAGATGACAGAGCCAAGTTCATCTGTCACTCATGTCCTTTGGAAAGCCCAGCCTAGAGCAGCAGGAAGATGATTTATATCCTTGCTCTCTTACATACCCCAGGACTTCCTAAGATTTGAGAAAACTGGATTTAATCTTTGTCCAGCTTCCAGTCCCTGGTCACGGCTCAAACTGTGGGAATATTTTCCACCAAGACTGTCTTCCAGATATTTCCAGGTAGCCCTCAAAACAGGTTTGGCTGGGATTCAGACAGGAAAAACAATTTCTACAAGATTTTCTGTCTGGTTTTACAAGCCCTAGAGGTCTGGAGAATACTGATGAATCATCCAAAACCTTGATAAGTGCCTGCGTGACTCATGAACCGGCTGGACATTGGGGATGTAGGACAACACATGGCTTGGTCCTTGCAGAGGAGCCAAAGTTGCCTGTCCTGAATGGTCTTGGCTCCCATCACAGGCACTGGGGAAGGAGCAGTTCCAGCCTATCCAGGTCTGTGTGGCCTGGAAAAGTGTTTGTATTCTAGAGGTCTCCATGGGCAGTGTTGCAATGTCAGGCTTGCACACACTGCCCTACATGACACAGTCCTGGCTGCTGGCGTCCCGCTTGGTTCAAGTGCTCTGCACTGAACAAAACACTCAGTAATAAACAAGGAGCTTCTAAGGGGTTTCTTCTTCCTCAAATCCCTCCAGTCCCAACTCCGCTCAAGCATACATCTTCTCAAATGACATGTCCCAGTTTCAGTCTCTCCAGTCAGAGGAAACTCTTAGCAGCATTTTTTGGGGTCAGTTTTTCATGACTGAGACCTAGTCATGCAAACAAAGATTTATTTTTTTCTTCTGACCAAAACAACATTAAGGAGAAAATTCTTTCCCATGACTAAAGCCAGGCGGGAATTTTTCAACAGAATGTCAAAGCAGAAAGTTTCAGGGAAGGGGGAAGTTTGGGGCAATTTTACATGTAACTTTTCATTCTGGAAATGGGAAAAAGCCCACATCTAGTACTTAATGATTGTCATGCAAATAAGTAGGATGGTTCTTACAAAGGCAAGAGTCCTGATCATTCTCACTGCTAGCTAGAATCAGTACTAGCACCTGTTGGGACTGTATTTGACAGCATTGACTGGCTTATGTGCTGGCTTTCACCATGAATGAGAAGGTGCCCAATCATCACGATTATTCATAGTCAGTTGAAGTTCAGCTGTCCTGTATCAAATGCCTCAAAGCTCTGGAGGTATTTAAAAACTGAGTATCATCACCCATCCAAGGGCCAAGATGCACTAATGCCAGGACCTTGGTTTTATCTTTGATCTGAAAGCCAGCAAGTAACAACCAGAGGCACAGCATTTCCTCAGAGGAGCGTGTTAAGGACTGTTCATTTGCCTGACTTCTGCCCTTGTACGTCCCCCTTCTAAAGTGATGGAAATGCAGACAGAGGAGCCATTTCTTCTGTGTAGCAGTGAAGGGTGAGGACCCACACCAGGCAACAAAGAGCAATACCTGGCCTCTACAACAGAGACCTCTGCTCTGTTCATTCCCATTATTTCAGGGGATACTAAAAGCAATAACCTGGTTTTTAATCAAGTTACCACCAATAAAGCTTTCAAGAGTCAAGCTCAGAAGAACTCAGAACATCGCTCTTACCATTTTCTGCTAAGGTGTTACAGCAGAAGGAGCCCAAGCTGCTGCACTGCAGGGAAGTGCAACCCTTCCAAAAGCAGTTCCAAAGCCCAGCTATCCATCTGACTGCCCAAATAAAATGCAGCAACAATAGAAACGGAATTCATTAAACTAAAATGGACATGATTTTATCCTGTTGGCCTAACCTTGGTTCCTTGTACATAGAAACCTTCCATTTGTGGGCCTGGACATTAACAGATGAGTTATTAACTAGCCATGGCTAATTATAGATAGCTGCATCACCTTCTTAAAAGGGAGGCATTGTCAAGGCCAGCTAAGGCCAAAGTTGAGGTCTCATGAAGTTAACCTTATTGTAAAAACCACTCAATAGAAAATATTTTTTTTTAACCTTCAACTTCCACTGAAAATCAATTTTATGGTAATTTGAACAGTTTCCTAAAATGTTTGCAAAACAACCATCAAAGCAGGGCGGAGGTAAAACAGGTTAGTCTGTCTTCATTGTCTGAGCTGGCACTGAACAGTGTGTATCGGTGAGAAGGAAATCATTAAACCTTTAAACTTCCTTTCATTTAGATGATATACAACATTGTTAATGAACACAGTTACAGGCATTTGCCTTCCCCAGCCGTATGACTTTTTACTTAGTACCACACTTTTAATCTTCCCACAGACTTACAGAATTGTTATCCCAGAAAGGAAGCGAGACCTCCCTCACTGATGAAGATTTAGTTTGCTAATGTGTTTTGATGAGGCAAGAACACAGTGTGGAGGAATTAAAGGAATAATAAAATAAACATTTCTACCCACAGAAAGAGGAACCCACCCTTCCAAAGCACCCCTGGCTGGTTCATGGGTGTGTGTCCTGCCTTGAGGCCACACCAGAGTCTGGGGTCCTCCTAAAAATGCTCAGCAGGAAGGGCAGAGCAGGGTTTGAACAGTGTAAACGGAGGGAGGGGGGCTAAGTTCTGAGGTGGTGAAAGCTGTCTGGACCCTGAGCCCGTGCTGATTTAGCAGTGAGAGTAGGACCTCTCCAGAAAATCTCCAAAAGAAGACATTTGTTACATTAACTAAGGCTTTCTAATTAGATGGAGAAAACAAATCTGCTCCACCCCAGGCAGCTGCAGCTCCAGCCAGCATGTTACTTATTAGCTCAAATTATTATTATTATAAAAAACACTTGACTTTCTTGTTCAAAAAGTAAAAAGGGATTAGTGGAGTCTCTCAGACAGCTCTCCTCAGACTAACCTTCAACATCTCAGACAAAGCCTTGACCAGAACAGAGACTTTCTCAGGGCATGGACAAAACAGACCCCAAACGGCTGCAATAAAAAGTCAAAGGCAATACTTGACACAGCACTCAACTCTGTTTGCTGACTTTTCCCAATGCATACAATAAAATTAAGCCCAGATATGTCACTGCTGCCAATTACCCAGGGCAACAGTCGGGCCCTGGAATTGGTAAATCAATGGAGACGCCAAGGAAAGCTGCTTTCCCCAAACCTGAAGTAGATGGAAGATCATAAATGTGAGAAGCACATCAGGAAGGATTAGGGGCTGCAGAAAAAAACATGCTGGGAGGGCTCCAAGTGAGTGGGTCCCCTCTGCCCACCACCCTTCTCAGTTTGGGCCTTACCCAGAGCAGCACAAACCCTGTCCCTGGGAAGGCTGCACCCCAGCCCACTCCCATTGGGAGACCAGAGGAAAGGGGGAAGACTCATCAACCAAATGAAGATACCAGAAAACTCCCATAGAAAGTCTGAGCTTCAACATCCAGGGGATGGGGCTGGCTGGAATGTCAAAGCCAGCTTTCCCCAAGGCTCCAAAGCCCCAGGTTGCGTAGGAGGGGGCAACGAGGGATGGTGTTGGCATTTGATTAAAAATTATTTGATTGGCAAATCCAGGCTGCCTGGGACTTGGTAGATAACAAGCCACAGCTTTGGTGTGAAGAGCTCTCTTTAACCTTGAAGTATTTTCCTGTTAAGCAAACTGCATCACACACATCCTCATCTCTGCCAGCTCTGCTCACAGACTCAAGCTCTTCCCAGTTTTAACAGCTGAAGTGATGGAATAAGTGGAATTGAGTAATTTCTATGGAAATGCTGAACAGCAGTTGGTATTTTTAATCAGCCAGGCCCACCACATGTGGCTGCACACTGTGCAAAAGCAGTCCTGGGTTTGCACCTCTTGGGATACAGCCCGAGTTTGGAAAATGGCTGAGCCTTTGCCAAGGTGGTTTCCTCACCCATTCTTCAGATCTTATGGGGAAAAGCTGTGCTTCCCGAAGGGCCTGCAAAGGGCTGCAGTGGTTTGAGTCAGAAGGATTTTGAGAAGCGAGATGTTCTGCCACTCCCATTCTGGGCTTTGTGGCCGTGTGTGGTGTGTAATGGTCCAGAGAAAATCGATTGGACACTGCATTTGAGAGATAAGGGCTGGGATTTTATTCCAAATAACCTGGTGACCCTAATCAATCTCTGTCCCCAAACCTTCTGAAAGTTTGATACTCTAGCTTGCAATTAGGCCTCCACAACCAAGAATTGCAGCAGATGTTCCAGTTAAAACACCTTTATTAACTATTTATTTTTGATGAATATTGTGAGATACCAGCCAATGCATTTAAAAGCAGACAACAGGTTTTGCCTGATGTGTATATGGTCCAATTAAGATTTTGAGTTATTGTTCACCTGCTTTTTAAGCTTTCAGGGTTTTTTTTTAAGCTGGCAAAACTAAAATAAGCTGTGAAATGCCCCAAACTTCCCTTGTGATAGCAACTCTGGGAAAAGAACTTAAGCCAAACTATTACAGTGTAAAGAAGAGAGCTTGAGATGTGAAAGGGTATGAGAGCACTCTGTCTCCCTTTCCTGAGATGGAGTGGGGCTGGGATGATGTTGGGTGCTGCCCTGGGTGCACCATTTGAATCAAGCAAGAAGTTGTACCTGGTGGGAATGGCTGCTGCTCAGGGCAAAGCAGATGCTGGAGACAAAGATGAGTCTGGAGAGCAAGTATCGAACACAAAGGCTAATTCCTCAGATAAACACATTTTTGCTGATCAACACTTAAGCTAGTTTCCTGCTCTGGGATGCCTCTAGGACAGCTGTTCCCTCTGGTACATGCTGCTGCTGCTGCAGGTAGTGCATGGCCTCCTTGTGTGCTTTAGGTCATGGTTAGCAAGGGACAAGAGAGGAATAAATCCTGTGCTTGTCAGGCAGTGTAAGGGCACACAAGGTAGATGCTCGCCAGGGGATGCACAAAAAACCTCTTTTCCAGTGTCACTGCCTTCAGATATGGCCAGGGCACTCCCTGATGCAGCAAACTCAGGGACCTGGGGTCATCCCACACCATGGGCTGAGCTTTTGGCTCTGCACCATGCAGCCCTTGAAAACCTTTCTCTATCTGCTGGGCAGCTCAGCCGAGTCCCCCCATGACTCCTGCATGTGCAGCACACATGGTTGGCCAGGCAGGGTCTGACCCTGAAGTCCCCAAGGCAGTTTTACCTGCTGGATATTAACCTTGGTGAGCGATGCCCATTTACGCATCACGCGCAGCCGGGTCTGCCTACACCAAATCCCCTTGGGCTGGCCCATCCAGGCAGCGGGAAAAAGGAGCCTTTGGCGGGAAGGTGTTTTTCATCACCCTGAGAGCTGTGTCCGATGGCATTGTCAAAAACAGCAGGTAGCAGTGACAGGCAGGGTCATTCCCCTGCCCAGCCCCAATCCCTATTGTGCTGCCTTTCAGTGCAAGCTAAAGGTCAGCCCGCAGCCCTGGCTCCCAGCCTTTGCTTTTTTGTTACGATTGTCACAAGGTAAATTAATCAGATTTACGGCATTAAGCCTTGCCGTATCTTGAGCCTTTCAGTCCTTTCTGCCCCCAAAACTTCCCTCATATGAACAGGCTCTTTGTTTATCCTTGCCCATACAATCTTCATTTGGTGATGGGGGAGCGGTAGAGGGACAAAGACTGGAGGAGAGGGCTGCTGCCCACAGGTACCCTGTGACAGCAGAGCTCACCACCCGAGACACTGGTGGTTCCATCACTTCAAATATTTCTCCCAGCTAATCAGCTGGGGAAGACCATAATCTGAGAGCTGCAGTTCCAAGAGCACATCTTTTGGGAAGAGTCGCTGCCCCTCCGATCAATAAAAGGCGAAAGCAATTCCGCAGCAGGGGCAAGACACCCCCACTGTGAGCACAAAGCACAATTTATGTCTCTCTAACGTACCTACAGCATATGGGACCACTTACACAGTTGTTTGCCTTGGTCAATGGGTCTGCTGAGCCACTGGGGAGCTGAGTCTTATTTCACTTTCTGATGGGGATTTAGAAATGATCAGCCCTGCAGCCAGCACAGAGCTCCCCAGCCACGCTCCCAGCGTGAGTCTGCAGTGAGGCCGGGTGGAGGTGACAGGTATCTTTATCCCACCACGCAGGAGAGCTCCAACGTCCTGCTGGCAGGAATTTGTCTGCAAATTTTCCCCCATTGAAAAGAGTGAGGTGGCCGATATGATCGCTTGATTAAGGGGCAGACAAGGTGGAGACAGGGGTGCTTCAATACACTGTGCTCTGAGGAATACCCCTCCTTCTGGGAGACTGCCATCCACTTTTTCCCTCTATTTCTCACTCTCAGGATCATATCTAAAACTGCTAACTTTGTCAGTGAGTCTCATTTCTGAAGAGTATGCAAGACCTATACCCAAACCATCCATATGGAAAAGCAATCTTTAAAGAAACAGCGATGAAACTCAGAGAAGGTAATAAATGCAACTGCAGTGAAACTCACAGCCAGAGTGGGAATGGGTGGGAAACAGTATCAGTGACCTTACCTTCCATAGGTGCATTTGATTTCAATTTGATTATCCTCAGGACAACTCATAACTGTGAAACATCAAATACATTAATGCATTTGTTTTGGGCAGTGGTGTGCAGAGAAGAAGGGGATTATACATCACATTTGGATGCTGGGTTTGTCTTGATTTTTCTGCTTTAAGTTTTTTAATATTTGCACAAAAACAAAAAATAAAAGCAAGATGATGGTACATAGAGGGTACATTTGAATGACCTCTGCATAATCAGAAAACTTTTGGTGTATATTTAAATTTAAAAAGGAGAACCAGATTGATATCCTAAATTCTCATCAGCCATCATTCTTTGCAAAAAGGCCTCTTCCCAAAGACAGCTGGCAGCCTGACTGCTTCCTTCCCAAAATAAGCAGCGTGGGTGAGATTGCACATAATCTTGGCCTGGTGCTGATACATAATCCAAAGATGCCTGTAACTTTTGGAGTGTGATTGGTGTCATATGGAATGAAAAATGAGACCTCACGGTGAGCTGAGGATCCTCTGTGACACAGAGTGGCTTGTGAATAAAGCCAGCAGCATCATTTCCTTCCCCAGCATGGGTGCTGTCCCCCTCACAGCCCCCAGCCGTGCTCCTCCTCCTGCAACCCCAGCTTTGTGACTCATTAAAAGTGTGAGGACTTCAAATATCTGGGTCAGATCTTACCAAAAGTCAGAGTGGGAGGCTGAGCCTGGCATGAGGCTGTACCTCTGGTGAGTGTTCTTGGTGGTAGCAGCAATTCATCCCCCAGTAAGATTCAGTTGAGAGAAATTAATGGATTGTAAATGGAAAATATGGTCCAGTTTTGAAGAGGAGACTGGTTTGGTTTTTTCGTTGCTCCCAGTGTCCCACTGGGAAACCTGCCCAAACTCTCCACTTGTTTGTCCATCCAGCACAAAAGCTCTACTTGCCTCATGGGGATGAGGTGCTTGCAACAGGTTTTTTGCATTTTCATATGAAAAAGCCTTAATCAGTATAACATTTCCTAAAATAAGAAGAAAATAGATGTGATTCATGCATTCAAGCACACATCTACTTAAATGTTTAGCCAGCATACATCAGCTACAATCATCATGGTGATTTCCCAAGATTAAAAAAAAGAAGAGGAGGGAAGAACAGGCACTCCCAACTGTGCCTGAATTTTAAAAAATGGTGTCATTTTTTTGGCTTTGTCATTATTTTCATTTCTCTCTTCTCCCTCTCCCCTAGAAATTATTAAATCATTAAAATGATTTAAAAAATAGCAAAGCAGATGTCTGGCCTGTTTGATCTCAAGCCTGAATATGGAAGAAAAAGGAGTCAAGACTTTGATTATGGAAAAAAAAAATAGAGGAGAGGAAAAAAATTGTAACAGGAAAGTCATGAAGGAGAAGATTTGACTTTGATCTCCACACAGGACTGGCTTCACTGGGTGGGGGGTTCTGCTGAGCAAAGCCAGGATGTTGTGCGACTGCTTCGTGGGATCAGCGGGGCAACACTTTACACCATCTGCTCAAAGGCAAACAAGCCACTCTGAGTGAGATTTCCACCCTTTGGGTATGAGAAAGCAAGCAATATACAGATTTGCAGAGTGAAGGTAGACCTCAATTCTTGCATGCTGTTCTGACTTCTCCACAGCTAGCCTCCTTCAGCTGAAGGAGACTGATTAACAGGCTGCAGCCTTGGCTTGCTCGGTAGTTTTAGTTCCTTATTTGTAAACCCTCTTTTTTCCCCACTGCAGGGAATCCAGAGGGAAGCAAACAGCCACTGGAAATCAGAGTAATGGCAACAAAGAACATTAGCTGGCATGCAAGGCTAACCTGCTCACACTGCTCCTGGTGATTTTCAACAGTAGAAAGTAAGCTGAGAGCAACAAGGGGTCATTTCTCATGTACTCACTTCTAACGCAGTGTCTGGGTATGTTCGAGAGAGACTGAGAATTTGGCCATTTACATTTTCACCAGATCTCCATTGGTTCTTTGCCTTTGTGGACTTGCCATTTAAATCAGTCCCAACAGCAGATTTGAATTGCTTTTAAGCTCGAAGGAAAGTGATTAAATGATGAAGATGGCCTGAGATTGGGACATATTGCTCACATTCCTCCAGAACTTGGTAGCTCTGATAAAAATATGAAGTGGTACCATGGTGTGTTTGGGATTGCTATTTCCTCCAATCTCAAAGCCCCATCAATGCACTCCAGCCCTTTCCTTAGTGAGACAGAGTGACTCCAGCCATAGAGACAGAAAAGAAACTATCTCCAGGACCTGTTTGTGTTTGTCTAAGAACCACAGGAGACTGTAGTGAAAACAGTTCAGTCTTGCTTACCACACCTACTACTTCCTGGGCTGTGGGTTTTACTTGCTACTTGCAGACTTCTCCCAGGTTGGTCAGGCTCACATACTCCCCCTCTGAGGGCCCAGCTCAGATGTTTTGGAAGGAGAAAGAAGCCCCACAAAATGTGAAGGTGGGGAAATCTGCCCCACACAGATCCTGCCTGAATTACTGGCAGTGATAGACTCAAGCTGGCAAGCATGTATCTTCATATGTCTTCCGGGCATCTTTTAGGATTAAGCATTTTTAAGTCTACATGGCTGAAAACAATGGATTCATTCTTCTTGTCAGTGCAGCTCTGGGGGACTGAGGAGGCTGCTGTGATGTCTTGGGCACCAACACCCAATGGAACTTGCTTCTGACAGCAAGCCCTCTGTGGGTGGTGACTGCAGACTGAAGAGCTGCAGGTGTCTGCATCCATGCAGGGCTCCTAGAGAGAAAATATTGTCAAACACTTGTGTGGACCCAGTTTCCAGGATCTGTTCCTATGGGAGAGTGAGTATCCTGCAGGATTCATATTATCCAAACTGCCCTTCAGGTGTTGCATGTAAACAGCTTCTCACCAGCTGTTCCACCAGCCAGGGCTGCCTCTCTGCCTGTTGCAAAAATTGCCCTTAAGAGTTTGAATGAGAACAGACCTGTCCTGAAAATCTGCCACTTGGAGTATACCAGGCATCTAATTTTCCAACTGGGAAAGTGTTTTACGTTAGCCCTGCTGATGAAAATTAATTGAAGACACATGTTCACAAGACCCAGAGGACATCTGTGTAAGCATTCAGTAAGAAGATCAAGACTAACTCACACCAAGAAGCCATGTGCTTAACCAGCATCACCTGTACTGCTGACTGCAGACTCTCAGGAGGTGGCCTTGGGGTGCCAGGACACCCAGCTTTCATCTTACCCATGAGGAGAACAGCTCTGACTGTTCTTTCTTATGTTTATAGCCGTCACGTCCATTGAGATGCAACCACCCCAGAGGAGACAGTGGCATTCACCGAATGGCAGGAGCAGCCACTGATCAGAGAGGGAGCCTGGGTCTACTGGAACCAGCAACAGGATGAGCAGAATTCAATAGCAGGCAACTAATACAGAAGATGAGCAAAGCAGACAGTAATTAAAGTTACAAAGAGCTGTATCAGCTGGGAGGTGTTTCCAGGCTCCATGTGGGCTGTGGTGAGAGTTCCAGAGGAATGACACATGGCAGCCTTCTCCTTGTCTTCCGACTGTCTGCCTCAGCTACATGGCCTGAGAAGTCAGCTGCAGTCTGGAGGGTCCTACAGCCCTGTGTCAGCTGGGGGGTGCAGATACCCTCTGCAAGGTGGCAGCCAGGTACAGAACCCTTCCAGGAGATTGAGCAGGCACAGATGGAAATAGTCCTTTTTTAGCTTGGAAAGCTTTCCTTTGGGGTGGATCCAGCATAAAGGTGGGTTCCCTTCTCCCCTCCCCCCTCCACCTACCCCTTTCCAAAACAAGGCAACAAACAGAACAAAACTAAGGAAAGAAAACCTCAATCACATGTGGTCAAAACAGAATATTTAACTCAATCCAAGAGAAAAGATTTTGTTTCCTTTTCATGTGTTTGACTCACAATGGGGATTTTTTTTTGGGTGTTGTTGTTGGGGGGTTTTGTGTTTTTTTAATTCTAAGCTCATTCGTTCATTCAAAACTAGTAAATTCAACGTGTCACAGTGGAACAACAGATCAACGTAAGACACAGAATTTTCTCAGTTCAAAGTATGTGTGTTATATTATTTTTTTACATTTATTCTCCATCTTTCTTTCCTCCCAAATTACCCACTGAATGTGATCCCAGTTCATAAAGCTCCAGCTGCTGTGAGTTTGGCCACACTGCCTTTCCACTGAACCAACGACCAACCCATGATGTCAACCAGTGTTACTGCTGTCGCTACTGAGAAAAAGGATCTTCTTATATTTCACCAGCATTTCTGACACCCTCTGGGAAGTTTGCTCACTGACATGTCCAAAATGAGACCAAATTTTTCAAACCTGAACATCTCTAACTGGGCTTTTGGTAGAGTTTTGGGCAGTTGAAGAGAATGCCCTACAGCTGAGGCTGCAAGAGTGGATGAACCATCACCAATATGCTGCTGCAGCCTTGGTACTGCTGGTGGGTGCTTCCCATGAAGGGACAGAGAGGGTAGAAAATATGGAGTTTGCCTCATCAAGGCTCACCAGAGTTCATCTGGAAGCCTCTTTGAGCAGCTCCAGGGACCTGTCTACTTCGAGCTACTTTGCACATGAAGCAAGTAAAGTCCAAGTGTCAATTGAAAGCACGGTTGATCAAAGCACACAAACACAAGGCAGCATTACTCCAAGCTAGGAATCTACCCCCCTGTCAATTGTCTCCACAGCACCTCTCCCAGGCACTGTGATCTTTCTGTGGTAGTCACCAACCCAGAGCCAGAGTGTGTAGGGGATCTTCCACTAATGGCATGTTCAACACACATCAGTGCTATGAGCACAAGTGAGTCTAAAACTGGGGAAGGCAGGTAGGGAGCGCTGGATCCCACAACACTTCTTGCCCCTCACAGCAGGAGCAGCAATCCCACCACTTGCTGCTGTGGGGAACATGTGCTGCACAGACATGGCTGAAAAATGTGGTAAGTACTCATCCAAAAACTCAGTGCAGAATGCACTGCTTTAAAAATGAGATTTTAAAAAAAAAATAGTTTCATTGCTTGAAAAGCTCCTAGCCCCAAAACAAGAATTATTGCTCAGTTTTTGCAAGAGAAAGCAGTAAAACCATCAAATCCCAAATGTAGGCTTTGTCCAACTATGTTTCCATAGAAAATGCTTTTCACTCTCCTGTCTGTTTTGATGCTGGAAACACCTGGTCTTGCTAACTGACAAAACTGCATCCCACGGATCACCTCTCACTTCCAAGGAAAACAGCACTGGATACTCTGCCAGGGAGCATCTTTGCACCTCTGCCTCCTGTGGGTTTTGCCACTGGCTTTAAGGGGAGCAAGACCCAGATCAGTGCCCCCAGCACAGGCATTTGGAACCAGTTTGCTCTTCCTCCCACTCCTCACTTGTTAGGGATTAAGGAGGAGAGGCTTTCAAAGCTGTGGGCTGGTGTGATGAGCCAGGACTGTCTAGGGTGCAGGCAGGAGAGGCTGGAGGCAGCCCCAAGGAAGGAGCCCATCTCCACGATGCAGCAGGGAGGCAGTGGCACTGCCCCTTCCAGCTGTGTCCCACATCACAACACTACTCTTTTCTCCCAGGGGTTTATAGTCCAACTTCACCTTCAGAAGCCTCCTCAGATTGCAGGAGGCACCTCTGCCCTGAGGCCATGGGCAGCACAGCCCTTACTCTGGAAAGGAAAGCCTTTAGCTGCCAGCTGGTCTAATGCATGGGAGCCTGCATGTCATGCCACAAAGCTGCTGCTTGGAGGCCTGTTTAATACCCTTACATCAACAGCTTCCTTCTGGTTCTCACAGATGATGTAAATGCAGTCCAGCCCACAGCACAGGAGTGTGTTCTTGGCCAGAGCAGCTTCAAGTGGTCTCCCAAAGCAAAGATAAAGCCTGGATCAAAGCCATGAACAGCTTTGGGAAGACCTCAATATTGATACTTGCAGCTGGGCCAAAAGTATCCTGGAAACAATGTGCTCCTGGCCCTGTCCCAAGCAGCACCTTCCCTGAGCAGGTCCAAAGGGTCTGGGGTGACATCTGCTAATCTTTGATGGGGCATCAAGGGGGTTCATTGCAGGCTGCACGGGAAGCACTGCATGGGGCTCCCAGGGTGACTTTCCCCTCTGCAGTGCTGGCCTCTGTTTGGGACTGAAGGGAGAAAAGCAAGTCGATGTGCTCCTGCTTCTGCCTCATATGGTAGTGACCATTCTGCTGTTCAAGGTGGCATCTGAGCCTACTTCAGAGCTAAAGCAGAGGCACATGAAAGCTGAGTTATGGAGAGACTCCTGACAGGCTGGCAGCAGTCTCAGTGACTCACTAACTTGTGATTTCCTCTATGGTGGTTTTCCAGCACAGCTGCTCCCGGCCGCAGCACATGGCAAGTGCTGGCAGAATGAGCACCGTGTCATTTCTCAGAAGGCCGGGCTATGTGGGCAACCTGTGCATTGCTCACGCAGATCCCCACAACAAACTCCAGTAATTGCCTCAGAGGATAACAGACCATAAATCTGGGCAGCCACACATGTGAGGCACGCATGGTCTGGCTCCTGGAATCAAAGCGCGTGTGTTTTTGCTGTTTGCAGTGGCTGAATGTGTTTCTCATTCTGGATTCCCCTTTTCAGAGGAAACTCCCTCCACCCCCTCACTCCTATCATCCTCTTTATGAGAGGACCTCAGGCACTCTTGAAACATGGGGAGAGGTTTACATCACTCCTGTGAGACATCTCACAACTTCTTCATGCCACTTGACACATGAGGAAGCTGCATACAGACTAATTTTCTACACAGAGCTTGTAGGAGATGGATGAAGTAAATTATAATTGTAGCTGTATTAAGTAAATTATAATTCTCTGGCTTCCTGGCCCCATATTTTTTTCCCTAAGTTTGAAATCATAGAATTTTTCTTGTCCACAAATTTGATTATGAAACACCCAGACTGCCTGGGTTACAGGTTTATTTGCAAACCTGAAACTTGGCTCTAGGGTCACAGAACTATTTTGTGCAAACTCAAGGCTAACGTTTGAGGGAAAGAAGAAAGAAATCTTTTTCTTCACAACACCGTGGAGGAAAAAAAAAAAAGAAATTTAAAGAGGCTTTGTCAAATAAAACCTAACCTGGCCGGTCCAGGAACCCCACACAAAGGGGCATTGTTCTCTGCTTAAGAAACAGCAAGTCCAGTCTGTCAAGACTGTGTTCTGTACTGCCTGTGTTCAAGAAAGTTGGATTCAGGTAGCCAAATAACCTGATGACTTCATGTCTGAGAGCTGGGTCAAAACTATCTTCCTGCCTCCTTTCCCTTTCCCCTTCTTTATGAAAGGGACTCAGTAGGACAGGTCAGACTGCAAGAGGGAACAGAGAGTCAGAGGAGCAAGGTCAAGCACAAACCCAGCCAGTGGGACTGCTCAGTAGTGGAACTGCAGCAGGGGCACCCACTCACCTGAGGGGATGATCAACTATGAACACAGGGAGCAGGAGCACTCAGAGGAGCTGTCACTTAGAGGTGTCCAGGATGCTGCTGCTCCTGGAGCATGGGCAGAGCAGGGTGCAGGCAGAGGGGGGCTGAGTGTGACTGCCCAGGCTGTTGCTCACAGCTGCCAGCAACAGCACGCTCACGGAATACCACCTGTGCTGTCTGGAGGATGCCACCCTTATTCCTCCAGAACTGCTGGCTTGACATGCTATTGCATTTCCCTCTCTCCCTGACATCTAGCAGTGCACACTGCTCCAGTTACACATTTAATTCGCTGCCTGAGAGTAGAGTTCTAAGAGAACATTGAACAGGTAACCTAGCAGTAAACTGCGTTTCAGTCTCATAGTAAGGAGCCCTAGGAATGGGCTCTGCCCCCTGGAAGCAAATCACTGCCTGTACCCATTTGATTATGAAACCAAACCCATGCAAAAAAGTGCATCAGCTCAGACCCCAATGCAGTATGCATGCACATCACCTGTATGGCATCCATACAGCCTTTTATTATCATCCTGTGAACCTGTAGCATACAAAGGTCTGCCAGCATCAAGATTTCTGTCCAGCCCATTGCAAAGACATTTAAGCTAAACAAGTGATCTCCCAAAGCAGCACATTACACATGGTCAGGCTTCTCCCTGATGTGCTGGTTTTCCATAACACACCTGACACTTCAAGCCATACTTTAAGTAAAACAGCTGTTTTGACCACTTACAAGAAGGCAGGGAATGCAGCCACACTTTTCCACCCATGGAAACCACATGAAAAGCTCTACAAACAGCTTTCCCCAGCATTCCCACTCTCCTTCATACAGGCCAATCCCAAGAAAAGCTTGGCCGGAAAAAGATTTGCAAAGCTGCATGTCATAAATCCAGGGTTTCACTAACATTCACCAAAGGATTTTACCCTCTCTTAGGAGCCTGCCTAAATAATCCTTGGTGTGAAGTTAGGGAACAAAAAGGACCAGATCTTTATAGTCAACACTATTTCTTTTCTGCTTCTCCCTGATGAAGCTGTTAGCAGGATTTCCAAAACCCTCAGAGGAGGATTCCTCCTATCCCTTACTTTTCATTCTTTCTGATATTTTTCAGCTTTCAGCTTTTCTTTTGTTTTTTTACTGCTGTCAAGCATAGCAGAAATACTGTTTCATTTGTAGCTATAATTACCTCTTTGGTGTGGACACAAGACTGTTGATCCAGTCTAGTTTGTAGCCTGTGAAAAGTCACCTACCATACAGCTGGATGAAACCTGCAGATCATACAGGAACAATTTTAACAGTCTAAACAGCTAAACAGAAAGCAAAGCCTTTTCTACCAGGTTTTAGGAGAAAGCTACAGCTTAAACAATGGGAATTCCATTTCCACAGATGAATTTATAGGTTTTAAAAATATTACAGAAAAGTAAGCACTTCCTGCCTAGAGATCCCTGGAATTGAAAGCACTCCCAGCATTGCTCTTAAAACTGAGCAAATGCTGCACTATGGAAACAAAAATAGAGAATGGCTTGTTGGGTCTGGGACATGAAACAGGACTAAGGTTTGAGGTTGCAGCAAGACCTGCTGAGAAGTTCCTGTATCTCAGCTCGTGTAGGTTGGCTACACAAGGCAGACTTGTGGTGCCAAAGCAACCTCCTGGAGTTTTGGGAAAAGGAACTGGAAGCACAGACAGGCTAGAGATGAACTTTCTAGGCTTGACAGAGTGACAACACAAGCCACCTGTTCAGCTGACTAGCATCATGGCTCAAGGAGGCAGGCTTGATCCCTGGGGGTTTATCCCATGGCCTTGGAAGACCTTGAGATTTCCTCCAGGATGGAGCGCAGGATGTGTGGTGGCTGGCAAACTTCTGCTGTGCCCTGGCTCACCCCCTGGCTATTTCCACAGCCATTTGCAACGGACCTGGATGGGCCCACATAGCCTCGGGGACTTCATTTTTTATTACTGCCCAGGAGGTGGGAAGGATGGCTTTTGTTCAGGCAGCTGGTCAGAGCTGTGGGTCACACTGTGAGCATAGTGGGCTGCAGGGGCGGCCGTGCCCTCCCACGTACCACTCACCTCTCCCCTGTGCAAAAAACCGTAAGTCATAGGTCTTTTGCTGCTTTAACGAGGCCATTACAAAATAGTTTATTTACTTCATTATGCCCCACTTGACTTCTCCCTTGCTTTTGGGCTGCAATAGGCATTTTTCTCTCTTTGGATTAAAAAGATTTCTTTTTCTGGAAGATGCAGTAAAATTGCTCTATTATCTGGGCTTCCCATTTGCCAGTAAGACTGTTTATCACTTTTAATGGCTGTTCCTTTCTCTCCTCACAACAGGATGGATGAGGAGTACTGCCATATCCTGAGCAATCAGGAACCCTCCTTCTCAGGGCTGTTCCTGAACTGAGGCTCATCAATAGCTGCCACACTGTGATTGCTGCGCTGTGTCAGCTCATTTACCCCCTCTTGCCTCTTTCCCATAGCACAGCAGTACTCTTGGTATCTCTAGTAATACAACCAGGGCTAAAAGCCTTCCTTTTTTGCCCCAAACTGGTATTATACAAAGTTAATTTCACGTTTGGAGGCAAAATTCCTATTGCTCTCCCTGTATTTAGGCTCAACTGTGAGAAAAGCCTGTAGAAGTGTGACAACAGCCAGAGTTACATTGCCTTCAGCAAACCTGGCTCCAGTGTGGTCTCAAGCAGCGCTCAGCCCCCTGCAGTGAGCTGCTCTGCCAGGGCTGGCTTAAAGGATAGACCAAGCAGGCGTCTACTCACCCCCAGGAAAAGCTTGGGCTGCTAAAAAGCAAGCTTGCTGAAATAAAAATATTTATTCTCAATTTCCTGTTAAATTTGGCAGGAACAATGAATTTTTTCTTGTAGTATTTTATTAGGAGATAGGGGTTTAATGGGAAAACCCAGCAAAACATAATCTACCTCCCCAGCAAACAGGGTAAGTCCAGGGCCACGTTTCCCTCTCACAGCTTTAGCAAGGACATAGCCCTCGGCTTTGCCCTTAGACATTGGAAAAACCTCTGATCCGATGGCTGGAGGCATGACTTTACAGCCCACAGGACCTTAGCAACAAGCCCCTCAAAAATACCTTGAGGAATGGCATTTAGGGAAATTAATGGCCTCTGGCAAAAGTGGCCACAGCGCTAAGGTCACCACGTAAGCAGACTTGCCTGGCACTGCTCTGCTCCTTGCCAAGCGAGTCAGACTCACAGCCAAGCTTTCTGACAGCAGCATAACTGCAGTCCTGAAACGGCCTCTAGCTTGCAGCAGGCAAAACACAGTGGCTTCTTTTCTAGTTGGAAAAAAAACCCAAAAAAACACTGGAATGAAATACCTTCATATTGCTCTGACAAAACCAGTAAGTTATTTCTTTTCCCTACTACCTTTTAAAGCACCAGAATCAGGTTAAAATAGCAACGTGCATCAGTGACCTGAGTGTGACAAGGAACAATTGGGACCTCCCCACTTAGGCTTGGTTGTAAACCTAGTGTTTTGTATGAAATAGTACAGTGTGATTCATCATAGGGTAATTAGGCTTTAATCCAGCTGCAGATTTATCCACTCAATGGTTAAACCCATACTGGTTGCTAAAGGCTGCCTAATAATGGGCATACTGGTATTTTGTTCTGATTTAGAACATTTAAGTCCCATATCAAGCTATTAACATGAAATGAAGGTTGGTTTGTAACACAGGGAAACAATATAAAGCTATCAGCATTCATTTTGCTTTGGGCAACATGAAAACCATCACACTTACCATGCCACCACCTTGCAGAATGGACCTAATGAGTAAAGACACTGCACGTAGCCCCCCCAAATGCATTTCATCTCAGGAAAGCTTTTGATAGCTCCCTGCCACCTCTTTTCACCCAAGCAGATCCCCTCCCCAAACCTCTCTCCTCAGAGCCTTTTCTCTAGGAGCACAAGATTATTTGCAGTATGACAGGGCAGTGAGATACAGGCTCAGTATCTCCTGAGACACCCATGAGTCAGTCCTAAACCAGACACCACCCACATGGGTTTATCTCCATTTTCTATTTGAAGCCTCTCATTAAAGTCAATCACTATTCTGCTGCCCTGAATCTGATCTCAGAGACTCTCCTCTCACCTCCCTTTCTTCTCATCCCTACCACAGAAGCTTCTGGACTGTAGCCAAAGCCAGAAACCTCACATTCTCAGAAGACCTCCCTAGCTCAGTACTCCATCTCCCTTCCATAGCAGTAAGCCAAGCTATTTCCTCTTATCCCTGCCCCACCACTGTTTATAGCCAAGACAGCTCTGTTACTCATCCTTCTCAGGTGAGATCAAGTACCTTTAAGGTAACACACCAATGGGCCTCAGTTTCCAATTTTGCAGTCCCTCCTCTTGGTTTAAACACAGCTGCAAACATCAGGAACAGCTGAAGGCCAGTGAGATCTGTATGTCCTGGTCCAACAACAAGTGAACCAAGAGCTCTGCATGTCTGTGAAAGGTCACCATGCAGGAGCTCACTCTGCTTACACCTGCAAACACTTCTGCACTAAGGGCAAGCTTGCAGCTTTTATTTCAGCATGCAGAGGATGAATGCACTGGCTACAGAGCCCCTTTAGCAAGTAGCTGTATGAATACCGTGGATCCTGTAGGAAATTTGTGGAGCAATAGCAGATGCACAACATGGTGCGGGAAAAGGGACTTGTAAGAAACTTCCCAAGGATTCACTTGGGAAATATGCACCCATCCCTCTGGCAACTCAGGGGCTGCCAAATACAAGCTCCCTCCATTACCAGGAAAGCAGCTGCCTTGTGCTCAAGGGAGGAACTCCTGCAGCTACCTGTGAGCCTTCCACTGCCCACTGGGGAAAGCAGTCAGGGCTTTGCACACAGCAGGCAAGACCATCACTGGGCTCTCTCCTGAATTTCCAGCTGGCATGCCCTGAGCCAACATAACCCTGCTCCCCAGAGCAGCATGTCTCTGTGGGCAGACCTGCAAGGTCAGGCTGTGCCACCCCTTGCTGGCGGAACTCCTGTCCCTGGGGTCTGGCTCCAGCGAGGCTGTCTGTGCCCTGGGGTGCCACTGCCCACGGAGTCAGGGAGGAATTTTTCACCTTTACTTAGTTTGCTGGAAACCAATTGTGAATACAATGGAAAGTTTCATGCTGTGCAAAAAACTCCTTCCCATAAAGCAAACATCTACAGATGGAAAGTTTTCATGCTGTCTAATGCCAGAGCTGGGAAAGCAGGGCTGCGCAGCCACACCAGGAAAGAAAACCCTGCAAATTGCTGTGTGCAGGATGCAAGGGAGTGGAGACAGTTATATGGGAAGCAAACAAGCGCGGTGGACAGAGACCACCCTGCAGAAGTCCCATTTATAGTTGTCACCCAGTACACCCCAGTGTGCAGTCCAAAGTGCAGGTCCTGGTCTGTGTGACCTGCAGGGGCTGATAACGTGCCTCCCTATGAAAGGATCCCCCCTTTTCAACTCCATCAATTTTGTTTATTTAATGGCTTCAAAGACACTTTTGCTAACAGGCTAAATCTTACCTGGTGAACAAGATAACCATCACTGTGCACCAAAGCCTGCAGCAAAGTCAATATTGACGGAGCTGCCCTCGCTGCATCCTGCCTGGCTGGGACTCCCAGGTGTGCAGCAAAGCTCTCCTCCAGGAACTGCTTAGGTGGGGACCAGCAGAGATTAAAAACAGGAGCTGCAGAGCATGTTAGACAGGAACAGTGAGAGCAACATGGGATTTCATAGTTCCTCAGACACAAGCAGTTCTGTTGGGTACGAACAGATAGGAAAAGCTGTGCATGTAAATCACTTTCAGGCCATTATTGATTTTAATAATCAGATGCAAATGGAGAGAGCCATCCAGTAATTATTCCCATGTTACAAGAAAACACACATAAGCCATAGGACACAACAACTCTGCTGATGAAAACAATTTGTAGCTTTACTTTCTGTCTCATGCTATTTTTCACTTGTTCCTCTGTCCCAAACACATGTTCATCTTCTGAGTGCCCCAAGACTTTCTATGCAGAATTCCCAGGCAGAAAGGCCAGTCCCTAGGGGTGCAGACAGTCCCACTGGAGCCAGTATCAGCCCTCACTCCCACCTGTACATCATGCTTGGCTGTGGTTCACCCTTCTCATGTCACTCACAGCACGCTGGAAATACTCCCCCAGCATCAAACATGAAACTACTAAAGGCAGGAGGTCGGATGAACCCCAGCTTTCCAAAACGGATGTTGTGTGTTGCAGGGGTCTTGTGCACAGTTGGAAAGGAAAGGCAATGTCGGGTGGTTTAAGTGAGCAATCACATACTGCAAACAACAAGCTTCCAAAAAAGCAGCTGCTACAAATAGTTTCCAAGCAGCTTCTGCACTGAAACTGCACTTGAGTAGTCCCAAATGATAAATGTTGAAAGGAAAAGTCAGTTCAAAGGAAAACACTGGTCCTCCCACAGGAAAAAACCCTTGGGGGGAAAGAGAGATAAAGATCATAAACAATTAAAGAGCAATGGTTATTGAATATACTACCCTGTGATTAGAGCTCCTGAATCTGTTTATCAGGAGTGGGATGAGTGCAATGAATATTGCATAGCCAGAAGCACCCAAATTGTTGATGAATTATGAAGGACTCTGTCAAAACAGAGTTTGTCTACAAATGGAAATCCTAGTGTCCCTAGCACTACTGGCTGCTGCAAACAGGAAGCCTTTAGTGTGAATTTCATGGTAAACATCTACCCTCAGCATTAAGTTCTGCCTTCAGACTTGAGATAGGAGAAGTGAGTTTGTTTAGCCAGAGTCTTTTCTGAGTCCACCGCGGAGAACAGGATTTGTGATGAGATCTGTTTTTAGGCTGGACTGAATGGTTAACCAGTCTGATTAATAAATGCCAGAAGGAGGAAGTAACAGGCAAGTTAAACAGAGGAGAAAAATGTCCCCATACATGGCTAGATAGCAAAAGTTTACAAGAATTCTATGCTTTGTGGACAACTCTCCCCAGCATTTACTTAACATTGTTTCAGAAGAGGTGATTGCAGCATCTTTCCAGTACAGAGATGGTGGGGTTTTTCATGTCAGCATGTTCCTAAACATTCTCAGCCATTTCCTTCTCTCTCCCCACTTCCTGGTGGAAATGAAAGATGGGACACATACCAGCTGGCAGGAGTTCTTACTTCAGCAGTATTACTTGATGAAGGATGGTTGGTTATAAAGCATTTATTTTGTTTCATGGGAAAGTATTCTATTTTTATCCATTTATTGTTGAAATTCACAATTTTAAAAAATTATTTCACAGCTTCTTATAGGAAGTGCCTGCCATGTTTCCAGCTGTGGCAGAACAGTGGTACCCATGCACTCATCTGGGTTTGTAAGGAGCTGAAGAGCTGTGTGATGCAGAAAGAAGAGGTAATTCTAGGTATATGCAAAAAAACCCAAATCTCAAAACAGTGGAACATCCAGTGGATGGAGGTTTGGGGGAAGCTTTTAATTCCTGAGATTCACACTAACCCACCTCCTGCCCTTATGTGACAATGTATTTGAGTATTTAGATAGTAAAACCTCTGTTCTTCATGCTTGGGAACAGAGTTCCAAATTGTTACACAGAGCATGTCTGTGTAACCAGCTACAGGACTATGTGCAATTGCAGGCACAGTCATGATGCTGTCAGACTCTCTAGCTCACATACCACCAGGGGCAGATGAAAGTTCTCATGGGCCACCTGCCCTGTTGTTACCTTGCATTTTGGGAGCACTGTGCTGTGCTCTGTGCCACAGCGACAAGCCCACTAACAGCAGCTCCGAATTTCAAGTGATCAGGTATTCACACCGATGGCCATCACAGCACTGCCTAGTGACACAAAGACCTAGTGACACTTTTAATCGAGTTAAAGCCATGCAGGTAGGTAGTGACTTAGTCCTTACACATATATACTGGCTTTCAATTTTATTGCAAGGATCTCTCTATAAAAACTGGAAAAACAAGGGAATAACATGAAACTGAGCCTGTTCTTGCTAGAATTCCTGGTGAGTAGAGACTAGTCAAAATGTGAAAACATGCTCCATAAAATGGCAAAAAAGTCTGCTATTTTTAGGGATTTTCCTCCCCACACTGCCTTGATGAGTTTTCTCTCTCAGGCCAGACTAACAGATGGCTTCTGGCTGATTCTGCCCACTGAGATACTGAAACTGATGAACCAAAGGAAAGCCAGTGGAAAGTAATTCTGGGACTCTGTGGTCTATTTCTGCTACACAAAAGCCTATTGCTCCAGCTCCATCCTTAGCACAGCATGCCCCATCCCTGCATCCAGGAGCCACCACGTGTTCTCCCCACACAGAGGATGACGGCTTGTGCCTGGTGGGCACTGCAGGGATAGACTTCTAGCTGGGACAGATTCAATAAGGCTCTTGTCTTATTCAGGCTTGTGGTCTATTACATTCTGGAGCTCTGGACCCCTCTGTTCATCCTGACACAAATATGGGAATGCAAAAGGTGACAACGCACAGGAAATTTTTCCATGTGAGCAGAAAGGATGTGGAGATTGTACTGTTCTCTTCCAGCTCAGAGAAAGCTGCTAGAAAGGAAAGGATAGAAGCTGTTTAAGAATGGTTCTTTACTGAGGTCCCAAATATCTAGCAATAAATTCAACAGTAAAGTGAAGTCAAAAAGGCAAAACTCAAGATATTTTACCTTCACTGCCAGCTTCTGTAGCACATAGAGAGCCAAATCTGGGTGTTTAATGGGGAGATGACACAGACTTTTAATGCTGCTGAAAAAAGCAAAAAAGAAAGCTCCTGAATAATATGTTCAGTGATTTTTTTTTTCTTTAGGTATGTGAACAGCTTTTGATTTATTTTCATTTATCTATTCGAAATATTTCTGTAGTCTGATTGAGCCTTGGTTTGGGAACAGTTTTTCAAGCTCAATGCAAACATTCAATGTTCAAAATGGGAGTAGCCTAGTTATGTTGGACTGGACATGTAAGTCAGGTGTCATGATTTCTTTGGCCAAATGAATGCAAATCTTGGAAACACTTCAAATGGTCTTTTTTATAGGTTTCAAACTCACTTTAAGTAAATGTTTGCTAATGACTTCAAATTAACCATGCGAGTAAGATCATTTGCTAAAAATGCAACAGAAAATGAATACAAAAGGATTGCAAATGCTGCAGTCAGCTGAAACACAGACCCGAGCAGGCTGTGACACCGAGGAGAGCTCTGTCTGGCAGCACAAAGGTTCAGTGTCCTTCCAGCAGCACTCCTCATTTCCTTAGCCTGCCATTGCTATGGAGTGCTGAAATCTGCAGCATGTCTGAGAGTCACATGGCTCTGAGCACTGTGCAACTCTATCATCACAGGCTGTTATCACTTTGGATGTATCAAGTAACAGTGAGAATGCACAGGGCCTGCAAAGGAAGGTAGTCCTGCATCAGAGTGTGCTCCTGAACTCATCTGTTCTTTCTAACAAATTAATCTGAAGCATTAGTCGCTCTTGCCAAAGTATTGACCTGCCTTGCTACAGGAGACGCACGCCTAGCAAGTACCATCTCCAGTCCTGCGGTAGCCTCTGGATGTCACCCTGGAGGCTGCAGCTCTTCCACATCACCCAGAAATTTTGCTGAGTGTGGCTATAGGCACCTCGCCTGACTTACACTTCAGTGCACAGCACCCACCTCACTAATGCTCCAAATCACTGCACCCCTCAGTCTGAACAGGACCTGCACCAGAAATGAGCAAGGTGTAGCAATGATAGTCATACAGTGAATGAACATTTTACATTTGCAGCCTAAAAATGTATTTGTGCTGAAGTTCTTTTGAGGCTCTTTTCTATAAGCTCTGTTTGCTCCCCATTGTCTGGCTTCAAGGGAAGGTGGAGAAGCTCATGCAAACACAAGATCACAGGATCTGCAACTCTCATACAGTGCTGCAGCTCTTTCCATAAACACCAAAAAACCAGACAAACTATACAAACTTTCCAATGTCAGAAAATAGAGGAGCAAAGCCTCAAGAGCAATAAAAATTTGTAAGATCTCTGAAGGAAAAAACCTGTCCTCCTCAGAGCCTCCATACTAAACTGTCCATGCTCTCCACAACCCCTCAGTCCATGTCCCCAGCACCTGAGCATAGCACTGCCAGGGAGGACAGTCCTGCATAACACAGAGGCTGCAGCCTGATCACAGCCTGTCACCCCTTATGCAAAAAGGTGATGCTCAGAGCCCAGATGACTCCGTTCATACAGCCCCTGGCTGGGTCTTAGTGACACACAGGGCTAGACACATCAGGAAGAGGAGCTGTAGGTGCAGCAAAGGCCACATTCACAATAAAATCTTCCAAGTGCACATTTTATCTCTCAGTCATAACATCAAGCTCTTTTCCTTAGACACCTACATTTTTTTTTTTCTTCCAGTCTATCTGTAAAAACATGAAGTCTTTTTTTGTGTGGAAAATAAAGCGTACAGAGCCTGATATTTAAAGTGTAAGACATGTTGGTTTAATCCTGTCAGGATTTTAATGTAGATTATATAGGGACGGGCAATGACCAGAGGGAGGGAGAGAGGTGTAAATAATCCAGAGGAGTGTGGACTTGTTGGCAGGGTGGATTTATGTCCCGTGTTAATAAAGTGTCCTTTCATCTCTGGAACCTGGGCTCAGAAGCCAGTCTAGACAGGAATTAATGGGGCTCCTTCTCCACTTACAGATCTCAAGGTTTCCCAACACTGAGAGCTCAATCAGCCATGGATACTGTTTTTTGCAGTGAGCTTTAAACACAAACTCCGATCATTCACCAAAGAGGGTCTGCTGCTAGGCCAGGAGACAAATTAAATTCACTTACTACAGCTTTTTTTTTTTTTTTTTTTTTAATGGGCTTGCCACCCTAAAATGAAGCCAAGCAATTGTGAGCCTGTTGTAAAGAGATGGACTAAGGCATGCCAAGAAAATACAAGTGTGCGTTGGTGTGGACCAGGACTTGGTTCTGCCTGGAAACCACACCTAGGAACATGAGTTACTCAAGGCAACACAGCACTAGGGCCTGCAGATGCTGAGTTGTGTGAAGTCTCCTGTGGTGAAAGAAAATCACTGACTGCTTTACTGCTTGCAGTGAACCTTCCATTCTGTTTATTTGTCCCCCTTAGGGGTTCAAAAGTGTAGGTGGGGATGGTGCATTCAAAAACATTTCTTGGTAAAGGATCTGGAATTTCACTGGAGTGTGCAGTCAAGAGAAGCAAGGAAAGCTATGAGCAAAAATGCACATGCCCAGTGTGATTTAAATTATTTAAAGCAAAATTCTTTGGAGAAAAGTTTGTTAAGGATTATAATTTCTTGAACTCTTCAATTTCTTTTCCTGGGAAAAGGGCACATCTTAAACTCTCATCTCCAGCTATGCACAAGGACCCCCAAATCCAGAGGCATTCAGCTCCTAATTTTACATCTGTTTAATTTTCAACAACAGGAGAGGGGGAGCAGCAGGATGCACTGCCAGCTATTAGGGAGCCCTTTTATCATGCAAAATTTGCATCTTGTCTAAGTACAAGGCCTTAAAAGAGTAAAGACAGAGCCAGTTAAAGAAAGGGAACAGGAGAACAAAGTGGTCTCCAAAGGCACAGCAAGAGGTAAGAGCCCACTCTATGCAGTGATGGACAGTGTGACAGCTTCTCTTACCAGGGTATTTCTTCTACAGACATTTGGACAGCACATTTGGAAGTGGCCAAAGAACTTCCTTGTGGGAGCTCAATAGCTGCCGGCTAGGCAGAAGGACTATGCAATTTGTAAACTCTTAAATTAAGATATACAAAAGTCACAGGCAATATATAAGTAGTCCTCTCCATGGTATTTTATTCTGTTTATAAAGCTTAGCACTTGGATGGCAAAAACATTGATGTCTCTTAGTGATAGTTGCCCTGGGCTGCCTGCACCATGCCTGGGGGAGCAGGAGCCCTCTGTTTCCTTCTTCTCTTCCCTGGAGGATCAGTTTATTACAAAAGCTCACAGCATTGTGCCATGAGGATCCTGTGCCTATGGAAGAAAATGCGGCAGAAGCTTTGTGTTTGAGGAATGATGGCTGCAGGACCATGGGTGATATGCCCAGCTCCGTTTGTTAGACAGCAATTGGCTTCTTTGACCCAGCCTGGGAATCTCCTGGGACTGCCTCACAAAGCAGGAGTCACTGCCAGAGAACACGATTTAAATGAGCTCCAGGCAAGATGCAAGATAACTCCTGGCCTGGTGAAAGGCAGTTGTGCAAGAACTAGCAGTGAGACCTTGGGAGAGGAAGCACCTGGGCTCAGCCAGCTCACTTCAGGGTTATACAGTTTTTGCCACCTGCTGAGCTGTGCTGTCTGTCTCTGGTGGGAGTCCTCAGCTACAGCTGGAAGCATCACAGGGGTTAGAAGGAAAGGCATGGAAGAAGATCAAGGGTTTCTTTGTCATGCAGGGTTTTGAGCATTAGTAGAATTCATTAGTGGAGTCTGATAATAAAGAGGAGTAATAAAGTGCATTAGACCACCTCTGTGCCTCCAGAGCTGTGCAAAGCCAGCCTGTGGCAGGGTGCAGCTTTAGGCTCTCTTAGCTCATCTCTCAATCTGCAGCCAGAGCACAGCAGTAGCAAGGGAGATCCAAACCAGATGCAGTCTTTCAGTCTTAAGCAGAGCTAATGTCAACCAGTACAGCTCTGTTCTCCCAGATGTGTTCTCCAGAGCCACTCTCCTGAGTCAGCCATGACTAAGCTGTAGCATGAAGCAGTGAAGGCAGTAATGCTTATGCATGGTGAACTTGACCTCTCACTGCTTCAGTCCCAAACTTTTGTTGTCTCCATGGAGGCAGGCTGTGCTTCCTCTTGCCAGGTCCCACTCCACAGACAATTTATAAGCTGGCACAGGCTCTTCTGAGACTGCATCGTGGATGCCATGGTGTATTTTGGGCTCTGTGCTAGCCAGCTTCTGGTTCCCAGCTTCAATCATGCCTAGGGCTGGGTGCTGCAGTGTGGCAAGAGCAGAGTCAAGGTGGCAACAGAGCTCTGTGGAACAGAGGAAAAATCCCCCAGATACACTCCTCCTAAGAGCTTATCCCGCCTCTGCTCACATGGCAGCTTAAAACTTTTCACTCCCTGTAAGGTAAGGAAGACACAGAGAAGTGGATGGGAGGTGGATGGCATTTCATGTATTGGCACAGCCGGACCCAGCACCCTGTGGGTGGGCACAACTGACTGCTCTGTGTGTAACTGATAAGAGTCGTGCTGTTACTCCCCAACCACCTCACTGCTCTGCAGCCCTTTCCATCCTCTCAGGAAGACTGGATGCTGTCTTGGGGATATGTGAATAAAGGACCAGCCTCCAAGGTCTGCATTTACAACTCTTTTGGCACCTTCATCTGTTCTGTGCTGGGCAAGTGAAAGTGTCAGGGACAAGACTTAAGGCACTTTTTCACAGCACCATCCCTGCAATTGTTGAGCCCTCTGGCTGCCATTAGCACATGCACACAAGGTGAAGTTTTCCTTGTCATTGCCGATGGGGCGGTGTCACCTGGTATCCGGCATCACTGACACCTGTCCCCATCTGTCCCCACTGCCTGCAGCAGTGCTGGGTGGGTGCAGGAATGAGGGCTGTGCTGGGGGGTGAGGCCAGTGCTGAGCGGGGACAGGGGGCTGGGATGGGCTTTCTAAGGAGCGGTTTGGGTTTATGGCCCCCCAGATCGCATAAGCAATTAGCACAACTGAGCCAGATGCCACCCCTTGTGGACCAAAAGAGACTGGCCCGAGCTCTTCCTCCCACCTGCACTGTCCCTTCCAGTGTCTTGCAGATGCTAATGGGCCATGGGGGAGGCTGCCTCCAGACCCAGGGATGCCTGCAGTGAAATTTCCTGGCTCTCTCAGCAATGACAAGCACTTATCAAGCAAAACTCACAACTATGTGTCCGCAGTGGCTGCAGGTGTTTGGACTCCAGCTCCTCTGCTTGAGCCAGCACTCCTGGGCTCTTGGTGTAGTTGTAGGGAGGAGAGGGGAAGATATGGATTGAGGAAATGTGAAGACATCTAAAAAGTGTGATAAAACTGGAGCTGGATGGGATGGATCCTACACCATCATAAGACAAACATGACCTGTGCCCTGGCAGCCAAACTAGCCCAGCAGAGGTGTCTTCTCTTCTCTAGGTTCGTAAGGGTCAGAAGTGAGAGGAGCTGCAAAAGCCATGATGCTCCATAAACCCTGGTACACTCACAGCCCTCCACCCCATCAAGGTAAAGGGACCCAGGAGCAGAGGAATCCCAAGCCCACTTTCTTTAGAATCCCTTAATAGTCTTGGCTCTTCAGTCCCACTGCTAACTGCCCACTTGCCTTTGAGGACAGTCACCACTGACTCTCACTTTCAGCCAAATGAAAGGTGTCCGAGTGTGCCAGGGAGGGGTGGGTGCTCTCTGGGGGTGTCCTTCAGGCTCCACAGAGTGCCATTCCAGTGCTGGCATGCTGCCTTGAGCACAGCATAATGACAAGGGAGAATTGCAGCTCAGGGGAAGGGGATTTGAGTTATCTCAGGAGGGAGAGACACAGTTAATACCAATGGTTGGAAAAGGAGCAGTGGGCAGCAGTGGAGTTTCCCCAGATTGATCTGCATTCATCCAACTCTAATTGAACCTCTGGTTCCAAAGGAACTACTATTTTTGGGAGCTTGAACCAAAGTGAGTTAAAAATTGCCATTAATCACTGACCCCTGTGATGCTGAAAGTGCTGTGTAAGGGAGGAGGTGTGTGCATGAAACAAAAGCCTACAATTCCATTCCAACAGTGATTAAATTGACAGAGGTTGTGTCCCATAATACAGCATTATGGAAGACAAGGCAAACAAGATTAACCCACATTGACAAGGCATTTATCCATGGCTAAGAAGAGACCCACGCCCTGGCACCTCTGTCCCACAAGTTTACAGCAGCCCAAAAGAGTCTAATCCCTCATGGCCTGTCAAGCTATTAGGCAAATCTCTGGCTCTCATTTGCCTAATCCAATAGCCCCCAGCTTCATAAGAAAGACCTCCTAGGGGGCCTTAACAACCATGTTTGTTAGGCCTTATATAAGTAAACAAAGCTCTTAAAGCCAAGCAGCTTCCTCTTCCATATGGGATCTCAACAGCCTCTTAACCTGGAGACAAAACCAACCACACTCAGGAAAGGAGGATGTGTTTATAACAGGTTGAGTTCTGCCCCCACAAAAAGCAGCATCTGAAGGATTTTGGCATAACTAGCTCTGCACTTAACACTCCCCGCAGATTTGCCAGGTACTTGATTTCATCCCAGAGCCTTCATATCATCACGGATTTCTTGCATAGCTGATGAGATCACAGTACTCATTCCCTGTTCTGCCATCTTCAGTGAAGGGATAAGCAGTGTTAAAGTATCCTTTGCAGACCAAGATGTGCAAGCATCACCAGGAGACCAAACACTTCCACAGACTAGTACACCTGAATCTACAAATGTTTTCTTTGAGGACCAAGATATTTTGTGTCCATATGTAAGCATCACCAGGAGATGAAACACTTTCACAGATTTGTACACCTGAATCTACAAATGTATTCTTGGAAGGCCTCCCAAATATTTTTCTGTATCCCGCCACTGGCAGTGGTACCTCTGACTTTGAACATAATACAGGTATTCTCTAGTCTTTGAATTTTAGGACACCACCACCTCTGTTCTAGGATATATGCCTCCCTGGTGCTTTGGCCAAGGATCTAAACTGTCTCAAGGCTCTCTGGATCTTCTGGGGCTGATAGCTGCTCTCATCTCTGACACATCATTAACAATGTCCTTGACAATATGGTTTGCTCCACAGACAGGTGAATCTTTTGGGAGATAGTTACTCAAGGCTTGGCTACCTACCAGTCTTAACCAGGCCTCTGGGGGTTTGAAAACTAAGCTGAAAATACCACAGAAAAAGGTTTCCTGAGGGGCCTTCCATACAGCTCAAGTGAGGCTGGGGTCAGGAAGCCATAATCACATTTTCTCCCACTTTTTCCACACAGTACATTTGCAAAGGCAGAGCTGAGAGAGTAGATTTTAAAGAGAAACACAGGGCAAGCAACACTGAGAGGTCCAGTGAACAGGAACACTAGGACAAACACTGCTATTAAAGACAACCCATGGACTGTTACTGACAGTTTTCCACTGCCTGCCCTGATCCTAGACAAATTGGAGATGAGCAGATTGAAGAAGTAGCAGAAGAGCTCTGTGGAGAGGCCAAGACAATACCTGATGGAAGACGCAGGATGAGCCTTTGCCATCCTGTCAGTACGATCCATCTCCATGAAACCATCGTGGTACTGTAGAGGCACAGGGGGTCTGCATGTAATTCCAGAGCTCTGCATGGGCTGGCAGATTCATAAGAGCACGGCATACTAGCAGTCAAAGCCTGGCTGCCCTGGGTATGATAGATATTGGCTGGTTGGGTCCTTACTGCTGTAGCTCATCTTTTACAAATAGCATAATTTCTCTGGGCACTCACACGAGTCTGGCCAACACATGGAGAGTAAAAAAGCACTTCACACTTCCATCACATGCATGATAACTTCAAGGGACTGGGCAAGTAAACATTTTAGCTTTAAAATATAAAAAGGGTGAAGAAAATTGTGAATAAGGTTGGTGCGAAAACACAGCCTTGTTTCACACCGTTGGTTATTGGAAAGGGCTCAGAGAGTGCATCGCCAGCCCTGACTTGGCCACGCTGGTCCTCATGCAGCAGGATGATCATTTTGAGGAACTTGGGAGGACATCCCAATCGTTCCAAAATCTGCCAGAGGCCTTTTCTGCTCACTGTGTCGAAAGCTTTGGTGAGGTCAACAAAGGTCACATAGAGACTACGTGACTAATGTGTCTGTTCTGGAGCAGGCAGAGGTCACCAGCATTGAGGCCATGCTGCTGAGAACGCAGCTGCGCTGGGCAGGGCACGTCTCCAGGATGGAGGATCACCGCCTCCCTAAGATTGTGCTCTATGGTGAGCTTGCCACCGACTGCCGCAAGAGAGGAGCCCCGAAGAAGAGATACAAGGACTCCCTCAAACAACACCTCAGCCTTGGCCATATTGACCACCACCAATGGTCCGCTCTGGCCTCCAATCGGGAGGCATGGAGGCACACCATCTATAACGCTGCTGCTTCCTTTGAGAGTGCACACAGGATCAGTCTGGAAGAAAAAAGACAGCACAGAAAGAACCGTGCCTCGCCAATACAGCCTGTGGAGACTTTCCACTGTGCCTTTTGCGACCGGACTTGCCTATCGCGCATTGGCCTTTTTAGCCACCAGCGCGCTTGTAGCAAACGTGGGTAGAGCCCTTCTCAAATCTTCGTTCGCGAAGCCTAGCCATGATGATGATGATAAAAAGGGTCCAAGATGCTTTTTGGTCCCCTGGCCTTTGCCCCTGCCCAGTCTCTGGGGATGTAGGTATGAAACATGATGTGTTTTCAGCAGTCTGGAGTGGAGTTCCCTCAGAAACTGATGGTGAGCAGGGACCTGATCTGGAACTGTAAATCCTTCACATCCACCAGCTGAGCAGCTGTTCAGGTTAGGTCTCATTTACATGCGAAGCAGTTCAGCCAACAGCAAGGAATTCTAATGATGTAAATCAGTTGTGTGTCATCCTAGCAATGAAAGTCAAGGGAGCCCTTGCTTGAATCCAGCACATTTCAGCAAAAGTGCCATTTAGGAGAAGAGAGGAGATTTTTACAGTGGAGTATGACCCACCACCCTCAGTCACTTTCCAGCTGAGATCACAGCTAAATCGCTTATCTTTACATTTTCATACAAATCTGATTATCCTTCAACAGCTAATTGTTTCATAAGTGCCACTTGGAAGCTATCCATTTCCAGCACAAGTAAAGAAATTGTACTATAAAACTGTCTACCTTTGCCATGAGTCACTTTAGCACATAGGATGAATATTTGGCACTCTTCACTTTTTCAGATTAACTCACATATTTATTTTGGAAGAAAAAAAATGGACTGCTTTTATCCCTTCACATCAGAATTCCTCATATTTGCTTAGCTTATTGAAAAATTTTTAATAGACCTTACAGTATGTATGTTATATAGTGACTTCTGATGGAGGAGACATTCACATCTCCTTTCATGTAACGAAAAAGCAGAAAAATATCTACTAGAGCATTTGATACTTTGTTAAGAGAGTCAGTAAAGCCTACAGATTATGTCACCTGCTGTGAAGAAAGGTTTCATCCCTTTGGCTGAGGCCATGGAAACATCCAGCAAGGACTTAAATTCAGTGTCTCCTGGATGGAGCATGTGTTTCTCTTCCAAAAAGAAATTCTAACAGGTTGCAATTAAATAAATAATAATTAAAAAAAAAAAAATCTGAGAAAGAAAAAAAGGGTTCTGGTCTTCAGAAAGCAAGTCAGGGATTTCCTCAGCTGTTCTTTCAGTCTGATGAGATAAGAGTTATACACCTTTGCTAAAGGATATTGCTTAGGCTGAGGAAAAAAAAAATTCTATGTGTTGTCCCATATGACCACATATATGCTGATGTTTAAAAGAACAACAAAGTTTAGCTCAGCATCAGTTAATTAGACAGTTTATAAACATCTTCAGAGTACTATCTAAAACAAAAAAAAGCAATGTTCTTCTAGGTAGGCCTGATCTAAATGTCATATCCAGGACGAAACCAAGAGTTCTGACTTCAGTTTTGTGTTTTGCCAATGAAGATCCTGCAGGATGGAGGGACTGCAGGAAAAAGAAACAACAAAAGTCATGGACATCAGCATGGCGCCATTGGAGATCCAGGACAAGGGATATGCCTCTTTCCTTCATGCTGTGAATTCTTGGTCAAGTCACTTATCCCACTCTGCAAAATGTGATATTAATTAACGAATGGCCAGGGAAGAAATTACAGAGCAATACTAACAAGTGGTATATCATTATGAGTAAGGCTTGTATCAAAGACTAATATTTTTGTAAATTTCAGTGAAATGAATCTATACAGTGACCTAACCAAAGACTTGAAAGCTGGGGAAATGAGAGGCACTTCCTGCAGGCAGGATCCTTCCATGCTAAGAGACTCTGCCTCTGCAAGGAGCTATGTCCTCTCCATCCCTATGGACTGCAGCAAGGGCTGTGGGTGCTCCTCTCTCCCTAGATTGAAGCCTAAAATTGTCAATTAGGAAAACAAATGTGGGTACTATACATGTTTCTGTGAGTGTCAGTTCAGTAATCTCTTTATTACAAGTAATTTTAGTATTGAATGTAGTGCAATTTCGGTAATTTAGCAAAGTACAATGATAGATTGAAGTTCTTGGTGATAGACGTTTATTTCACCTTCTGAAACACAATTATTATGCACTTAACTCAATAATAGTATCTTGTTCCAACTGAAATACACGTTGTGTAATTCTTCAAGCTATAGAATTATAGCAGTTAGAGGGGGAAATGGCTGATTAGGTCACTGATTCCAGCCTGTTGCCAGCCTGAGATTGCTCCCTGCCCTGTATCAGCTAAAGTTTTCCCCAAACTCTTTTCTTTAACATGTTTTAGTAATGATGATATCCATTGAAAAAAAAAATAAAATAAAGATACTTCAACCACAGTTGAAAGATTCAGCCTTTTACTGTATATTCACGGTGGGAAGGGTTTGAGGGGTTTTCACCTCCTTCTTATGGCAGATGACTGAAATACTTTCAACCAGAATGCTCTTCAATGACCTTTCTCCACGGAAGCAGCTTTGTTGAAAATATTTCCTGGATTTTCTTCTAAATTAAAAATATAGGTCCTGCTTTTCAGACCGGAATTCCTTTCACTACTTTTTGCCTAATGACAGCTTAATATTTAGCATTTGCTAAAACAGAAATAGAAAAATGAGACTGACTGGAATTTTACTCAAGAAAAGCCACTATGCATGACCTTTACTGGCAGAGGGATGGTGGGGATGTGGATTCTACTGCTCTTTTTAGAGACCTCAGCTGCCTGACTTAGTGCTCTGAAGACCAAGGCTCTCTCTGCTGTCACATGCTGGATGCCCCTTGCCACATCCTGGCACAGGGGAACTGAGCAGATATCCAGAGCCCAGCATTTTATGAAATATACAGACATACCTGCCTGCATATCCTGTGGAAACAGGCCTTGTGATGCTGGCTTTGTGCCTTTTCTGTGTTTATCCTTGGGTAGTATCCTTGAGAGCAGGTGCAATCTATGGAAACAGCACATTTTACATAAATAAAAGAGAAAGTCTTGAGAAAGGAAGCTTTCAATATGAACTCATGCAAACAGCTGGGCAGAAAAACCTGTGCTGTGAAGTTGTTCTCTTCCAAACACCAAAGGGACAGACCAGCAGGGAGCTGCATGTTCAGTCAGCACCCCAGCAGTGTGGCCACCCCTTTAAAGTGTTGCCCAGATGTGGACGGGCCACAGCAAGGCATTGCCCAAGCTTGGCAAGGCCAGCAGTGCCCTCAGGGTTTGCTGTTCAACCAGCACCAGCAGAGAACACGATGTTCAGATGCAGAATATGACAAGCGCTCCTATCATGGATAAGCTCAACTACAGATTAAAAAAGAAAGAAATGCATGATTCTTCTGGACAACTCAACCAAGCAAGCAGAGCCAGAGCATCTATCATCCATCCAGAAGCCCAGTCCTTACTCCATTGTCCAGCTCAGGAAGCAGATTAGTCTACATGTTATTGGAGACAACAGACATCTCCTGGAGTAAAACACTCTTCTCTGCAAGCTGGTATTAAGCTCAGCCCCATGGTGCCCATTCCCCCTATATTTTAGTAGCTCCCTGAGCCTTCCTGCCTGGTGATCCTCCATTAAGGTTATCCTGCAACTGAGCTGCACACAGGAACATGAGTACAAAGATGCAGAGGTATAGCTGACCCAAAATTAAGCACCAAGCTACTTCTGTTGAATTTCAGAGGTTCTGAAGTTGTAGCCACAGAGTGAATGCCTGTGAATCTGGAGACTGGGGGAAAAAAAGTTCCTCTGGTGAAACTGTCGGGTGCCATTCAGCACCAGCCATGAAATCACAACATTTACTTTGTAGGGCCATGCCTGTGTCTTGTCAGAGGCACAGCCTCTCACTGCACAGGAACAGGCTCTGTTCCCAGCTCTACCACAGACTTCCCGCATCTGTCTGGAAAAAAATCACTGAGAAGCACATCTGAAAAAATGTTACATGCTCAGCTCCAGACATTTGATCTAACACCTGGCCTAGCTCTCAGTGGCTGGAGTGACTGGACACTGCAAACACTGTTGGCTTCAACTAGGGCACTTGTAAAATCCAGACCTGATGGGCAATGGGGATGGAGGGAACATCTGCTTCTTCACTGCACTACACAGACTTCACACTAAGGTACCTTTTCAACAGAGCTGTGTACAAGTCAAACCAGTTAAACCAGCAAACAGTTGCTCTTTGTTCTGCACACATGCCAGAACATTAAAAACTCTCACAGTCTGGCACCAAAAAGACAGAGACCCAAAGCTAGTGACTGTGTTTGGAAACAGGAGACATAAACTAGTTCTGTTTTTCCACGTGTAAACACAGGATGCCAATTCCTGCCTGGTACTTAGGACTCCCAGGCATTTGGAGAGCATTGTGGGCATCCCACAGACAATATAAAAGCTGCTTGCAGTACTTCTTGCTTCGTCTGTTTTTAAAAGTTAGTGAGGTGCTGGCTGGACACTAGTAATATTTGCTGTGTCAAGCACAAAACAAGATACTGTTGCTCATGCTATAAAACACATAACTGTTGAGCATGCTGAATACAAGGTCTGCTTTTTGACATTTCATCTGGTCATACACAAAGAGTAAGTGTGTGGAAATAGTTGAAAACTGGAGATAGCTTTAAAAGAGAAATATACAGTTTCAAAGGTGTTTCTCTGTCTTGCCATATTTTTTTGCACATAGTTCTCCCTATAATAGAGGAGAAATTCACCTGTGACAGTGTTTGCATTTGACAGGTACAGCACACCTGTGTTGCATGACCAGTACATACAGCAGAGTTGAACATGTTGCTCTGCAGCAATGGTCTGTAAGGAACAAGCACAGGACCTCATGCTCCAACAGGTATCAGCAGTCTGGATGTGTCATCTCAGCTAAGGAGGCAGAAACATGCTGGTTATTCACTGCCAATCAGTCTTGATGCAGTGATTTTGCTGGCATCCCAGGAGTTGTATCTTCCTCTGCAAGAAACCTGGGAATGGGTTTGATGGGCAGTGTTTGCTGCCATGGGGAGAAGAGCAATCTCAGACCTCCTGTGTGAGGACAAGCAGAGGCAGCAAGGACACTGCAGACAAGCATGCCTGTCGCTCCCCATCTCCTCAGGGGTGAGTCAGGCAGTACATGGCCCTCACTGTCACACTCCACCAAGTCTGCTGGGACATGCCATGGCCAGGGATCACTCCTCATCAGGGCTTTTTCAAACAAACAAAAAATAAAGTGAAATGTCAAATAAAATAGAGTAAGAAAAGAAAAGTGCCATCTTGTGTTCTTCTTATCTCCTTCATTCCCAGGAGTCTCTGATGCCTTAAAAGAATGGCAACCTTTCTGAAAGCAAATCTTTTTGATAAATGATGCGGTTATTTGTTTTGCAGAAAGTTGAAATTTCTCATGATGCCATTTTTCAAAGTAACACAACATCTAACAAAGAGAATCATAGGTGATTTACTGCATGGCACTCCATTTGTCTCAGGGGAAGAAAGACCTTGTTTGAACCTCTCAGGATTTGCACCTGTAATTCTACCAAACCAAAGGCTTTGAAACCTGAAGTTCAGCAGTTTTCTTCCTGAGGATATGACTAGGTTTTCCTCTTCCCCATGAATCACCACAACCCTGCAGACTGCTGTGGAACATGAATTGCCCACTACACAAGAAATCCCAGCATCTGTACATCCCATAAGCAAAAGGTGACCAGTGTGATTGTGCAGCCATCTGTGCCACCAACCACTCCAGCTGGTGCTCCCAGGCTGGATGTTGAGGATAGGGGAATATGATCTTGCATATGGGATGCATGTTGTCTTCTCAATGCAGCACACTTGCAAGCTGCTCCACTGTTTATGTCCAATTCAGCTTCTCCTGAGGCATCTGACAAGCAAACAGAGGTATGTTCATTGCCTAAAACTCCAGCTGTGCCTCATGCTAGGGTATGCTTTAATGATTCACCAGGAGAAATACATGTACATCCAGAGGCAACTGCAGGGGCAAAAAGTGCCTTCCCAGATTTGCGTGATTTTATCCAGAAGATGACAAACATGCAGCTGATATGAAAGTCCTGCTTAGCCTAAATCCCCTCTGCCCACCCCATGACCCTGGCACTTCTCCTGCAGCTGAAAATGCAAACACAGAGACAAATGCAATTTTTATGGCCTGGATCAGTGCTTTGCCTCCTCCAGGAAGCATGACCCCATGGGTCTGACTGTCAGTTCTGATGCAACAGCCAGTCATTGCACCAGCAAGGACCCTAGAGACAGCCCCAGGGCCGCACTATCATTACAAGATAAACACTCTGAATTGCTCAATAGATCCTGTGATGATCTGAGGGTGGAAGGACAGAACTTTCATATGCTGCTCTACTGACTATCACACCCGTGGCCAGCAAACTCATGCTGAGGCTAAAGGGCTACTGTCCCTTGGGGCATGGCAGCCCATCCTTGAGGGATCAACCCAGAGACGGCTGTGTGCAGGCAAATCCCTGCGCTGCCAGTGAGGGCTGGCTCTGGACACCCAGCTACACCCCCAGCCACTGGCAATTCTGAATTGTGGCAGCAAGCTGAGCACAGAAAAACACTCTGGGGTTTCCAAGGAGAGAAGAAAGCAGTTGTTGACAGCATTTTCCCCAAGTGTTACCCAAATCTGCAACGAGTTGTAACAGGCTTCTCATAAATTTGTGCTGCCAAACTCTCCCTGGAAGAATCTCTCCTGACACCCAGGAGGGCAGACCTCCCTCCCTGGAAAGGAGGGGAAGGAGATGGCTGGAGTGGGTAATCAGACACTTCTTCACTGTCTCTTCTCCCTGCTGTGTGCTCAAAGCAGCCTACCATGGGCACGTCTTTAAAGGCTGGACACCATGGGAGGATGGCTGCTTGCCAGGCAGGCTGTGGGAGCTGGGCTCTCTGCCTGACACAAGGCCAGGAGGAAGGAGAGGCTGTCTCCTGCCCCGGGTGATAAACCTCTGGCTTTTCCTCAGCTCCCTTGGTGAGCAGCTTGGCCATACCACCCATGCTGTAGCTCGCAGGCCCTCCCTGCAGACTCAAACCCCAGGGAGAAACGCTGCCCTCACAATTAGAAGAACAACTGCCTTCATCCTGCCTGCAGGTTGTTTTAAGGATCACACGTTCACCCCAAACAGCTTTGGAAGCAGGGAGGAGGGATCAGGCAGGCTAGATGAGGCTTTACTCTGCAAGAGAAGGAGGGTGTCATGGTTAGAGCACAGGAGTGTTAACAGGGAGTTAGGACATCCAGGGTAGGATTTCTGCTGAGAGATTGGGCAACCCAGCAGGCATGGTGACAACTCACATCTGTGAGAGTCTGATCCTTCTTAGCTCAAAACCTCTCTGCTGAGGTATCCTGTGCTGTGCTGATGCTGTCACACTGGCATAATGTGTCTGTGGGGGATCTGCAAAACAGCTCTGAGAAAGACTTATTTTTCCCACCAACTGTTCCACTTTTTACAGCCAAGCTGAAGTAAAACAGTGACTAACCAAAGAAACATAGTTATCTCCCAGGAGATTTTCAGCTGGAGGAGAATGACAAGGTCCTGGGGAAAGGAGAGGGGATTCATGCCAAGCAGGGCTCCCAGATCGGTTCCCAGATGTTTCAGAGAAGAGCATCCATACCAGACCTGAACTGCAGTGTGGAAGCAATTTTCAAAATGCAATCAGACACCAACTAGCCCATGCACACAACCTGCCAAACAGGTGCCAGCAACATCACTCTCCTCTCCCCTCTCCATTAGCATCATCTGCCATGCAGGAGAGCAGGATTGTGAACGCCTGCATCTGCCAACACACAAACCTGGGATCAGAGCAAGCTGCTGCGAGATATGTGTGCCTGCCCTGCCCCTGGCTCCCTGCACTGCTGCCCAGAAAGGCCAAACCAGAGTATGCTGGTTACTGACAGGGCTTTAGCAGCAGGAAGAATTAGCAAAGAAGCTTTTGTGGCCTTGGATCTTAATGAGATTCATTTCCAAAGAAGACCAGAGTCTCATTGCAGTTTCCAAGCAGAAAGGGATCACCTGAGGACTTTGAAAGGGAAAGAAGAGGTACTTCATTAGCGCTCGGCAGGAAGGGAGAGCATAGTTGAGCCCAGACCATGCACATGGTAGGGCAGCATTTTGCTCCATCTGTAGTATGGACATTCAAGTATGCTGGATTCCAGGTTAAAGGAATACACACTTGTGCACATTCTTCTATAAGCAAGTGAGATGCCACTTAAAGATCACACTGAAACTGGCCTCTCTGTGATTCCCTAGGAGTAAAATCGGATTTGAAGCTGTAGTATTTAAGGAAAAAATACCAGAATTGCTGTTTAGGTTGGGATCTGGTTTCAGGAGCTTTGCAGGGACATTCCACGCTACTTCCAAGGACTTGCTAAAAAATACTTCATACCATCAGAGTTCTGTGGGATTTTTTTCCTGCTAGTCCTGCAGGCTACCATGGGGAAATTCACTAGCAGGATTTCTGTAGGACTCTGACTCACACAGGAACTTTTATTACCGCTTTTAAATATTTGACTGCCTTTTGGCTGCTGGCAGAAAAGTTATTAAATGTTTTACCAGACGTGGCCAGAAAGTCTTTATAAAAACATCTTGGCCTGGCATAAAACATATGTCTCTACTTATCTCTGTAGCATGTGCTCAAAGCTTTCACATGTCCCTTGGCAGTAGAAGAAACTTGGGACCTTTATGTTTCTAGGCTGTAGATAAACAGAGCATCCAATGTCCTGTGCTTATGTGAGTAAATCTCCTGGTATGCAAATAGTCCTGCTGAAATAAGCAAGATATATCAAATTTGCAGGACTGCAGAGGATGAGGCTCTGGTACAGACTCTAGATTATGGTTCACATGCACAGCTCTGTGGCCTGATCCTGCCTGGAACTGTCGACTCGGCCACTTAACCCTTACTCACGGGTTTAAATGAGTGAGGAGCTTTTACTCTTTCAAGTAGTTAATGTCACTGGTTTGGGCGGCATTTTCAGTACTTCCTGACACATCGTTTCTTTGCTCAAAGCCTTTCCCCTCCATCACTGTTTTTTCTCCCTCACACAAATTAAGATGAAACAAAGAGAAAGCATCCCACAAAGCAGAGCAGAGATGAACTCCCTCCCAGCGCCACATTGGAAGAAAGCAGGAATAAAATCACTGCCTGCTTTTGCTTTCACAACAGCAACAAATCAGAATGTTCTGCTAAAGGGTCTATTCGTCAGAAGGACTTGTGCCTGATTATTTTGTTTTGTGATACAATGATCGAAAGAAGTGGGTTATCACTAAAAGGGTCTGTTGGTTACCTGCTTAGGTAGCTGTGCTTCACGAATGTCGTAAAAGCTGCTTCAACTTTCCTGCATCTCTCTGTGGGCTTCCCGTAGCTGAACGCACCTGCAGTGGAGATAAACACAGTCGGTAAGCGAAAGGAAAGAGGATCTGCATATTAGGGGCAGAGCAGACCGGGAGCAGCCCCATTCCTACCGCATGGGGCAGGGATACATCTCAACTGTCCCCCACGTTATAGGAGTTACTTTTAAAAGGACCAGCTCTGGTGCTGCCAACCACCCAGCCTCGGCAGCTCAGGTGTGCTGGGAGTTCATGCTCAAGCAGCCGGGCTGCTCTGGGCTCCTGCCTATGCTGGAGTGGAGCAGCTCAGAGCTAGCTCAGGGCTGTCCCTGCGGCCTTCGCTGGAGGGAGATCTTGCGTGTCACACCGCTGTCAGCGAGGCTGAGTTCTGCTGTAATGCACAGGAGACTCGGGCCCAGCCTCTGACCTGCACCATTTCACTGCAGATTAACCTCAAATTCCCACATTTCAGTGACTTCTGCTGGGGCGCAAATGGCAGGGTCGGGCTCCACCAGGCAGGAGGCGCAGAGTGACCATTTGAGGATCCCGAAAGGGTGACGGGTGTGAGTCCTCCCTCCTCCCAGCCACGCGTGTTCCCTGCACCCACACACACCTTCACCACCCCATCCACACACCGCTCAGTGCGTTGTGCGCCCTGCAGGCCCACGGGGCAGAGCAGACATCCTCCTGAAGGGAGGAGCAGGATGGGTTTCGTTTGGGGGCTTCTTCCTCCCACAGGTCCGCAAGCGCCGGGAGCGTCCCCGGGTGTCCCGAGGAGTCGGGCAGAGCACAGCCCGCATTACCAAGGGCCGCTGGTGCCCTCTGTTGTCACAAGAACGTATAGGAGCTGCCGGGAGCACGAGTGGGTGCGACGGGCACGGGGCACTCGCCTCTTTGGACTGCGGGTGTTGGATCAGGGCTGAGCCTGGAGCGCCCAGGGAACAGCCCAGGCTGGCTGCGGTAAGAGCTCAGTGGCTTTGCACCCACACAGGGCAAGAATGGCTGCTTCTTGCTCGGTTCTTTCACCTCCTGGCTGCATTAGCCAGGGGATCTCAGCGCATTCCAGGATGCCTTCCTAAATGCTTAGAGAGATGCATCTGAAATAGACCATGGAAATCACGTCCAGGTTTCCCAACTACATAGTAGTAAGGAATGCAAGGAATTTGCTTTTCTTTTAAAAACAGGAATGCAGCATTGTGGTGGTTGAAGGCTGGTGGCGCAATACATGCAGTGGCACCGAGTAATCTCTGCTGAGAACAGGGTTCAGTCCTTGCTGTCCAGCTCAGGGAAAAGCTGCCAATTCATTGGTTTTCTCCATGTGACATACCAGCATATTCCAACAGTGACTGCTCTGAGAATTTTCCTGATTTGGGAATCAGAGTGACTTGTGATTTTCTTATGGTCCTGGCCCAGACACCTACAGGATGAGCTCTGCAGCCTGTCGCCCCAAAAGTCTGAGAATCCAGCTTGCAGCACGCTTCCCCCATCCTCTCTAGGGGCAACATGACTCACACCGTCCTCCAAGGAACAGCAGAGCCCTGAGCATCACTCAAGCACAAGGTTTTGGGCTCTCTGAAGCCAGTTTGCAGCCTCCCACCTCATTCCCAGATATAGCAGGGCACTTACAATCCCTACCCACCGTCTAATAGAAGCCCAACCCTGCTGAACAGGCATCTGTGTGCCCTGGAGAGTCCTTAGGCTCAGACACATTTCAAGGCTTGAAGATGGTATGATGATACAGCCATCACCTTAAACATTAATATATGAAATCAGGGGTTTAACTGGAGCAGACATATTTGACTCTATTCAGAACAGACATCAGCAAGAAGTTGGTGGTTTCCACATCCACGGCAATGGTCAGCTGTAATTTTTGTGCACATCGCAAGGCAGGACTAGTTAATTATTATTTTAATACTAAATTTATTAACACCTATGGTAAAAAACTTCCTTATGGTCTATACACTTTTTGTAACTAAGTCTTAGCATTAATTTTTATCAGAGATGAAAGAAAAATTGTTATCTGGACAACTCAATAGACTTTACAGTCTGTGAATTATCTCTGGAAGTACACAATTTCTCCGTATTTGTTATTTAAACCATCTGCAATAATTGCAGCCTCTGATTTCTGTTAACTCCTTGTTAATATTGCAGCTTAGGACTTCTAGATGCTGTGTTTCTGCTGTTTGGGAATGGTAGTAATGACATACAGGAAATCTCTCCTAAAAAATTGCATTGCTTCCTTCAAGTCCCAGAAACACACCTGCCTCTAAAGACCTCATCATGAATATCTGTGGGGAATTACAGGCTAAGGAGTGACAGCCACAGCTGGGGCAACTCACACAGTGCTGAGAATGAATATCAATCAAATACTGGGCTGTGCTGTGCCTTGAGCACAGATGACCTTCCCCCCCCAGAAGTCAGTCTTCTCTGAAAGGGCAGCAGGACTCTGTTTTTCACCAAGGGAAAGTTTTCACACAGGCTGTTTGAAACTCTGCACCATTGCTTGAGCAGTCAGGCACAGAGTAGAAATGCAAAGTAATATGTGATCTGACCTGTTCTCTGGGTTCTCACAAGTGTGTCTGAGAGCAGACCTTACCCTTGCCAGACTGGCCCCCAGCCCTGCACAGTGCTCCTCACAGACAGCCTCTCTGTGTGGACAGCACTGCTCACAGCAGAGGCAAGCACTGCCAGCCTGTAGAGCCTGCCTTAAGAACTCCTGGATCAGCAGTGTCTGTTTTATTTAACAATCCCATTTCCTTTTCCTGAATTTCTGGAAAGAGTGTGGCATAGGTCCAGGCTTTTCTCTCTAAAGTGCAGCCTACATATGGAGATAAAAATATTCAGAAAGGGATTGGCTGCACTAATTGACCAAACACCTCTGGCAGCACCGAGATGCTCAAGGAGCAGAAAGACGTGTGGAGCTTCACACCTCCTGTAACTGCAGACAGGTTGTTTCCAGTGCCAGGTATGTTTATTTGTGCATTGTCTCCCTCAGCTGCCTCTATCCCTCTGTATTGATCTGCTGCAGGCAGGGACTGCCAGGCCAGACAGGTCTCCCACACACAGAAGGATAACGAGGTTTAGGAAGGATTGATTTCATGACAAAACCAATGTAGGAGCACAGTGCTCTGCCTGCTGTACACCACACAGATATGCAGAACTCCTTGCAATGGCCTTGATATTATTTAGACCAAGTAAATGTTAATGTAATAAATAACAAGTAGTTTAATTGCATTTTGAAGATAGGCCTGATATTGTAATAAGACCTCTTTGGACACCCAAATGTATCTGAATAAACCAGGTAGGACCAGGCAAACTGCCCACAAGGATCCTGTTGTGGTGTTATAAAACATGCCATGCTTTAGCAATATCCCCTCCAAAGCGCTCATCCACTGACATAATTTACAGAGGGGTGATGACAGGGGAGAGCAAACCTCTGGCTAGCACAGTGCAAAGATAGACCCAAGTTGCTCTTTCATGGACAAGGTTGCTCTCTGGTTCATTTGAACTTTCACAGTTTGTGGGAGCTGGGACTGTTCATTCTGGAAAAGAGAAGGCTCAGGGGGATTTATCAATGTATATAAATATCTGCAGTGAGGGTGCAAAGATGACAGAGCCAGGTTGTTCTGCACTGATGTCCAGTGAAAGGACAACAGGCAATGACACAATCTGAAACAGAGGTTCCACCTAAACATAAGAAAATGCCTATTTACTGTGAGGGTGGCCAGACACTGGTACAGGTTGCCCAGAGAAGTTGTGAAGTCTCCATCCTTGGAGATATTTGAAACCCAACTGGGCATAGTGCTGGGTGACCTGCTCTAGTTGACTATGCTTTAAGCAGACATGTGGAATAGACAATCTCCAAAAGTACCTCCAACCTCAACCATCACATGATTCTATGAGTAGAGATCAAGATTAGAATTCATAGAAAATAAAATCATCACAAAAAATTGGAAGAAGCCGTTGAATGAGGCAAGCCGTAAGTACTTCAAGGATGCTTAAGTGAAAAGTCCTTTGCTTTGAGATGTTATAACTGTGCTGTGCTTTTTTGCATCCCAAAAGCCAAACAGGGACCAAAGGGAAGTCAAAAAAAGGAAGCTGGTGGTCATCAAGTTGAGTGCTTTCACTTGTCAGACTACTTTCTTCCTCAATGGAGAGCCAAGCTATTTAGCTATTGCTAAAAAATAATTTTTAGGATGGTGTTGAATTTTTATAAAAATTTATTTATTGTTTTATTTTGAAAAATAGCCTTCAGTCAGTGCAGTTTATTCAGTTTGACCCTGTATTTCTCCTGGAAAATAGAATTTATACCTAAACTCAACAATTTTCTGGGCTTTTAGATGCACAAATTGAACACACAGTAAAACTGGTTGTCTCTTCCCATTGCAGGTAGAGAAAAGCACAGAATTCTTGGCATGTTAATCACCCCACGAAGATCAATGGATGATTTTATGCTTTTTTGTGGAGAAAGACAGAACAGGGGAAAAAAAATCACATATATTGATTCCCAGGCATCAGTGAAATGAATAATAGGGTGAAATGTCCTACGTAAGTTCTTTGCAGGTCTTGTGAAAGCTGCCTGCCAAGGAAATGTAGCTGTGCATGTAGGTTGTGATTATGCTAAAGAGGCACTAAATTAGTACATTACATGCCCCATTTAGCACTACTGTGCAAAATCTGAGAGTGCTAATACATTTTGTTTCTAGGGTCAAGAATCATTAAAGAATGGATTCATGGTCATTCATTAGCCAGGAAATTAAAGTTTGACAGCTGCTTTTCAGTTCTGATTTCTCTTAAATGGCAGTATTATATTAGAAGGCTTTTTTCTCTTTTTTTTTTAAACCTCTGAGGCTGTATGATGGTGTGTGTCATCCCTAAAGCACAGTATCCCCAAGCCATCCAGCCAGACTTTCTTCACAAGAGTGCTATATGGCTTGGGGGATTATTTACAGGAGCTGAAAATGTTGCTGTGTGCTACTGAAAGTGGTTTCTTGCTTAGCTGTGTGGTTGTAAATGATCGGGGTTTGGAACTGTAACCCTGCTCGGTTTGCATTACAAAGGAATCCTACACTGTGCAAGCAGAAACAGGGCCCTGCAGTCCTCTGTGGGCCACCAGTCTCAGGAGGGCAAATGGCAGCTGTCCATATGTGTTTGGAGAGAACCAACCTCTTAGTTAAAACAAAAGCAGCAAGTAAACCAACAGTCCTCTCAACTCTCAGCAGGACTCAAGGTAAGAGAAACCCTGCTTGCCCAGTAAGGCAGGCGTGTAACACGGGACTCAGGGAAAGTTCTCAGTAACTCCGACTGAATTCCCTGGATTAGGGTCTCCGCTCCGCAAAAGCCTCTGCACGTGAGACACCTCGCTGAGCTCAGTGGTACCACTCGCGTGACTACACGGCACAGACACGAGTGTTTGCCAAACTGCCATCCAGCTGACAAGATGTGCAGTCCAAAGCAGAGATTAGCAGACACTTGAGATGGCTTTGTTCCCTGCTCTGTGTCAGCGGCCACTGCAAATATATAAGCAGACGTCCCTATTTTCTGCCTTCCACTCTGCTTCTGTGAAATTTGTATCAACAATAGGAAGGGTCTTGCTTGCTCCACACAACAGATATCCTAATGAGAGCCATGTTTTACAGCTGCACAGTGTTGTTCTTCCTGACATGCATCAAAGCATTTCATATACTACAGAGAACCTCTGAGTATCTGAAGTGTTCTATGGAGCTAACCCTGACTTTCTGTGTGAATGAAACTAGGTTCATGCTGATCTCTCTGAAGAACTAGTACCTCTGTAAAAAAGCAGCTCTGAAATGGTAGCCTTGCACAGGAGAAAAGCTTAATGATGGAGGGTAAAACAAAGTTACTCTCAGAAAACAGAAACACCAGCACTTGGAGCCTTCAATTGATCAGAGCCCACAGACTACCTTTCATTATTAATCTCTGCATCAATACTGCAACTGATGTAATACCCAAATAAGTTGCATTAAGAATGCCAATATCCAATTAGATTGATCTGGTTATTTGTACTACAAGAGACACTCAGTTCCAGCATCAAGAATAGTGATATGACTGACTATATGACTATAGAGGAAAACTTAGAAAAACATTAGAAAACTTATAAGAAACAGCTATTTCATATTCCAATCACCACAAAACACTGTCCCTTCAAATAACTCTATAAAATTACAAAGTACATCTGAAAAACTAGGACACTTAAAGAGCAGAAACAGACTAAATTCAATAATTTATTCACTAGAAATCATTTTCTCCCTTCTAAGTTGGTAGAATCAAAAGGACTTATTTTATAATGATAAAGCAATGCTCAGTTCTAAGAATCCTATGCTCTTTGATAAAACTTATGCTGAATGCAATTCCCTTTTGCTGAAATGTTGCTGTCCCCAGAAAGCAGAGCAGCAGCCATGGAGCACTACCAGCCTGTCTTCAGATTTAAGTGCTTTACCCATTTCTGTGTTGGAGGTTTTCCTGCACCAGGATGACCTGCCTCTGTCCTTGAAGATTATTCAGCTGCCCTAATACACCTTGCTGTTACTGTGCTCCCAGCCCCAGGGCGACATGATGCTGAAGCGGGCCTTGAGCTTGGACTGGCTCGAAGGAGGTCAGTGGAGATCCTGCTTCTGCATGATGTGATTCCAAGTCTACATTCAGGGGGCACCTCAGAGCCTTCATGGTATGCAATGCTTCTTGGGCCCAGAGAATTATTTCCACAAAATGTAGTTGATGATCTGAAATAATGAAATCACTCCAGGAGCTGCAGCCATTCTGAAAACACAAGAGTATGCAGAAAACTCTCAAACACCCAGATCCTCAAACCAAACCAACAGAGAGCTGCTGACATGCAGCTTTGCTGCTGGCAGCCTAGATGGTGCTTTTTCAGTCCCTGCTCAACTCTCAGTTGTATTTGCTGGTTTATTCAATCATAACTGAGCAGAGACAGGGACCCAGACAGGCCTGGTGTGGTGGGATCAGCCAGCACAGCCTCACAGTCAGGTACAGGCATGTGGTGCCCTTTCCTGTTGCTGCTTTCTGCCACTAGACCCAACAGAGCCATCCCACTCTGACAGCATATCCAGGTCACGTCTCACAATGCCGGCAATTATTCTCTTGCCAGGCTGTGAAAATCCAACTCTAATTAGTGTTTTTTGGAAAAAGCCCCTCCCTGCCACCCTAGAAAAGATGCTGCAGGAGGCAGATGTGCAAGCGGTGGGGCAGAGAGGAGGGTGCTTGAAAATACTCCATGAATCTCCTGGGCCAGGCGTTATCTCCTGTTTCCTTTGAGAGCCCACAAGAGACAGCCTTCCCAAAGCAACCTCTGAGGTGGCCTGTTCAGCTTTTGTTTCCCTCAGCAAAAAAATTTCTGCCCCAGCGGTTCCAAACAAGGCTTCCATTAACTCCGTCCCCGCGAGGGCAGCACGTGGGACAAAAAGCCCAACACTGCGTCCCGGCCCTCAGACAAGCCTGGAAACAAACGTTGCAGGAATTTGTCAGAATAAAATCACCCGCTCGGTGTCACTGCATAAATTTACCTACCTCAGTGCCTATTCAGGGTCCTTCCAAAAGGGCAATATTAACAGAGAGAGATCGGACACCATCTCTATAGCAACACCAACACGGAAAAGTTATGGTTTCCCCAGCAAAGGGAATCCCTGTTTTAGGTGCACCACCAAGTCTAGGGGTTAGTCCTGGTTTTAAAAACAATTCCACTTTGACTTACTTTTGTTCCCTGTGGTAAAAATTATTTAAGGAAGAAGAGCACAGCAACCTGAGGGAAGGAGGGCGATTGGAGGACGCCCAGCACAGAAGGGATGCAAGCAGAGTGGCGGCATGTGACACACATGACTGTCAACAATGTAAATCAGGAGCCTGCTGCTGTGGGAATCTTGCAGGCAGGGAGAGCTTCTCTTCTGCTATTAGACTCACAGCAAATCCAAGGGCACCTAAGTTCAGGTGTGATGCCACACCTGAAAACTAGAATGAAAAGCATAGGTCAGAGTTCCAGTTTTCATTGAATCAATAATCACCAAGTTCCCTTCAAAAGAAGTTCTTGAAATTAAATGAAGTGCCTTTAAATTGTGGGGAAGGCAAGAAATGCAAAGAAAGCTCTTAGACAGCATGAACTGGAGGAGGAAAGTGGGACTCATTGAAATGGGAGCTTGATCCTGCAGAGGGTATTAAAGCCAAGCTAGCCAAAGATCCTTTAACTCTAAATCAGGAGAGCAGATCTGTTGTATGTGGGATAGAAATAAATGAGAATTTAGTTATGCCCCAAACTGGATGAGCACAATGGCCCAGTTTGTGCATACAGGGATGTGAACCTTAGAGCAGTGACTGGGTGACTAACAAGCATGAGAAAGTGTCATTTGGGGAAACCAGCCCATGCAGAATTGCTCCTTGCAGTGCCAAGAGCAACTCCATCTGCATGTTTTTTATGCTGGTGGCATGATTCAACCCTTAGCCTCTGGTAATGCTTTTAGGTGCTTTGGAAAGCATTCCAAACAGTTGGAAGGTTGAGTCTCAGGTGATGAATTTCTAAATTTCATATGCAAGAAGAAGTTTTGGAAGGCAGGTTATCCAGCATCATTGCAGACACTCTCACTTCATGAATCTTGACAATTTATGACATTGATCTGCATTAAAACCAAATGAGAAAGCTTGAAATAGTCCCATAATTATGCTGCAAAGAAGCCTTAGATGACCTTCCATTAACACCTGTTCTGCACTAAATGCTGAGCATTAATTCACACCAAGATGAAAACTGGGCTTGTAGCTAGGTGTGACAGAGTGCTCAGCACCCCACGGCTACCCTGTCTGCAGGTTTGTCCTCCTGCACACCCATACCCTAGTGAAGGTATCCTGAGTAACGAGAAATGCTCAGCAAGTTCTGTTAGAGAGGGTTTTGGGTGGACATATGAAGAAAAGACCCTCAAGTGCATAGCTGAGCTGTGGCTTTACACATAATTTTCTCCCACTGAAGTAGAGACTTCTGGATCAGAAGCTATCATACTTGGGATTAATCTGCCTGTCCAAACTCCAGCTGCAAAGCAAACTTGTCCGGCTGAAATACCACTGGAAAGATTAATGCTTAGCAAATGCATTTAAGTCCTGAGAAGGCAGAAGCTAAGTCAATTCAGATAAATAAGGCAAAATTATTTCTAAGACACATTTGTACAGTTACATTTCAAGTATGGCTGCCAATAATATGTACTGTGGAATGGCTTTGACAAGTAGAAAAGATAAATTGCAATGTATTTGCACCTGATGGTTTCACTAGAAGCATTACGTAGAGGTGTATTCTCTTCTCTGTAGTTCCTTTCTCTCACAGATACACAAGATTCCTCCCTCTGCTTGCTCCTCCACCATTCCCAGGTCCATGGGCTTTCCCAGTTCCATAACACTGGGCCCAGCTCAGCAAACTTCTTGCCTGGAGCTCTGGGATTCCTTAAGAAAGGAGAGTGGAACAGGTAGGAGAAAACAGCAATGGAAAACCACATTGCATGGCTAATAAGACCTCTTATCTATGGCCAATACAAAATCACAGTTCACAATAGAAAACAGTCCCCTCCAGACACCTGCCTAAAGCTTTTAGAGACCAGTACAGTCATAAGGGATGCTCCCTTCTTGGTCTCTGTTTCTGCCCTGTCAGATTTACTGGATAACCTTCTCTGCAAAGTGATTCTCTCAGTCCCAATGGCAGGAAATATTTAGAGGCTGATGCTGCATGTGATAAACAGCACAACCCTTGGCAGCAGTAAACCAGACCCTTCTCCTCAGCTGTGACCACAGCTTCTCCTTGTTAAGCTCTTTATGTCATTAAGTGGCTCCACTGGGAACAGCAGAAAGCACAACTGGGAACATTAATGAAGATCTACAGCATTACAAGAAAAAGCTCAATGAATCAAGGCCTCGTGCCTTATTCCCATGGCTGTGACCTGTCCCCATTAGTAACAGGAGAGGGTCTGAAACAGGAGAGACCTCCCCTTCTCCTCTTTCTCCCTTGAGAGGCCTGTACCGCTCAGCTCTGATAGATGCTTGCAGGCAACAGAGGTGACTCTGGCTGACTTGTTGCCCTCATGCATCCCTTATGTCACTCCTCACACCCAAATGGTGCAGACTCCAGCAGCTGGGACCAGCACTGGCTGTGTCACACATCTCTTCTGTCAGCTGGCGGCAGTTATGTTCACTGCAAAAGCAAACACCCACGTTCTCTTGTGACTAAAATGTGTACAAGGGCTCAAAAGTGCAACCAGCAGAAAATATGAGGCAGAAAGGGAGGATTAGGAGATTTTCAGGCTGCTTTAGGAAAACCCCCAAAGCATGCATGACAGCAGCTTGCTCAGATGAGAAGCAGCTCTTAACGTCCTGAAATGAAGATCTGAGGCACATGTTCAAAGTGTACCACAGGAACCCAGGTGCATGGCCAAGGGATTAGGAAAGGGCTTTACACCTGCCCACATTCACTCCCAGCTGGGTTCATACTCTGATCAAATAGCTCAAGCAGCGGGGAGGGATTGGGTGACAGAAGGGGTCAGGGGGATGAAGCTTCGTGACTGTTGCAAAGTGATTAAGACAGACCCACATCAGACACAGAAAGCCATGAGCAGTTGTACCCTGTGAATGCCACCAGCATGTCTTGTTGAGGTCCCCTTTCCTGCTGCACAGCCCTGGGGAATGAGAAGTGCTTGAAAGATTCCTACACACACAAGGACTGTCTGTGGGAACAGACCTATGGTTTTCTGCACTGGGTCACACCATAGGAACATATGGCTTTCTATGTGCAGGAATGAAGATCGGTGAAAAACTTGAAAACTTGATCACATTTTGCTGGTATTTCCTGTACATCCTTGGCAAGCAAACCAGCAACCCTCAATTGCTCAGCTATATTAAATTCCTTACTTAGGGTCATTCAGCCACAGGATAGGGAGATAAATGCATGTGCCTATCTATGACACAAAAGCAGCTCAAAGGCTGTCTGCAGGGAGTTATTCTGCAACACAGACCCTGGCTTTCCCTTGTTATTCTTAGTACCTAGTGTCATATCTTTCCTCGAGAGTAGTGGCAAGGACTATACAAAATAAAATTATTTTGCATTTTTTGGCAAGGGATTTTTTTGTAGAGGCAAGAGTCCCGTCTTCAGCAATGGTAATATGAGAGCTCAGTATTCATGCAGGACAGCGCTGAGGGCACACAGCAGTAGTAAGGCTTATACTGAGGGTAAATCAAAGACTTTTCTAGCAGGCTTGGCAGGAATCTTTACGACACACTCGACACAGGTTCAGGATGCTGATAATGATGCCCACACTGGTAGTAATTAAACCCATCCACCTTTCCCTGAGATGCTGCTTTCTTGCAAAAAGGATTACCAACAACAGTTGCCTGTAGAAAGGAAGAAACAAAAATCATGGCCTTGTCTGAGCTCCCTGTGAATATGTCAGGAAGTCACAGCCTTCCCTTCCTAGGTCTACTTTTGCTCCTGACAGCAAAACAAAACTGGGGAGTTCGTGGCTGCCTTGTGAGACTGCTTATCCCTCCCACAAAGGCAACGTTTTTTCTGTGAAAAGACAACACTTCTCAGTCTTGCCTTTCCTAAAGCACAAACCACAGCTCCTGCTTTCTCCTAACTAGCCCATCAGAGAATGTCAGCTGGACAGTAATTTCTTCTCAGATAGGAAAATCCCAGAACGGGACAGTGCAAAGCAACCCCCTTCAGCAGACAGCAGCCCTCACTTCTGGAGGGCCACAAATCTCCCCAGAGAGGACACAGAAAGGACTTCATCTGTTTGGGCCTCTTTTCTGGAAAGCACAATGAAAGAGTATGTTAGCAATGGCTCACACCAAAATCTGCCTTTCACAGCACTGCAGTGACCAGTGGCATTAGCAGTGGTCCCTCTGCCTCTTCATAAACACCTCGAGAGCAAAGTGCAATGCCAGGTCCGGAGAGCTCATGCGGCCTCATTATCTTCTCAGCCTTGTTTAGCCTTTGTCTCTAATGTAGATGGTAAACTCTCAGGGGCAGTGACCATGACTCAGTTCACTGAGTGCCAGACAACTGCTGGAGTTCAGTTAATGATGAGACAACTCCCATGAGCCCATTGTCTTAAGTGGGAGTTTTGGCTAAGTGAAAACTTCTCGGATTTGCCCAATAATAAGTCAGTAATTCAGGATGCATTTAAAGACACATTCAATGTGCCTTTGCAGCAACATCCTTGGGAAGTGAGCATTTGTACTCCAGAGCACAACTGCGAGGAAGTCTAATATTAATTAGGAAGCAAACTCAAGGGCCCTGAATAAGCCCTTACAACAAAAGATCTTTTATTGAATAACTGTAGAGGAGTGCAATGCCAAAGTTTTCATGCCAAAGCAACAATAAATGAACTACAATTAATGCCTTTAAGGCCAGTCTGTAAATTCAATCTTAGCTTAAACAAAACAAGGAGCTTCTAAAAGCATCTTTTAGAAACAGTAAGAGGAAAAAAGAATGAATATAAACTTAAATAAAATACACAGGTTGATTCAACCTGTTTCAGCTGATAAACGGCATGGTACTTGTTCTGTGCCAAAGTGACACTTGACCTCTATATATCTTCTTAATGAAGTCAGCAGAGAAAGACACCCAGTGAGCCTTTGTAACACTGCAAGCAAGTTGCAAGCTGGGCTTCACTAATGGGAGCTGTCACTTGGTTTTTTCCAGGTCACAAACTAAGAAGAGCAATTAAATCAAATTGGAGGCTGTACAGATTGGAGCAAGCCTCAATAGACCAGGTACCTAAATCATTAAAGACATAGTTCTTTTCCATGATAAATTGTTGAGGAGAGTGAAACATGCTGCTGGTCATTAATCTAGGCTAATCAGCTTGAAAGCTAGGTTGTTTTATTTAGTAATTAACTGGTTATTTGAAAAAAATGATACATGGGCTATAGAGCTGCCATCCAGCAGATAATAATGCAGAGCAGTGGGGAATCTCTTGAGGGCAATTCATGCCTTTTCAATTATAGCCATTGGCAAACTATGAAAAATGGCTCTAGGTTTGTATTGACACGTAGTAAAGAAACACACTCCAAGCAGCATAGCAGGCATCTTGTGCATGCTGGTAATTGCTCTGGCCTGCCCCTTACACAGACCGTGCTAAAGCAAATCAAACATTTTGGTGTTTCTTCCCATCCCTTCAATTTAGAGTTAGTGTTTGTCAGACCCTTCTGCTGGAATTGGTGGAAAAGTGCTGCTGTGTGTCAATGGCTAGCTCTGCAGTAAAGGGGGTCCCAGGCTAATCTTTTACATGTAGGGGCTGCCTGTCCCCACACCAATGCACAGTAACCAGTCTGGACTTCTCCAGAAGTGCTCCACAGGGTCCCCAGTTGGCTGGGACCAAATGCAATCTAAGCAAAGGACCTGGGAAATGCCTGGGAAACCTGCTGAGAAGGGACACCTGTTGATCAATCCTTGCTGTCCCACCTGTTCATTAATGGACAAAATGCACAGGACTGTCTGTCTCTCTTTGCGCTGCGGTGAGAAAGTATCTTTGCAAGAACACACTGTATGGATGGTGTGGTTCTTCTGAGAGGAACCAGCCAGTCCCACCTTCCACTTGTGAAAGGTCAGTGTCTCCCAGACACTCCTACAACAAAGTTTTTTCACACTCAGTCCTTCCAATCCTTTTTCACAGGGGCACCTAACTCCTTTGCTCCAGCCACAGATGTGTAAAGAGTTTTCATTTGGTGACAGAGACAGGTCTTCTAGCATCACCAGTAATTGCTTCCAGGTGTCCAACAAAAGCCACTCAAGTGCAGGGATCATGTAAGCAAACCACATGTCCCCAGAATACTTTTTTGTCCTTTGTTAAGTATGAAGGACAGGAAAGTGATTAAAATTCTGTTAATAAAAGACTCTGGACATAGAAGAAATTCTCTATCAAGTTATATTGAATACATGGACAACAGCCTTGGCTCAAGAAGCTCCTCACCATGAGTTGCTGGCAGACCACACTGGAGTATCGTGCACACTTGTCCTGTTTTTCACTCTACCCTAGGCATGTGCTGCTGGCAAAAGTTGGAGACAGGTTACTGAACTACCTGGACCAGTGGTCTGATGCAGCATGACTGCTCTTTTGTGAGGTACCTTCTCTCTCCAAGACTGAGAAGAAAAGAAATACATGGCTAACACAACAGCAACAAGGATCCAGGCTGGAGGGAAGGGCAGTGCTCTTAGCAGGTGGGCAAGCGCTCTGCAGATGGATGGGCTTTTTTCTCAGTCACTGTATCTAACCAACTGTCCTTCAAAAAATATTTCTTCTTTTGAGAGCCTTTGATGAAGATTTTGGAGGCAGGAGGGGAAAAGAGAGAGCCTACTCAATGAAGCAGGAAGCAGCATCCATCATGTAGAAGCAGCATCCACCATACACACAAAGCTTGCAAATACAGGCCATGGAGGGTTACTAAAACTGGTTGTGGGGGTCAGGAGAGCCCCTGAGCCAGTAACATCCCACAGAGCAAGCAAAGTGAGTTCCAACCAGCTTAAAAAAAGCACCCGCTAATGAAAAACTTCACCAGGAAAGCAGATCACATCAAGGCCACACAGAAGCCTCAGATCCTTTAAGCTGCACTTTGAAGACCAGTAGTGACAGACTGACAGATAAAGGCAAGGTCACAGGCCATCGAGACCCCCTCCAACACACCGTGCAGCTGAGTTGGAGAAAAGAAGAAAAATCATTGTTGCTATTTGACTAAACATTATAAACTAAAAATAGCTGAATATCTCTGATTAGGAGAATTCCAAGGGCTTACAATCCTTGCCACTTGGGGTCCAATTTTTCTCTCTTTTATTATGGGCATTAGGTTTTGGACAATACTATGGCTACAGAGGGCATATGTTAAGTTAGTCTAAGCCGGCACCACGCGAACCTTTGCACCCTGTAGGTTACTCTGCCGAATATTTCTGTCTCCAAATGAGCTGTAAAGGTTGCAGTTTTTCTGGCAGCAGCCAGCACAGCTTCCATTAACACACGTTTCATGAGTATAATTTTCAACAGTATTAATAATTGTCCTCATAAAAGTCCATAAGAGGAACTTAATGGACTAGACTGTTTTATTTCCATGAAATTCCTGCTCTTTTAAAAGCTCTCCGTGCCTGGATTTAATATTTTCTACTTTCAGACCTCGACCAACTGTTTCCAGGCATAAACTTTCCTACTTCCAGTGTGCTAATGCCAAATGAAAAGTAAAGTGATCTAAAGTTCTGCCAGACCCTGCAAGTTGTGTTGAAAAAGTCAAAGATGAAAGGGGTGCACCTGTCAGTCACCCTCAGATGACCAGGGTGGGACTTTGGGGAATCATTAGCTCTAAGCACGGATTTTTTGATGGCACCAAAGATCTCATCAACCTTTGGGAGTACTCACTGCAATGCCTGTCCCACAAGGGCTGTCAACCAGCTGGGTATGGCCACACATACAAAACCATGATCCCGTTCCAGACCAGGACCTTGGGCCTGGGGTCATGTCGTGGAGGAGCAGCACCCAGGATTGTTGAGCTGTATTCATGTTTGTCTCCTTCAGCCACTCTCAGTTTCCATCGGTAAAGCAGGGCACCATCTCTGCAGGCACAGAACCCTCTGAGCATTGACATGCAACAGCACAAAGTATTCTGGCTGAAGCTGGGAGAGTCTGCTTAGAAACCCAGCAGCAATTCCTGTGCTTAGAGTAGTATGGAACAGAATAACTAACCTCTAAGTTCAACATCCAGTCTTAATTAATATAAAACACATCCAATTCAAGATAACTCCTAATTCAGCAGATAAATGGCAGAATGAGATCTCAGGACTGGAAACTACAACACAAACTTAGTCAAAGTATGGTGGTAGTATTTATCAATGATTGCAATAAATTTAGAAAACTTACCTGGTGACAAGATGCGTTACAGAGGATTGTTACATCAGGCCTTGATGTTTCTTTGTTGCAAATCTCTTTTAGCCCAGCAGATCTTGGAAGTTTGGTGCAGATCTGGCTCTGGTCTTACCACCTGGAAATACCAAGCAGTAGGAATTCAAACACTCGTAACAACCTACTTACAAACAGGTAATGGATTTTTATTTGCTTCTTGATGTCTCTGAATTCCCCAAAACAATTTGTTACAAGAAAATAAGAAAGAAATCTCAAAAGTAGAAATACTTTTCTTTATGAAATATTTACCTGGCACTGGAAAATGGCCTTGTAGAAACAAAAAAAATCAAACAAGAAAAAGCACAAAAGCTGGGCCTGGCTCAAATATTTCACGCCAAGGATTGCTGAACATCTTTGATTTCCAGTGACAGTGGAAACATATAGCAGGAAAAAGTCAGAGGACCCCCACCCAAGCAGTATCAAGCAACCTTGAAAATCCAAGATTAATGTTGACAGAGAGATACCAGACTGGTGTGCATTATACCTTAGAATCTCCCTCCTTTTGACCAAGCAAAGACCTCACCTCAGGTGTATCTTAGACCTAACAGGTCTGTTTTCAGCTTATTATAAATGAAATCAATGTGTGTTATCTTGAAAATATTTACTTGAAAAGTTATATTGCTAACTGGTTAACCCTGTTGTCTTCATTATCACATAAAGCCCTCAGATTTGCATGTGGATCTTTGACTGGAACAATCGTTTCTGAGTTAATTCTGCCCTTTTTCCTCATTAAAGTAATTGCAAACAAACTTCACATCACTGTCCCAGTGTTGGTTGAGCAAAAGGGATGACATTCTGGGGGACCTTAAAACCAGAATACTGGCAAACTTACTGAAAAGGGAATACAGGAATGCTTGGGAATTTATGCCAAAGTTCTCCCAAAAGGTTTTTGACTTGGACTTTGCACACCCCATCAGTCCTCTATTTTCTAACATGATGTGATTTCAAGGGGTTCCTTTTGTCTCTTGACTGTAAATTAAGCCTTACATACAGGAAAGCTATTTCCAGAAGGACTTGGAAGCAGGGGATTTCAGACAGCATATTTCAACCATGAGGCATTTCCAGAGAAAAGGCTATACGAAACCCCTAGTTTTAGAATTCTAACAAGCAAAAAAGCCACCCTTGTATTTCTCATCAGCCACGTGGGTTTGCACAATTAAAACACAATGGTTTCTTCCAGGGCTTTGTTGAGTCCGGAATAGCCCTATGTGAGTGTGCAGTGTGGCATACCATGCCCATTCTCTTCTCTCTGCAGGTCTGTCTGCCCAAGGCAGCTCCTCTGCTCCATGCAAACCTGTTTCTCCCCGGCTGTTGGAAAGGAGTTGTGGTTTTACTTTGCTGAGTTTGAGCAGTGTGTCTGATAATGTTTAGGATCAGGTGTTGGTAAACTCCAGGAAATACCTAGTTCAGAGCACACTGAAGCCTTTGTTTGGTGAGTATTTCCTTAAAGCCGAAAGCAGTTTTCACATTAGCCTTTACTCTAAAATGATCAGGCCCAATGAACATGACAAATTCTGGGAAAACTCTCCTACCATACATTTTGGTGCAGGTGAAAACTAGTGCAGCCAACAATTCTAAGCTGAATTTCTGCTGTATGCATCTTTGGCTGGCTCGGCCAGAACAGCAGCCACCTCTGCCATCCACATTTGCAGGTGGACACAAAAAAAATGCAAGTTTATGGCATGGACAGGCTCATCTCCCTCTCAGGGCTGATGGTTGCTAACTTTCTTTGTCCACTTCACAGCTATGACAAAAAAAACCCAAACAACAGGTTTGACTTTTCCCTCCTGGCTGGGATTTCAGTCAAGGCCAGCACAGTGAAGGCCTTGTTCTCTCCTGGAAGTTCATGACAGTTTTGTTTAGGAGAAACAGAGGCTTCACCAGCTGCTTTTTGGTCAAAGGAACCTTATAGACAATAGGTGAATCATCCACAAAAGCAGTCACTTGACATCAGCTACAAAAGCTTTCAGTCTCATGATCAACAATCCCCTCTGAACTAATATATGAAGAATTACAATGGCATTTTCCTGAAGTGTGCAGCAAAAAATTCCGTTTTTGCTGGGAACACAATTACAATCTCATCTCTCACTCCCTTTGGCTCTGAGTTACCCGAGACAAGTCTGCAAAATGGCAGAATGGAAACAGTAGATCATAGGACTTGTCCTATCTCAGCACCTGGTAGTGAAATTCATGCTGGCCTCTTTCTATGACCTTAGACTCTGTTTAGCATGTGACTGCATTAACCTCAAAAGCAAAGCTGTTGTTTTTTCTGAGACACAAGGGAAAAGGAAGCACCAGTAGTTTGACCGGAAAAGGAAATAAACAGAACATGCTGTACCTATTCGTGTGTCTATCAAGGATACAAAAAGCCATGTATTAATTTTTAATATTTCTGTGGAGGGGATGAATCCTGCAAGCTGGTGGGCACCAGCCTAGAGCAGCAGGGTCCAACTACCTGCAAATGCTCTCTTCATTGCAGATTCACCTCCCCTCAGTGTTTGGGATAATGTTTCACATGCAAAACCTTAACTGCAGATGTGCAGTTAGACACTTTTCAACTAGATTCATTGTGATTCAGGTTTTCATCATTATAGCTTGCAAACTGGCCTAAATAAAGATTCCAAGCTATTCAAATGCAAAACAAACTGTAGGTGAAAGTGAAGATGTGAAGCAAAGGAAGGGCAGATTTGCTTTAATCTTCATCCTTGACCTAAATATGAAATAAATAACAAAGCTGTAGTAAACAAAGACCAAAGGTAGCAGGGAACAAAATCATTATGAATGACATCATTCTTCTGGGGCATGTCCCCACTGAATCACACTCCAGTCTGATCCACAAGGATGACTCACATTAGCAAACCAGTGAGCCGGAGATGCTACCAAAGCAGAAGGGATTGAAGCTATGGGTGCTGGGACACAAAAGACCCTGGACTTTCACAGTACTCATGGGGAGGTTTAATTTTGGGGAGGACAAGGAAGAGATAAGTAGCAGTGCTCTGCTCAGGTAATAGAATGCATGTGATCAAATTTTGCCAGCAGCATTTTGGCTCATTACTGTTTTGTCTCTTCTAACATGCTGTCATGGAAAAGCAAGAACTGACAGTGAACTTGCAACATAGCATTTCCTTTCCAGTGGCACTAGTGTTATCTGTACCGATCTACGGTGATTTTTTTCTATGGTATTATTCTTCACTTTCAGACTCCTGAAGCCTGATCTGGGCTCCTCAGTACAGACCTGCAACATAATAAAGGAGGGTGGTACACGTAGCTTTCAGAAAGAGAAAAGACAGCAGCCATGCTGTCGCCCTCCTCTCTTTCTTTTCAGGAAGAGAACGGCTTGTTTCAATATCAGTTTGAAGTAACCATGGCAGAGACAGATGTTTGGTTTCAGAGAGCAGGCAGTAAGTTTATATTGTCAGAGCAAACACTTGGGACTCCAGAGCACAACATCCCTTGTTGTTTACCAAGTGTGTTATGCCAGAATCCACGTGAAGATGCACTTCATGGTAACAAAAGAGGACAATGCCTTTATCCTGCAATTGTCAACAGTGTTACAGTGCTGAAGACTTTAGTTCAATATTTGCCAAGCAGTAAAATGAGCAATGCCTGTCAGTTTGTTGACCTAGATGCATCAGTTACTATATTGAGCAGAGAGCAGTTCAGTTTGAATAGTTGGAGTCCAAATTCCAGCCACAGAACTAAGTGCTATTAAGTTACATTCAGATTAACAAAACTGTTGAAGTCTTGTTCTGATGCTGTCACCAGAATACAACAAACAAGCATCCTTATGCTGAGACATTTTGAAACAAAGTGTAACAACAGTTTTGTCAGAGCCAGGCACTACAACTCTTGCAGACTGAAATTCCATGAGGGACTTAAAATGCTGTAAACATCTGTCCTGGAAGGGCTGAAAACCTGAAAAAGAAGTTACCTTTGCCTTAATGCAGAACATTCACTGTGGCTTCATTGAGAGATGTTCTGCAAGGATTAGGCTACAGCAAATGTTGACAGGATGGTACATTTGTACCAAGCATAATTCTGCTCAGTTACCTGCCTCAGCACAGACAGGAAGGTTTGAGCTGGAAATCCTTGCTGGGAAGGCGATGGAGCTGTGAAAATTCCTGCTCCTGCCACACACTCGGGCAGATATATGGAGGATTAGTACTCCAGTTGCACCCAGTCCTGGGTAAGTGGCACAGATCCGAGGTTGACAGCATCCTAAATGTCTTTCCCCTGCATTCAGTGTGACATCTCTGATTGTCAAATGACTGTATCATTGATCTACAGCTGCAGTCTGTGGACAGGAAAGTCACAACCCAGTAGAATGGGTTTATGCTAGATCACAGGACAGAACAAACTGAATGGACACATTTCTGCAGAGAAAAGCATGCAACAACCCTGAGTTATAGCAAAGACCAAGTGAAGTCTCCTCTGTTTACTGCAGGCACCGTTTTGGGCTTCAAAGGGATGACAACACTTAGGCTTGTTGTCAGCCAAAGAGCTGACAATTATCTCTACCCCACCAGGCTGAACATAAAACTTTATTCCTGCAGGTAAAATCTGTTGGAATTAGGAAAGGATCAGCATTCACAAGAACCCCTCTTTGCCCACACCACAGTGAGACATTTTTCCAAAAGCTTGATTGGTGAAATCTGCTACAGACTGTGCCTTTGTGCTGCACTGGGCAAAAGCTGGCAAAATACTTTTCCCCATCTTGCCCAAGGAATCTCCTTTTCACAGAGCATCCCTGCCACTCACTGGCTTATAACAGTGTCCTGCATCAATCACATACTGCAACTGCTTCCAACTGCATGGACTCTGCACGCTGGGTGTTTACTGACTAGCAAGCACACCAAAACTGGCAGGACAAATACCCAGTATATTAAAGGCAGAGGCCCACAGTCGGCTTCAACCCATACTTTTCTAAGACAATGCACATATGTCACAGAGATTCCTCTCCAGCTTATCCAACCTCTCAGAAAGGCTTTTCATTAAATTTAAAAAGAGGCCTTGGATGCTAAGATACCATTCTGCTTTCTGAAGTCATGTCACAAGACTTGTAGTTTGGCCACACAGTTGCTTTTTAGAAATGAAAAGGAGATTCTCTGCTTCTGCTTGGGACAAGTGGCAAAACCACTGCAATCTTTTTTTATAAAGAATGGAGGGGAAAAAAGAGGATCAGGAACTGAGTTCAGTCACTCTGGGAACCCAGCCTTTATGTACTGTTTACCAAAAGGATGAGCTGGGGAAAGGGGTGGGGGGCAAATGTGTGCATTAGGTCTCACCTGCTGATTCTCAGGAGGTCATGAATATTCTCATAATCCCCATCTCTTGGCCCAACAGGCTACAGGCCTTTTCATCACAGAGCTTGATTTCATTGAGGATCTGGGAGTTGCTCTAAGCTTCAGCAAGTGGTGTAATGTTCCCTTGTTTCCACATGAAAATAGCCTCTTGCCACGAACCACTCTCCAATGTTTCTTCTCTGTTACTCATCTACTAATGACATTTGTCTTTCAGACTAGATTAAGTAAATTCTGTCTTGGGCTATGCTGAGATCAGTCAGCAAGTCACAATTTCTGAGGCAGTCAGCATGTTTTTTTCTTACACAGATATGCACACATAATATATATGATGAGATATATAGGTGTATTTATAAAATGTGATACACACTTGTTGCTAAAACCAAGACAGCAGAAACAAAACTGAAGAGACATGAGCAGTAGTGGCAATTTTACCATATACTTTCAAGACAGATTACTGTAGGCATCTGATCTGACCTTCAGCACCTCACAGGCCTCAGAATGTCACTTGGTGTGGGTGTAATTTGAATGCCCACAGGGCAGAGGAGGATAGGGAAGGAGGTTGTGCTGGCAGAGAAAGCAAACACAGTGTGCAAAAGCATGCAATAAAGCAGTGTCCAGAAATAAACCTTCACCAGATAACCTATGGCTGGCTGTACTTCCATCAGCTTTGTAGAAATCTAATTTTCAGGCACCAGGCAATGGAAATCTTTTTTTCTGAAAAGGGAAGCGTTATCTCTTCCAGCTGAGGGGATGGACTGTGCATAAACTGACAGGAGGGAAAAAAGACTTTTTAAAAGGGAAGCTCTTATTTTCCTTATAGCAGTAGTAGCCAGTGGTGATGAATTGTGAATCATGAAAGAAATACTGAATAGCTTCAAAAAATCCTTTCCTGCAAAAAAATCTAACTGATCAGAGCTTCCACACAAAAATGAATCTGACCACTTGTGAGAGCAGAGGTACTACACAACAAAACCAAAAGGGGTATCATCACCTTCCTGGTGATTGGTGGAGAATTTAAAAAAATTTTAGTTATTTATATATGATTTTGCAGGGCTTTCCTTATACAGTTAGTATTTCTGCTGGTCTTGTTTGTGAGACAGTAAGCAAGGCCTCACACAAAGCTATATATCAGTAGTAGTGGAATCTTATGAAACTATGAAGTGTTTTAGCAGGAAATCCATTAGGTGAGGCAGGGAAGCTTTTCTGTTTGGATGAAACATTTAGTCCATAATCAGTCCTAAATTACAAAATAGTTTGCACATGCAAAAAGCTTTCAGGATAGGTGGGTTTGATATTACAACTGTTAGATGAACTCACCTCCCACCTGAGATATACAAACACACCACAGATGAATCACAAATGAAGCATGAGCAGAGTTTGCTTTGGGGATGCCTTGAATCTGTGCAGAATGTGGAAGTTTGCTTTGCAAGCTTAATACTACTTATTCCATAACATGTCATTATTATGTAGTTCTAGAAGTGCATGAAGGAAATACATTAATATCCATAGGCATCAAAGTGATAGATAATATCTCTTATGTTTGTACATTCAAGGTACAGTCTACCAACATAAAATAATTAGCATCTACATTTTTTAAGGCAAACTGGGGTATGACCACCGTTATTCATCTCCTTTATGCCTGTGTCTTTCATACTGAGGCGTGATGTTCTTGTAGAACTGTCCCAGTGCCTGCTTTGTCTTGTGGAAGCCTTCACTAAAGGACAGTTGCAACATGAAGTGATGGGCTCAAATGATAAACAGGCCTTTCGTTAGGTTTCTACTGGCTGAGCAGATGGAGACTGTTGAACTGAATGCTTCAGATACTGCAAATATTGCAAACTTACTTTGTACAGTTAAGACTCGGAGAGAGTAGCGTTTTTGCAGGGCCAGGAACTGAACTTTGATGATTCTTGGGGGTCCCTTCCAACTCAGGATATTCTATGATTCTATGCTTTGTATTATGTTTGAGACCTTAGAAATCCATTGCTTGGGAAGTATGAAAGACTTCCCAAACATCATGGCATTGACAGTGCAGAGAGCAAATTTATGACTATGCAGGACAGCTACAGTGTTATTTCCAGCTCATGTTTTGCTACCAGTCACATTCCTCTATCCTTCCTTGTACAAAAGTATCTTCAAGGATGTATAGCTCAGGCAGCTCTGGTGTGAAAGGTCTCATTTCTCCTAAGATTCAGTCCTGGCATGCAGGGAACCACTGCCTTCCTTGCCATCAAACACATGATCCAAGATCAATCCCTAAGCAAACAAACATGACTCTCTTCAAGAAGTGCTGTGCCAGTTTCTCTCCGAAATACTCCTTCAGAAACCATTGTTTAGTGTTTGCTGAACTCAGCTCTTGCCTCAGCCTCAACTTCTTCCCAACTAAAACACGTAACACTATGCTGTTCAAAGGTCATTCTTTGTTTGCTTCTTGTCTGCTCTTAAGACAGATGTTTCAAGGCATGACAGAGGATATAAACACGTGCACACTTTGGAAAAAAAAAGGTGTCCAGGTGTTTAAGCAATGCCAATGTGAAAGAATTCCAATTCACTGCTTTCTCCTTTAATCTGGCAATTCCAAGGGACCAAGCGTGTCACGACTTGTACCCAGAACACTTTCCGCTCGGGTGAGCTCAGACAAGGTCTGCATTAACTCCCCAACCTGCAAGAAAATTATTTGAAACAAAAGGTTCAGATATGTCCTTTTCCCTCCAACAAGCCTGGAAACAAATGGTACAGGAACAAGGTCAGAAAGGAATCATCCGCCTACCATACCACTGAATTCATTTACCTACCTCAGAGCCCATTCAGGGAAAGGGGTGGGATGGGGAACAAGGGATGATATAAAGCAGAATGAAGCTCTGGGGTCGCTTGCTACATTACAAGATTTGACAGGCCTTTGCCAGCCCTCAGCTTCTTTGTGTCTTTCAAATAATAGAGAAACACAAACTGAGCAGCCTGTGATCTGGGGGCTGCACTATTAGATGGAGCAAACCCTTTGCAAATGCTAATAGTATTGTAGCATCCTGTCAGGCAGTAACACAAAAAAAGGATGTTGATTTTCACATGAACCAGAACAGATGCATTGTAAGGAAGGGTGCAATGAATGTTCCATCCCTAAACATCAAAAGCCACAGGCAATTGGCTTGTGGACATGAGGCAAAACACTCCTTCAAATGTTCTTAAATATAGAGGGTATACTGTTACCTTACTACTTATTTCATGAGGCTGGCAAGAAGAAGGCAGTTGCTTGAAATGGAAGTGAAAATGGTCTTCAGTTATCATTTCTGTAATAAAGTAGTATCTAGATCTAAAAGGCTTTTGTGTAATCTACTAATCTTCCAGTAGTCTGGAAGAGATGATCCTTTATGAAACATGAAGCACATTCAGTCAGAGGTGGAGTTTCTGTCATTTCTAGATGGTAAGGGTGATAGGAATAGAGCACAAACTGATCTGGTAACTTAGGATGAGGTTACTAGTTACCACTCAGAAGGAATAATTCTTTACATTTGAAAAGACATCACTTGTACCTTTTTCGTAAGAAGTATCAGAAATCCCCTTGTTCATTAGTACTTAAACCTTTGCTGATAAACAGGTCATTTCATGAAAAACTGAAATATCTTAGCATAACTGCAGGACAGTAACGAACATGCTTTGGAAATAAAATATCTGTTTATGGAATAACAATACTTACATTTGCTGATTCCTCTCTCTAATCACAAAAAGATACAGAAATTACAGATTAGTCATTGCTCCTTACAATAAATTGGTTTGTGCAGAATCTGAAGGTAGGGAAAAATATCTTGAACTTGTGAAAAATAGTTGGAAATAACATAGTTCTTAGTATCACATGAATTTCAGAGACAGTTCAAATAACTGTGTTTTGTATCTCCGAATTGTTAATATTCAGCACATCCTTCTTACGCTGCTTATGTAACTACATCTAATAATCTAGTAAGATACTCCTTGCAAGGGGCAATTTTGAAGTGGGCAACTAATGGCACTTAAGCCTATTTTTACTAACTTACTATTAAGAAAAGCACAACTTGCCATAAGGCCTGTTTCTTCTAACCTTAACATAAAATCCTATAAAACCACCATAAATTACCTGTTGCTTATTTGTCAGGATGATTTTTGGTTAGTTTAACCACAAAAGCAAGTAAATGTAGAGCTACAGTCCTTCACTGAGACTAACATGTCCATGTCTGCAATTCAAGCTTTGTACAGCAAATCTGCAGCACCTTCAAAATCACAGTTTTTAGTAGATAGTTGTTCGTTTTTTTCCCAATTGCTTTTGTAATATTTTTCTTCATCTAAATGAAAGAAGAAGAAAAATACATATTCTTGTATTCATGGGTTGGTAAGCTGACTGCTCTTTAACTCTCAAACCCATTGCCCTAGTCAGCATGTTTATTTTAAATGCACCTGAAACTAACACTCCATAGCAGTCTTCATTTAGACACTGGATATCAGTTCATTATCTAAACTTCCAGAGAAAGAAGCTTTCAATGCAATTTTTCACATGACATCTTTGTCTAAATGTATTACATAGATGGTACATTAATTTATATAGTAAAAAAGAACACTTGGTACAGTTACCACTAACTTGGTGCTGACACAGCACTTCTGAATCAGACATTTTACTATCATTAGCAGTGTACTGGTTCCCAATTTAACAAATGAGAAAAAGAAGGTCAAAGTGACTTCTCAATCAGGTGCAACAGCACCATGTTCAAAACCCACATTTTATTATTCCTTCAAGTTACATTTTTATTCAATAAATACCTAGTTTTCATGGAATACATCATGCTAAGTCTTAGATGAGCAGCACAGAGAAGTCAACTAAAACCATGAGGACATCACACTAAAAGAGATGAACACTGGGCCACTGGATGCAACATTTTGCAACATTTACATTACACAGAAGTTTCAGTGATCTGTAGGTAAATGCAAAAGGTTTTTTTTGTTGTTTGTTTGGTTTGGTTTTTTTTACAAAGTACAGACTTTTCATTTGATACACACTATGGTGTCTGCCTTCAAAAATTGTGCAAACTAATATTTCTGAAGTTATCTTCAGAGAATGATGATGATGACACATGCCAATTTTCTCATTTTTCTGTTCACAAACACTCTTTTTCAGATATTAATTAAAAAAAAAAATCCCAAAATATTCAATTATATCACCCTGAAATATTTAACCTTTCAACATCATTTTATGAATAGATCTATGTTAGCTTTTTGTCCACATGCCTGAATATTTTATGTCCAAATATTTGGGGAACATCTTACCAAAGTTTGTATTGTTTCCTCTGAGAGTAAACCCAAACAGTATCTGTTGGAAAACATTCAGGTTCCTTTCCTTTCATTTCCACACATCAAAATCAACTGCCTTTTCAAAAGGGAAAAATAAATCTAGGTCAGTTTTTCGATGCACATTATTAGACAACTGCAAACCAAACTTTTTCAGGACGAACACCTTCTTCCACACAAGTATTCAGAAGTGTATCCAGATCATCTGTGGCAAAGTGTGGGCAGAAAAATATGGTGGTGATTAACCACCAGGCACCTATGTTAGAGAGCTTATATCATGCTTAAATTTGTCAGAAGTGACATTTCTATGGCAAAACTGAAAGGCAGTGCATGAAGGACTCCTTACTAATTTTACTAGACATCAATGGGTGTGTAAGGACCTTGTGCATAACATTCTTATAGAAGTGATTTTGATCTTACAGTAGCTATTAGAAAAAATGAAATTAATGACATTTTTCCTTTTTTTATAAGTTAGGAAGTCATAAAAGCTGGAATTGTACGCTCTATCTTTCTACATTGCACATGTACTCGATCAGGTTACTCTGTACCTATGGTGAAGGGAGGAGTTAATAAGGAAATCCGAGTCTGTGCAACCCCAGAAATGAAATGTAATTGGCTGTGATTCAAGAGTAACAACATATATTATGAAAGAACAGGTAAAAGGAGCAGCTGTTGACATTATTTCCTGAGCCTAAACCTTTTAAGATGTCACTGAAAGCAGTTGGTACTTTCACTTGAAAGCATTACAAGAATTGTTTGGATGACATATCTCAGTAGTTTAGGAGTTTAAAAAAATCCACAACTTCCTCTGAAGATCTCCATACCATGCTTTTAAACCTGTACCACAATGATCAGCAAATGCTTCAACACAGAGCATACAGATACAAATGGCATTACTTAGAAGGGCGTTTTAATGTACATACAAATACTAAAATGTTATGTCAAACTCCCAGGATTATTTGCAGGCAAGAAAATGACAACAGATAAAATTTTATGAATTTGATCCAGCTCTACCATACAAGACAGATACCAAAAATAAAAGCTTTTTTCCCTTTCAGGAAAAAAACACCTTAAATGTACAACTTCAGCAAGCTCCCAAGCTATCTCATTGATACACAAGTCAGATTCTTCTGTGCATGTAGCTTCAAAAATTAAATGAGCAGGTGGATTTTAACTGAACTTCTCAATCCCATGAGACGTTTTCTTTCTCCTCCAACATTTCAGGATGCTCCCCAAAGGACAGGAAAGAGAATGGGACACAAAAGCCATTTCAGTTCAGTCTTGGCGCAGGGTATCCCGGAGAAGGCTGTGATCTTGTGTAAAATTCTGTTGAAACAGAGAGGAGATTATTTGAAAATACGTACAAATGTATGACAGCACTTGAGCTTGTGGTTTTGAGAATTAATATAGAGAAAATTTGGAAATTACCTGCATGCAAATAGTTTTGATAACAATATACAGTGTCATTAAGCAAAACAAAAGAACCAAAATGCTTTCATAGAAAAGCATTCCCTTAATTTTGATTCCAGCTAGTTATGCTTTTTTCTCTTAATACAGATAAAAATGATGAACTGAGAGTAATCAAATAACCTATAGTGTTTCACAATATCTAAACAACTAGTCAGTAATTGTATGTCTACTCAGTTTCATATCTGCGTGTAGCATAAAAGCTGAAAGTATAATTCTGCAGCTGCCAGGCAAGGGAATAAAACAAATAGGAATTTTCACAAAGTCTGTATGAAAACATGTATTTAAAAGAGATGAGTAATAATTTTATACAGAAGAATGAGATAACTGTAGCAATCTTTCTATGATCAAATATGATTACCTGCTTAAACAATCTACTTTTCTTGGTGGAGGGCTTCTATGAAGGTTTCAAGTTTCTCCTGGATTTCCCGAACTTTTTCTGGAGGAATTAAAAAGATTACTGTTCAAATACCTATTACTATTAAGTATAGGTACAAAAAGAATGAGAATAGATGCAAAAAGAAAAAAAGCAAAAAACATTGAAACACACAAAAACCAAACCTGCAAACATGAGCAAGAACTAATGTGGTCATCAATATTACCCCATGTATTTAGTTTCTTAACTATGACGATTTACAACATTTTTCTACATTAAAAAAAATGAAACCCTGTCCTATTTGAAGAACTCCTACAAATGTATTTTATAATTATCATGCTAATTTAATAATACAAAGATTTACTGAATGAATCCAATACTAGAAAATCCTGAAATTTCCATCAGATCATGCACAGACTGTACACCTGTTACATGCAGGGAGTTGTTAGCCTTTAAATAACGCCCACTAACCCTTTTCTTCTTCAACCAAATATTCATGTTCTCCCCAGCAAGTGTAACAAACACCACTAATCATTCCAAATAGAGCTGAAATCTAGTACCCTTTCACGAGAGAGAATTTCAGGGAACCACATGTCAGTATTCAAGACACTTCATCAAAAGGGAATGCACAATGTTAAGAATGTTTAAAACTTGCACTTTATTTCCTGGCATTTCAGTAGTAACCAGATGGATGTGGGCAGAACCTCATTTTATTTAAAAACTAAAGCTGGGAGCTTATTTCTCTGCAAAAACATGACCACAACTACAAATAGTTACTAAGAATGAAAAGGCAACATTGATTGGGAAAAATCCAGGGGTTTAGGCATTTTTCCACTCTTTTCTCAATCCCATACAACACTTGTCATCATATAACCTGTTTGATTTATTAAATTGCTTATGAAGCAAGATTTAGAACATAGCTGGAATCCAAAGCCTGTGAGATTTCCGGCTTCTCTCTCACCACATCCTCATTTGAAGCTCCTTCTGTGTGTGATTATAGCCATGAAAAACACACACTTCAGAAGTATGAAGAAACGGGGGGAGAGCAGTTGGACAGACAAAAATAAGTTAGATGAGCATGAACACAGAGAAATATTTTTTTTCCAAGCTAAAAATACGATTAGATTAAAGCCGTATGTTCCCTTGTATGAGATACAGGGTTTGAGCTTTTTTTAAAAGAAAATGTTTTCTTCTCTTTAGCAATTCCATATGTTATAAACTTGCTTTGCTGAGCTGAAGTAACAGTAAAACAGAAAGAAAAATAAAACAATCAGGTTACAATGGGATGCATAAGCATAAGAGGAAAAAAATGAATACCAAAGAGAATGCTCTTACATAGCTACAGGAACTGAAAGTGTTATTGAACAAAAATGACAACCCCACAAACACACATAAAATCCACTAAATAGTAACTATAATAAAAATAATAAAAATTCAACAAACCCCTGCAGTCCTGTTCTAACAGAAGTAAAGAATTTTAATCAGCATTTGAAATAAAATAGCCCACATGAGGATGAAGAAACCTCAAACTTCTATCTTTATCTTGCAATTCTCAGGTGACGAAGGGCAAGCTAGTGAGACTTTCAACACTTCAGTGTGCCCTTTCCCAGTGGTGCTTATCTACAAACACAGAAGTACAGGGAAGCTGAATCACACTCCAGGCCCTAAATAAAACACCAAAGAACCTTCTTGAATTTCAACCGATTTCTTTTTTAAGTACTTTGATATTAAATGAAGATTACAGTCAGTGTGAGGGCAAAAGTTGTACCTTGGAAGTTAAGAAAGAGCAGTAGTTGATTTTTACCAGGTTAAAAGAAAATTAAAAAAAAATCAGATTCAGTTCAGCAGAATCTTTGAAAGCTGTCAATGAGAAAAAGAGGTAGTCCCATGACCACTTCTCCTTACTAAGCACATTCAAAGTGTTTCAATTACTATCTGCTTAAATGAAAAAAAAAAGAATATACTTTGTTTGTGTATCAGTATATAAAACTCTCCTGTAATGAAAGTGTTATTCCTATGGCATTTATTTAGGCAACTACTTAGCTTGCTTCCCATACTGTTGCTCTATGAATGTTTACAAAATTAGCCTTCGAAATAATGTCATATTATTTTGGACAGAATTGTTGACCACACCTGGATGGATGGGGCTTTGAGTAACCTGGTCTAGTGGAAGGTGTCCCCGACCAGGGTGGGGGAGTTGGAATGAGATGAGCTTTACAGTCCCTTTCAACCCAAACCATTCTATAATGGTTTTGGAAATTACTAATCCTGGACCTTGATCTCCAAAATGAACAGCATGTGCCAGTGATAACTGGAGATTAGATCTCACAACCCAGATCTCTTCATGTTGTGCTTTCAGTAGCTTTCTCTGGTGCTTTTTTTTTTCCAAATTGCTACATGCTGTCCCAAGTACGTTCTTTGTATTGATCAAGCCATTAGACCAGTGAAAGTAGGCAGACTTAGCAGTATGAAATGCAAATATTTTCCTTCCTCAACCTCTTGCTAATGAAATATTCCAGTCCTGAAAATTAATAGCATCAGCAAAAACCTGCAATTATTATTTCACCCTTAAAAAAAGCCAACAAATCTATTTTAATTTTCTGATTAGGGCATATTAAAATAACAGGATTGAAAATACATATTCCATCAGAATATACTGAATCAGCTGTGTTTGCTCAGAGAACAGACATACCAAAATTGACTCCATATTATGAGCACTTTATTAGTTTTTATACTTGGACTGAACTGAAATGATTACTTAACTGTAATAATTATGAGGTCTTGAGGTAATTTAATACTTTGAAATAACATGCTGGCTATTCTTAAAAAGAACAGTTACAATGCCTGCCAAATAGCTGCAATTATTCATCTTATGCCCTGTATTTTTAGCTGCAGTAAAGCCCTTTGCAGCAGCAGACCCCAGACAACCTATAACACTTTCCCACAAATCCATTCTGTAGCACAGAGCAGCAGTCTGTTGAATTGGTTTACTTTTTAAATAGGCAAATGGCAGAGTTATGCATTTACACAGCACTAATCTTAATAAACTAGCTCAGACAGAACTTTTCTAATGAGTGCAAGTGCAGGGTCTGCAACACTGGGATAACTACCTACAGCTTCATCAGCACCATGTGATGTTGCTTGTGGAACAACTAATTCTCACAATTCAAAGAGTCAGATATTACCCATCTTTAAGAAAGTTTTCAGCTCTGTGAAATGCACAAGCTCTTGTACTCACATTTGCAGGGGTTTGACCAACACCTAGATCAAAATACTACTGACTTACACTTTTAAATTAAAGCACATCCTGTTTTGAGGACAATTTATCAACATGGCAAACCCAGAAAATCATTTGGGTTTCAGATAAGAATACTTACTGCAAAAGTAAATTAAGGGATAGACAAAAAGCGACCTGTTGCTCTTTCTAGCTTTTGTGATACTGTGTTTTTCCATGTACAAGTAACCCAGAGAATAAAAGCATTCAGTTGGTTAGCAAATTACTTTTGGAACAGGTTGAACTACCCCAGCACTGTTATACAATGCTTCCATGTCAAAGAAGGCTGTTAAAAAAATACACTCTTATTACACACTAGTGCAGAATTTTAAATATACAGTATCGCTCACACTGGATTCTAGAAAGATGATGTGCTCTTTGGTAGCTGTAATGCAGACCTGAAGTTACAAATATGCAATTCTTCCAGCACCTGTTAAACACTAATCAAAAATCAAATTAAATCAATGAAGAATAACTGTAACTAAACCCTTGCCTCCATCGTTGAATAGCAAAATTCACAGGCCTAGGGGCCATGAATGGCTATCCTATTTCCCATTTACCCTGTGTTTACCTAAAAGATAAGCTGGTTCATACATCAACTCATTATGCCTCTTGATCTGGTCATGAATATTCCCATAATCCTCTCTCCATATCCCATAAAACTTCACTGACAGAATGAGGAAATTCTTTATTCAGATGTCTTGAGATCCTCATTCATGTTCAGTCTCTCCTGATCTCCATATGAAATGTTAGTGCTACCCGGTCATTTTCTTTTCATTAATCCTGTGATCTTAAATCCCAAAGGCTCAAAACCAGACTAATTGATCTGTAATGAGAATTTGGATACACTGTGAACACAGAAAGATGCAGGCACAGATAAAGTTTGCTTTTCCTAATATCATAAGCTGGTCAAAAGGGAAAGCCTTGAAATATTCAGTCTTAAAAGGACTGGTTGTTTTCTGATTGCTGCCTTACATGCCTGAGCTTATCTACTAACGAACAGTGCTAAAATGAAACAGTTGAAGTAAGTTATCAAGTACATCTCCTGAGGCAAGGCTAAATAATCTCAAAATAATATTAAACACAAAAGCTAAGTACATTACTGATTTATTTAAAATATACTTGAAGTAGCAAGAAAATGTTTTCTGGATACTTTCCAACTGCATTAATTGGTTTAATAAAAGATGTGACCTTTGCCCACAAAACCTGTCTTGTTTGTGGTTCTGAAGATAAATTTGAGACATTCAAATACATAGTTACCTGTAAAAAGCAATGGTTTTAGTAGAGAATTTAAAAGATACTCATGTCTGTCTGTGCCAGAACAGGGAGAAAACTGCACAAGTACTTTGGGCAAATCAAAACCACTTTCCATTCCCATTTACAAATTCGCCCATATGACATCAAATTTGAGTTGCAGCACCAAAAAAAAATTGTAAAATCTTTCTGGACGCAGATCCTTCTTTATTTTGTACTTTGATGAAACCTACAGCATGAAACAACCACAAAAAGATGTGCTAATACCTTATTATAAATCCTCCTGTTTTACAATGAAGTGATCTCTACCTACAGCAAATGTTTACATGGCTTTGATACTTGAAAGCTCATGCTTGTTACTCCTTTGGCCCTGGATTGTGTTTAGACTTTATTTCTCCCTCTTCCTTTTTTTTTAAAATCTTCCTTCCTTTCTTAATCCCTTCCTTACCTATAAACATTCTCACTGCTTGCTGTGCTACTTCTATGTTATGGTTAATTAACCACAGAGGCAGAAGTGTTGAATTTACCACTGTGAATGCTTCATCCTTCCTCTAGTAAAAAGGAAAGCCCAGTCAGTAAGAATTCAGCAGAATGCCCAGAAACACACCATTAAAAACTAAAGAGATTGATCCAAAGTTTTCTATTGAAAGCTGGTTTTTTGCTATGGGCTACCTAAGACACAAATCCTATAGTTATATACAACCCCTATGAACAGTTAGACGGAAAAGAGAGGGAGAAATCATCTCTTATTCCTTGATTTTCTAAGGGCCACGAGGAAGCTTTACTTCTTGTGGAAACAATATGAGGCAGCACACTCACAGCCACTCCAAATAATGCCCCAGAAAGCAGACTTTCCACCCACAGTTACGAGACCTGCATCAACATGCTCACTCATGTCTCATGCAAACACTACCATAATTCACTGATCATTGCAAGGTCATGTCCTGCTGAATTTTAGAAAATCCTTTGAAACTACCCATCACACTTCTTGCGAGTTTTCTCTTGTTCACAGTACCATATTTTGCTCTGGGTAAGACCAAGAGGAAAGCTGAAGTTTTAAGGGGCGGGGTGGGGGGGGAAACAAAAAAACAGCAAAACCACCCAGACTGCCCTTAAAGAGACAGAACATCATTTGTCATCTGCAAAGACAGATTTATAAGTAGAGGGCCCCCTCTGTTCCTTTAAGGCTGCAAAACAGATGGGAAGTGAATGGACAGTCAAAGGGTCAAAAAAACACATGGGAGGTGCTGCTTGTCTGCTGTATGTATGTTCCCAGCATAAGAAAGAGGTCAAGATTGTAACTGCATGGCTGGGTGCTGGAAAGGCCTTTTCTTTAAGCTGTTACAAAGACAAATGCTGTTCCTCATCCTGCTGTCAAACTGCTATAAATATTGTTCATCAAGAGAGTTTCAGCAGCTAAAAGTTTTTTTTAAAAAAAGGCTGGGCAGGAGGATGAATCATTGTGAATCAAGTGAATAATTCTTAAACAATTAGCTCATTAGTGTAATAAAAGCACTGCAGAACCCTGAAAAGTTTAAATGGAATTTATAATAGTTCATGTAGTAAATCCATGAATCATTAAGAATGTACAGCCTTTGAAATGCAAGCTTGCAGAAAACAGCTACCACGTTACCACAACTTTAGCTACCACTAGTTACACTCAGTGAAGATGTTAACTGGCACTACATTGTAGTGGCTTTCCTTTTTTGTTATGAAATGTTTCTTATGTGTTGCAATGTACCATGAGATTCAAATTTGCATCCAGTTTGAGTTCTTTCTAAAAATTCTGACTGCAGTTTTGAGTTCTTTCTATAAATTTTGACTTCAAAGTACACACACTGGGATGGAATAATTATAATATAAAAATGTTGTAAATACATCCATAAATCAGGCCTCCCCTCTTGGACATATAAAGCTATCCATTATATTCACCAGACTCACTGACAACTTCTTTTACTTGCCTTAATTCCCTTTGCCATGCTGAGATAAAAGGTATTTTGATTTGGGTAACATATAGAATATCTGTACTCCAATTATCAGCTGCAGAAAGACAACGAGAAGGACAAGGACCTGCTCTAACTATCCAAGTCAAGTGCAATAGGTGAGATGCTTTCATTATTAAACAAAGATAATATTTCAGTGTCCTCTCAGAAATATTTATTTTAAATCCTAGAACAAGACAAGCTGCTAAACGAATTACTTTAGTATGACTATTAAAATCTCCAAGGACCAGCCAACATATCAATTTCATGAATATGAGTTCATCAACAACTGCCTGCTGGTGACCTGGTTGAGCAACTCAACTTTTGCATGGCCTTAAGAGGAAAAAACATCAAGGGTTTCCTGCAAAGATATATTTTCCTTTTCCCTGTTGTAGGTAAATTCACCTTCAAACCAGAAAATTATTACCTCCAGATTGTATATTTAGCCTGCTTTAGAAACATAATAAAATTAAGAAATCATTTTAGACAGAAAAAACCCTTGAGTCACAGCTGCTACCACTGAAGTCACTTTTGTTGCAAGTATTAATATCATATTAATTTTTAATCCCTGCATAGCACACCTGAGCAAAGCTGCCTGTATGAAAACAGTATTACCTTTATTTCAGACTAAAGAGAACCAGGGAGCAGCAAAAGAGAGCTTGTCTAAAAACACTTGAGCTATTTTAACAAGGTACTGAGCACCAGAACATTATTTTAGCATTACTAATAATGATGTTTAGTTCCAGAAACGGGACTTGTGCATTGTGCTGATAAAATTGTAGATTACTAATCAACTGCTGTCTTGATCTACAGCAGCTCCAGATTCACGAGCGAGACCTCTGTAGATTAACAAAATTTTCAGCCACAAGTTTCCCCCTTGCCCCAGTGGAACAGAACAGAAGCTGACTGTGTTTTTTGGAGGAGTCCTCGGGGCTCCTCAGGCTGGCAAACACAAAATCCTTCTGTCTCTGCAGAGCATTTGAGAACTGACATACAGGGCTGAAGCAAAACTGGTAACTACCATAGACTACTGGCTTTATACAGGACACATGTCTTTGGGCTATTACACATCACTCCTGCTTGTCTGCAGAAAGGAAACCAAATATTGCCAAACCATGATGTGAGGTCATGAACAATATACATTTCTACACTGCCATTAAGGTCAGCTTAATGTACCAATAATCATTGCTCTGTATTAAATTGCAAGTTTATGAGAGTCACAATGTCTGCAATAGCAAGGTAGGAGTTGGGCACCTTTCAGTCCTCTGTCTCTACCTTAGATTTTTTTAATTAAAACTGTTCTAATAACTCAGTCTTTCAACAGAATTTCGCTGTGCTGCTTTCTGGACAGCTAGAAGGAGCTTAGTAGCAGAATGACAAGGCAACCTTATAAAACAGACTCATATCTTGAATCAGACTTACGGATACAGAAAGATTGAATTTCAAAATCAAAACTATTAAGCTAGAATGAATCAGAACATGATGATGCTCGTTATTTTGGGTGGAAATAGTGAAAAGTATAAAGGCAAACCAGAAATACTACCCAACGACTCAGTCAGTGATATTAAAAAGAGATTTTTTTCTTATGCAAAGAGGACATATGAGCTACTTATGTAAATGATACTGTAACCTTAAGGCTATAAAACTGTAAAGAGACTTTACTATAATAACTGATATATATTATTTCTCCACCAAAAGAAAGCATACTCAGTAATTAGCTAGATAATAAAAGAATATGCTACGAGGACTACTTATGTGAAAGTCTCTCTAAAATACGGCAGAAAATGAAATGGTGATGAGATTAACTTTAGGATCACAATAACAAACAACTTCATTTTTAATAGTCAGAAACTTAAGGCATCATACACTGAAGAAAAACAGATGGATCTATTGTGGTTTTTTTTTTTATTTTAAGTTTGCTATCATTTCTAGCTGAAAATATCTCCTTCCTTTTTGTTTTTATATAGACTTCAAAATTAGAAGTGGACTACACTACAGTGTTAACAATGTGCAACATACATACACTATACTGACTTTTCCAGCTTTTGGAAATGTGAATTTTACACTCCACAGTTCCATACAAGTTAAAAAAAAATGCATGCATTGATCCATTTAAAAGCTTGCATTTATATAAACAGCAAATCTCTCCATGATAAGTACTTACTTCAATTTTGACTAATAAGTGCCCTCATAAGCAACCAGTACTAAAGAGAAAATAACAGCTAATTAGAAGATTTGATCCTTGCATCATTAAGGAAATTCTAGGAAAAAAAATAAACTCAGCAGACAACAACAGAATGACCCTCAAGTACAAGAGACATGGGCCTAGGGTAAGATTAACAGGCATTAAATATGTCATTATTCATGTAGCAGTTTATCACTATTTTTCAATGTCAACTTTAAGTGATAGGCTTCGTTTAGTCAGTGACAAATGTGCTGAACTTTGTAAGGATCCATTTTAGGACCTGGACATCAGTGCCTAACTCTTCATCAATAACAGAGAAATCACAGCAGACAGGCTTTGGTCATCTGGGATTCTTAAGTTAAGTAAACCATCACTCCATCACAGGACGTTTACAAGTGATGTATGTTCTCCCTTGAGGATTACTTCCCTCTCTGAGAAGATGCAGCTTTCTAAAGTACTTTCTGCCATGACACAAAGCAGAAACCACCTTATCTGCAGTTTGACACAGGCCATCCTACACATTCTTCTGGTTTTAATTCATTAGTTTCATGCAGCTGCCCCAAAATTCAAGAGAAAAAAAGAAAAGAACACTTAACCAGTGTCTTTCACATGAAGGCACATTTGCTTGGGTTAATTTCTTAAGTCACCTACATGGAATTAAAAACATGATAATCATGCAAAACCAATTAATTTGCATTCTACCAGAAAGTTAGCAAATCTGCTGTGCTATATTGTGACTTGCTTATGTTGAAAGACAGGGGAAATCACAGACATGACCACACAGACTGATTCCAAGCACACTGTTCCCCAACTTCCTGTATCATGGAGCACCAGGACCTCTAGAGCTCAGAGGGAGCACAGGAGTTATGCTGCCACCAGCACACACTGGTGCCACCAGCACAAGCTTGAACTAGTTACACACAGACAGCCCACATGATGTGACTGATTGAGATTTAGGCAGAAATGAATGTGCTCCAAATGACAACCAGCCTCTGACAAGATACAGGGCCACATTAACATCTTCAGGGAAGCTGCTGGCAGGGGACTGTGAATATAGCAGCTTCCTTGCACATGCTTAGCACAAGTTAAGTTGGAGAGCTGTTCAGTGATTCAGAGGGATATGTCTTCCGCTTCTGTCTGGTTAGAAGGCCACCACATCTCCTGGCATGATGTTCTGCAAACTCAGGATCAGATGAGAACTGAGTGCCCCTCACTGCTATGACCAGATGAAAGGAGCAAAGCAAGACTGCTGCCACCTCTGGAATTGTCTCATAACTATTAACTATATTTTTACTTAAGTACCTTCTAAAACTCCAGTATTTACAAATTGTGGAAATAGAGATAAAATAACCCTAATTCTTCAAATTCTAATAAAACTACTTCTCTATTTTCATCTCTTAGGATGCTTTCCTCTTTCCCATGTCTGTCTTTCAGCAGTAGAGGCAACATCTGGGCATTGTGATCAAATACTTTGAAAATTATACTTTTTTTTTCCTCTATCTTGTAAAAACTGAAAACCACGTTGGTTCTGAACAAGCACCTTAAGGGTTGATATAAGGACTACTAACCATTGCCTTTTGAGCTGTTTTGTCTGCCTCTAGTTTCTAGGGGAAAATTACCTAAGATCTGCTTATCTGAGAGGTCTTTCCCCTTAGAGCTGAGCTTTGCCCCTATGAAATGCCGTGACCTTTTAAAAAAAAAGTTAAAGCTCATAACAGAAGAGCAAATGAAAGCAAAGACTTTAGAGAGCCAAGTCAAAGCATAATTTTAAGGAGCACATGTCATCAACAATGTCATGTGGAATAGAGGTCAAATCAAAATACTGCTGACAGTCATCTCAAGGAACTGAAATTTAACTAGGCTACAGTAATGACCACAAGATATGATTACTTTCACACAACATTTTTGTTCTGCAGCTAAGAGCAATGAAGGAAAAAAAAACGTAACCACAGAGCAAGTAATTATATGCAAAGTACTCCACACAGACTTTATCCTCAACTTGCATAAATGAATAACAAAAAAGGAGGCTCGCTTGGATTTAAATCAGTTTGTTACATACAACAGACACAACAGAACCCCTCAGCCTAGCCAAATACATTACAGGAATTCTAGATCCTGAGTCAGCAACTTGCTTACGGAAGTACCAACCTTGGCTAACACTAACTTTCTAGCTCCATTAAAATGGCAAGTTTATTATATGCGTATATGATATTAAATCATTCATGATCCAAGTTGGCAAATAGTATATATTCAACATGAGAAAAAGTAAATTAAGAATTTAATGCTGTGACTTCGGAGAAATTACTTTAGATATAAAACTTGAAAGTATTTTACTGTAACTCTAGTTTGTTTAATTTTTATGTTTTAGCCTTTACAAGGAAATAATTAAGTTCTGCAAACTGTTACATTTCATAGCTTACAAAAGTATGACAGAATTGAAACAAATGGCCCTAAGCTCTTTTCTTCATGTGAGGGCTTACTCCTCAAATGTTTCAAAAAGCTTTTGTGCAGAACAAAGTCTCAGCTAGCCCACAACACCTGTACAGGTGTCAACATTACTAACAAACGAACTTGGAGGCTGATCCATTCACATTTGTACCTAGCAATTTCAGGATCAAGTTTCCACAGGCATTCCCACCTCCTGCCAATGACTCTCCCATGCACATGGTTTTACTCATAATTTGGTGTAGTTCTGCGCTTTCTTTTCCAGCTTGTGAGGACATAGAATGAATAGAATGCTAACCTAGGAAAGATGCTTTGTATGTACTATGTTATGTTTACCCTGTATATGTAAAGGATGCCTTTGCAACATTCATAGTTTTTCTGTTTAAAAGGAATAAAAGAGAAGAAATAAATGAAGATATGACACATGTATTTCTTTGGGGTCTGTGTGATTTCAGCTCTAGTGAAGTCAATGGCAAAGCTCCTGCTGATTGCCTGAAGCAAGGATTCACCTGAAGTATTCAACATCTATGTCACCATCTAGCATGCTTTAAATGCTACTGCAATATGAATAGATGCAGCTTAGCCTTAGGGTAAGATACTGGAAGATCAATTTCCTAAGCATTCAGTTCCTCACAGTTTTTCAGTAACAAAGCTTACTAAACTAATACTTTCCATACAGTCGCTAATGCGAAATGCGTAGCTGAGAAAAAAAATGACCATCCTTACAATCTTCATAAATTACATCTCACACAAACAAAAAAACCAAAAACCCAGAGAGAGTGGAAAACACGAGGAACAAGGATAGGCAAGCGCATCTTCCTCCCAGAGGAAAATGTTTAGCATGCAAGAAACCAGTGCCCACTGCTAAGCCGTGCTCATGGGAAGCACCAGAGGTGGGAGACCGGGCACCAGCTCGGCCCCAGGCTCAGCCTCAGGCGCATCCTCTACTGGCCACTCACTGCCATCTGCTGTTGGGAAATTGTACGGCAACTTATTGTACAGAGTTCACACTACCGAGGAAGTTTGCTTTGGCCCTTTTTGCAAAGAGAGCAAGTCCAACAAAGTGGAATTCTGGAAACAATTAGGTAGTTCTGGGAAGCCTTTTACTGGGAACTCAACATTTTAAAAAATAACCATGTTAAAAAGCAGGCTACAGAAAGTTAAGATTTATCCACATGCTATCAGTTTTGCACATTATGGAGTATTTCTGCTGAAATTACTACTTTATGGTTTGTGTTAAAAATAAAACAGCAAAAAATACATTATTTGTGTTGAAATCACATTTCTTCACGTATGCATTAATTTTTTTCCCAGAAAAAGACTGCGTTCCCCAGCACTAAAAAACATGGGTAAAAAGATACAGTTCTAAGGAAGGTGTGACTTCAAGTAATTGCCTTTTATAAATAACCTACTCACTTTAGTATTGCTATCAAAAAGATCCTGAAACTTGACAAATGCCAGTGGCTTTACTATTTTAACACATTTTTCAGAATCACCCCCCCATTTTGAAATACACTTAAAATTTAAAAACTTCAGTAACTTCAGAGGCAGCCTGCATGAATGTTCAGTGTCAGTCACTTCTGAAAGTTAAACACAAATACAGAAGACAACAGTATGAACTAGTAAGTACTATAAAAGATCAGCGATAAAATTAAAGGATATATATCTACTGATCCTTCTTTGAAGGCATTGTAGAAAGAAAGGATAATTAATATTTTTTAAAAGAGCAAGTGAAAAAGCTTTGTGTAAGCTGAACACACCTGTGCATAACAAGGCTGCAGGAATTTAAAGGGACTGACTTGCCACAATCAGATAGCAGACTCTCCCTCCAGCCCAAAGCAGTGTCTTAAAGCCTGCAGTGCCAACAGGGCAGTCCTGACAAGAGGCAGTTCTATGAGTGGAAATTCTCCTTTTAAAATATTAATGTTTACTATTGTACTTTTAGCTCCCTCTGTCCCATTTTACTTCTTAAGGAACACAGCATATTTAAGACACTAATATAACTAAGCATATAGTAAAATACTAAGTTGTGTGGAATATAAGTTTCAAATCAAAGTATTTTGTCCTTCAGCAATGAACACAATCAAGATGCAGGTGCCAGCTAGAATGCAGGTGTAATTCTTCCTCTTGCTGATGAGGCTATCCAAGTCAGGGCGAGACGTGGTTAGGTTCTACAACTGGCAGACAACTTGGGTGCAGAACTTCAATATAAATAATGCACCAGAGTTGTGAGGGAGGTTGTAAACTGTTTTAAAGTAGGTTGTACCAATTGCTGAATAACCCTGAAGTGCCCAGTTAGATATCTAAGAGGCAAACAGCAAATTCTGCTTGTTTCTGCATCCTCCGGAAAACAATAAAGATGTCTCAACTGTACCTACAGTTTAAAAACATGACAAAAGGAAAATCTCATTACTTCTCCCTAAAGAACTTGAAGTTATAGCAGAAAAGTCCACTGCAGTCATCAGCTCATTGCTCAGCAGCAGGCAAAAGAGTAAATCAACTACAAGGAATTACTGTAACAAGACCAGAACAAAACCCAGAAAGTATCACAGTGCGATTCCATAAATCCATAATTCAGACACATTTCAAATATTTTCTGCAAGTTTTGCTTTTTCATCTCAGAAAAGGCTTACTAGAACTAAGAAAGGGGAAAAGAGTGGCAAGGCTGATTGAAGCTAGGAAACAATATCCATGCAAAGAACAACTATACCATGAGAACTTTTCAAGCCAGGAAAAAGAAGATCAAATGCATGTAGCATATACATCTATGAAGTCATGAATGGCACAAAAAATGAATAGGAAAAAGATTACTGAATGTTTTTCACAGAGCAAGGACTAAGGGGAACCAAATGAAACTGGCAGGTGGTTCAGAAACAAACAAAAGGAAGTACTTTTTCACACAATGTGTAGTTGAACTCTGGAACTAATTGCCACAGGATGTTGCAGATGCCAAAGTTTACATGAGTTCAAAAAGCAATTAGAGAAATTCACAGGAGGAAAAAAAAAGTCCTTGAATGCCTATTAATCACAAGATATTACCTCAGGATTAGGAACCACAGATTGTTGGATGTTGTGAGAGCGTTAACAGGCAAGTACTGCTGTATACTTAACCTGTTATGCTGTTCCCATGTTTGCTCATTGACAGGAACAGGACACTGGGATACATCCACCACAGGTGTATCTTTCAATACAGGTATTCTTATGAATTGACAGCATTTTAGGACACTTCGGAAGTAATTTTTTCCAGTTTAGCTACTCATATTCTCCTCTGCCCCTTTTTTGCACCTTATGAACCTTTCTTCCAAATGGTCTCTAATGCTCGGATTTCTATATTTTTATAAACTTAGTAATTGTTCACTTCACTGGTACAAGTATCATGCTAATACTTATGGTTAAGGAATACATTTACACTACATTTAAAGTGGTTTTCTTTTTTTTTTTTTTTTTAAGAAAAAGAAACCTTCAGTACATTATAAAATCAGTAATTTGTTAGAGGCTGTTCAAAAGATCTGTTTACACTCTCTAAGATGCCTAGAATAAAACTTGAGACATCACCACTGAGAAGCAGAAATATTCAGGGCACAAAGATCATCAAGGAATACTCTTATATGGGATTAAAATAACATTCAAGGCTATAGAACACAGATAACAAAATCTGCTCAAGTAAGTTTTGAGTCTTATATGAGCTCTCATTATGAGACTGGGTCACCCATGTTAGTAACAGTTTGCCGTTAGCCAGTATCCTGAACAAACACTAAAGCACTTCCAAGGCTGCAGCATTAAAAGACTGATGTAACAGCAGCGAGACAGTGTTGTCATATCATCATCATCAAGAGGAAGCATCCCAACCTCGGGTACATAAATAATTTACATTTGCAAGTACAGTTTCCAGTCAGGAAGTGAAATTCCAGCCTCATATTTACAAATTCAGACTGGAAGCTAAAAGACTATTTGCAACCACCAGAGAAAAGACATCCTGGAACTTGTTTTCACTGTGAATAGTGAGCCCCAACAAGTTGACTGATTTAAAGACAGAGCTCAAGATATTCCAATCAGCTGGGTTATATAAACACAGCTGCCTGCAATAGAGAGACTGGACTTTGCCATTCAGGAGATCACTTCCCTTCCAATACTTTATGAATGTATGTAGTGGGAGTCAGGATTTCTTTTCCTTAAGCAAAATCCTGATCATCACTAAAATGCTCTAAGAAGGAAATCACATGTATATCCATCTGAGTGTTCAATGCTCTATGGTTTCAAAATCTCTCTGTCTCAGGGGTATAAAAAAACCCCCTGCACCACAGAAACGTACTCTATTCACTGAGTGAAAGGCAAAGAACCCCCCCTTTTCCTGTCATTTCCCCATAAAAATTACTGCCACTCAGCAATAAAAGCAAGCAGAAAGAACACAACTGATCTGAGTACAGAGCTAAGCAGTGGTAGTTTTAAAATCTTCCCACAAGTACAATAAGGCAGAACATTGCTTTGTACTGAGTAACAATTATTTCCTTAGAATAATGTGTGTGGGATCTGTGACTTCCTGTATCTAAAGAAATACAGTGTAGTGACATGTTTTCACTACATAGTAATTTATGAAATGCAAACTACACACTTGAAGCATATACACCAGGCACCTCAGGTTATAAACACACACAGGCTGCTCCTACAGGTCTAGTCTTAGTTTACAAAATAACGAGCCCAGCTGTTACTGCTTTGAAATGGGAGCTTGTTCCTGGGGCCTGGGAGAAACAAAATTGACAATGCAAAAATTCCAAGTCAATTTCAAGGCAAAATAAAGCGAAGTTAATTTAAACATTATGTGTTTGTTAGTGTTCTTTTATTTTCTTTTGAAACATGGAATATCTAAGAATAAATCAAAAATCGCCAAGTTTCACTCTAGACCAGTGTTTGCTCAGGGGAAAAAAAATAAAAAATCACTCTTCAGCATCAAACCAAGCAAGCAAGAAGCACTGCTCACTAAGACAAGGAGATAACTTCCTCATTAACGTCTGCATCCTACTTTGCAGACTACCATGCATTTCACAACAACAAATATACAGAGCAGGAAAACCCCTTATTATGTAAAACACATTCTACCCACTCTAAAAGAATGTTAACATGAAGGTTGGTACAGGGTTTCAAAAGCCACACAGGATATTTGAAGAGAATTACGTACCTATCATAAAAATTATATAGTCATACCACCTGTTTCAGAGATCAGTCAAGAAAACCCAGACAATTTCCTAGATCACCAAAATTCCTACTCACAATTCCCAAATATTACAGAAACACTTTCTAAAGGACAACAAATACCACTGACTGTGATTTTAAAGAACAATACTTCCAATTTTAAGATAGTATTTCCAGTGTAACCAAACAAACATTATCAAAAAATAAATTCTTAGATTTTGAGTTTATTACAAGCAAAATATTTCTTTTATGGAAGATATGATTCATACTTAGAAAACTAACAGCAATTAAAGACTTCTCTGTCCCACTGAACTGCTGGTATCAGAACTTTGCTAATTACTTCACTAATAAAAAGAAGAAACACTGACCATAACATTCATATATGGTCTAAATTAAATATCCAAAGTCACATTTTAAGACAAAAATTAGTGTCTAAATCAAACACAAAATGCAGGTCTAAGAAGAAAGGTCACCTGTGATGTCACCATCAGATATTATTTAACTACATGAACTTCATTTATGACAAAGCTTTTTTTTCTTTTCCCTTTTGCAAAGCAATCTTTTTTTCCCCTACTAGGGGAAAAGTTCAGGTGCACAGCTGGGGTTTAAGCAGAAGTCTTACAGAACAACAGCAGAATGCTGCCAAAAAATCAACAGTAAGTGTGCAAGACAAGCCCTATGAGCTAAATGTCAGTCTAAACCCTACTGGACGTGCAGGCAGACAACAGGAGTATCATCTCAGCCTGGACTGTCACCTTAAAAACTTTCACTGTTTAAAGTCTTACTTTATTAATCACAAAACCCCTTAACACTTTCTGAGCGACTCAAAGCATTAAACTACTGTAATCCTTCTGGAACGTTAAATCTGCTAGATTTTCTTCTTTGTTAAATCTCTCAATATAATGGCATCTCAATAAACACAACATTGCAGATCTTTATGTCTGACAGGTTTTGTTTTACATTTTGTAACTATATTTTTCAATACACTAATGCAATATATTTATATCAGTGAAATTACATCTAGTGTAAATTCTGTTGTTTTATCACACTATACTACCCACGAGCATCTTTGAATCAGTAAGATCTGACCAAATTGAGGAAAAAAATCCATGTGATACTAAATAAATGCCAGGACATGAACAACTCATATCATACCTAATGTTCACAAGGACAGTAGTCAGAATTTGCTTTACTTGAAGCTCATTCCAAAACACTACAGAGTAGTTACTTACTGAGATCCTCTGCAAGCTGGACTCTCTTGCCAGTTAGGAGCATCACCTTTTTTTCATTGTCCTCAGCAAAATCTTCAAGCACTTCCTTTACATTCTTTTCCAAGCGCCTTACTGTAAAAAAACCCAAACAAACAGAACAAAGCAACGAGATAAAAAGTAAGTGATAATACTTTTGCACCTGTAGTGACTTAAGGACAAAATTCTGGGAAGGTCTGTCAGAGATGTAGTATATGTTACAATACTAACTAATCTGGTTAGAGAAAAGGCAAATTTCTGAACACAGAAGCCCCTTCTTTGGGCCATTAAGACAAGAAATTCTTTGAGAAAGACTGTCAAATTTCAAAGGGTATTTTCCCTCTCAGCAAAATTATAATTGGATGACTTTTTTAGAAGGAGATAACTTTTTGTTTCAAACCCCTCAACTGACTGTGAGCCTTACCTTCAGTGTTAGTAAGCTGCTGCCTCAGTGTATTTGCTGTAATGGCCAGCATTCGCTGTATTCGCCAGAAGAGGACAATGTCATTACATTCGAGCTGGAACGAGAGTAGCTGTGGTGTCAGACTTCTGATGTCCAGTGAACATCCTACATGTACAACAATCTCTTGACTCTCCTAGCAGCAACTGTAACCTCATATCTACATATCCTGATCTCACATAAAACCCCTACAGAGTAACTGCTGTAAGTAACAAGGAAACACATCAAAAATACTTGACAAGAACCACATCAGTCTTATGTAACACACTGCATCACCTTCACATCTGATATTTTCAACAGAAAGAGCTGTACCATGGGAAACCATGGAAAAACAATTTGCACACACTATATGTAGGGTGGTGAGTGTAACTTAATGCTCACTGAAACACCACTCTTGTTCATAGCAAACATGCTGAGAGACAACAGCTGAGCTTCATGTTGTGCTTCCCTGTCTGACAAACTCCTCTGAAGACAGTCCTGGGCTAATGGTTGTATTTGCTATATTTGAAGAGACAGTTTCTACATCTGTAAGGATGGGAGGAGGGAGAGTTAACTTCACAATGGGACACCTGATAAAAGACAGTAACATGAATAGCAGGTTAAGTGCCATCAAGAGGCAGCTCTTCATGCTGTGATCTCAATCCCTCATTCCTTACAGGCAAAGGTGTTTCTGAAGCAGCAAAGATTTCTGGCTCCATGGGGATCACTGTAACTAATTAAAAGAAAAACAAATCTCCACCAAAACTGAGGAGCTCTACCTTTCCAGTAATTTCTTTTTAATTTAAAATGTAATGGTAGGAAAACCACATATTCTTTGTGTGACTTCATGCATACTGTCATTTGTCGCACAAATTTGGATTTACAAAACTGGAAAGTCATTTATAAAGACTTGTTTGAAAACTCTGTAGTTATATTTTCCCTGTTGATCACATGTGGTACCAAGTATTCACTTGAAAACACTTACTGACCATACTTTTCCTATAAATCCATAAAGACATTTTCTGAATTTTTTTGTATCAGTGAGGAGAATAACTATCAATGGGAAAGTGGGAGAAATGGATAACAAGATACCAATAGCTGCACAATGTTGGTTTTAATAATGTATTTTCAATACACATTGATTAGTAACAGATGTTTAGGTCTGATACCTAGTGGTCATTTTACATAATTACCAGCAGGATGGCATTTTATCCATTGCAAGCCTCATGTAAAACATATCTGAGATCACCAGCTATCTGGTCAGGCTGCTTTAAAGTAATTTTAGATTTGTTTTTCAACTGAGATACCAATATTAAGGCAAAACACCAGTGTAGAAGAACATCTGTTCTTCAGTTTACCTCTGAGTCCACAAAATGCCTCTGGTAATAATAGAAGCCTCTTCGACATAGATTGCAGTGGTTCAAGGCAGACTTCAGGAAGTATCTCCTATAAATTTGGTGCCATGTGTCTTTAATCTAGGAAAACAGTATTTAAATTCGACTAAATAAATAAATACATACACACACTCGTTCTTCTCATGCATAGATTAATGACTGCATTTAATTTTAAAATATAACTCCAAATTCCACTATCGCTCTCACATAACATATGTTTAAATATTTCTCAGCAATTTGTCTGCAACTGGGCTATGATTAATGTGCTATTTACATTTGGAAAACATTACAGATGACTGTCAATTTAAAAATCTATTCTTCCATGCACGTAACATAACCGAGTGCTTAAAATTGCCATCTGCAGCCAAAATATATTTAATTATATAATACAAAACAATCTTTACATTAGCACTGTGAATACATTTTTGAGTCGTACCCATTAATTTACCAATTAAACCAGATTAAAGCATAGAGTAATATTTAATGGGTCTTATGTAAACAAACATTTGTAACTTTTCTTGATTAGGCTTATTTATGTTTCAGTTCTTCAAAATTAAATGTGTATTGATATGCCTCTTTGAAAAACCCATAAAACACAAATAAGAAAATCAGTTGCTTAGCTAGAAAGAAAACTCAATTTGCACTCAGCCTCCCTATGCAGAAGATGTGGATCACTACTATGACCCTTACAAAAAATGGTAAGTACGGTATAGGAAAGGAGCAGCAGGTATTTAAATGACCCTTTTACCTTGAATAAGTACAGGTATTAATGTTGAAAAGGTAGCCAAAATTATTAAGAAAATAAATCACTGTTAGAGGAAATCTACACCTGTTAAAGTCTGAATTCTTATTTATTTAAAATCTTACTTTTAAATAGATAAAAGGTCTAATTACTCCTAAGGGCCTTACAGTGCAATGAGGTAAGTCGTTTTCTAGAACATTTCAAACGCAAAATACAATCCCTTGGGACCCTCTTAAAGAAATCCTGCCTTTTTACAAGTATTTTTAAAAAGTTTCTCTCTCTTCAATACACCAACAAAACTTCAAACTTCACATACCACCACATTGAAAATGCAAGAATGCACAATACATTTTTACAGTATCTGGTTCACAAAAGCCTTGATTCCACTAAAAAACCTCTGAACAATAATTTCAAACAAGCTTTGTCATAATGTAAGCAAGAAAATCTGCTCAGCAGATTCTCCTTCCAGTGTCAACTGACAGATTCCAAAGTGTTGTACAGCATTTGTCTGACAGCCAACAGTAGTGTGAATTGCATGCAAGAATTCATTTAGTAATTCATCTGGAAACATCTGGATTACAAATTCAGTCTCTTCTATGCTATCTTGAAGGAACATTCAAGCATACACAGGGGGTGTCCATATGTCTTGTTACAGCTCTGCATCTTACCAGACATGGGTCCACTGTTACTCCTCTTGCTTCCAGATTCTTTCTGACAGTCGTGACTTCATCATTTGCCAGATAAGCAGGGTGTTCTTCATTGCACTTGATTAATTTCTCAAGCTCATTTTTTGTTTCATTACGGACATGCTAAGATAGGAATGACTAGTTACAATTAATTATTATAGATTCAGAGGTCATCAGCATCTCCTCAATAAACACTATATTTGCTTAATAAGCCAGAACATAACTCTGATGCTATTAACTATTACATTTAAGTGACTACAAAGGGTAGTTGTGCAAAGACATTTCAAATAGTTTTAATAGTTTTTAATTCAAAAGAGATTTTCAAAAGCTATGAGCAAATGGGAAGGTTATGATGAATGTAGCCAATCAGAAGATACAACTGTGAAGAGAATGCTAGTGATAACACTATCACATACTAATTAAATCCAAATGGAGCATGATTGGAAACTGCATGTGACTTCTGCTCAAAAGGCATGCTTGAAGAGTATAGAAGAGAATAGCCCAGTCTCCACATGCTTTCATGGATTCTTTGTATTGGAAGAACTTTAATACACAGGTCAATGGCATAAAGGCAAAGATGTAATTCAGCTGAAGAACAAAAAAGAGTTTACAAACCATTCTGTAGCTACAGTATGAAAAAAGTGTATGAAATTCTTTGTAGTATTTAAAACAATGAAAAGTAAATTTTTTTGCAGTCATCTAAATAGTGATCTAAATAGTTTGTATTTTTTAAAATTCAAAGTTTTACTCAAAGTTTTCTGAAAGTAGTGAACTGCAAATTCTTTATAATGTTTTTCCTTTTACCTGCTCTTTGGTGCGGCCTACCCAGTATAACCACCTTTTCTTCCAGTCTGGACCCACCATATCTTCAATAACAGATTCAGCTGAAATATGAAGCATGGTATTAACCAGCACATCAAATATATGCAACCAGTCAAATCTTTAGTTCCAAAACTAGGTACATGAAGAAGAATGGACATTTTATGTTGAAGAACATAAGATGCACCATACTGAGTCAAGTCACATGTCTTTTACTGGAAGCAACAGTTGATGCATTTTATGAAAATTTTCAAATGACTGCCAATGGGTAGGTACTGAAAGGAAGTACATAAAAACCACAACAGCCCTTCCAGTTCCAAATCAGGCATTTAAAAAAAATAAAATCTTACCTTGCTGCAACTTGCATCAAAACTAATTGTGTTAAGAAAACATAAACGGACAGGAGCACAAACTTTTAAGGGTGTCTTTTGCTCAATATTTCTATCAGTATTAGTACCATTTCAAACAGTCACCACTGTGTCAGTTGTGCTGATATCAAAGCTTGCATTGCAGTGAATTGAACTAGACCCACAAACTGGTCCAGCTTAAACAGCACAGAAGAGTGGAATACATCAGACAACTCACTGTCTTTGAGCCGACTTTGGAGCGTCTCTTCCATAAAATGAATGGCTGCATCCCACTGCTGTTTATCAGATATAGATCGATCTTCTAAGGCATTGTGCTGGATCACTCGCTGCAATACAGAATGCCATTTTAGCATGCAATAAGTAATTTATTCAGGATTTAATAGAAAAAAATTCTAGCATTCTCTTAATTTTTTAATGTCTGCTAAAAGCTTCTATTGGGCACATGCAATTTATTTACAGGGCACATGTCAAAGCACTGTCAAAAATAATTTTGTGTGCATTTAATATGACTCTTCTACAGCCTAGCATAGATAATGTAAAAAATACAGAAGATGATATGAAACCCCTCTGATTACAGAATGTATAAAGATGGTAATGAAATTATGTTATTTTATGTAGATGCACCAAACAGAACAAATGAGCTGATACTAAACTATTCTCACCAGGCTGTCCTTGTGCAGCCAGTGGTTATGGAGGACTTTTCTGAACCACAAACCAGTTTTATTAGATGTTATTTAGGGTAATAATTAATAAAATATAATAATGACATTAATTGAGAAATACTGTATTAAAACATTATATGGAAAATGTGAGATGGACACATCTCCCTGTCATTTCATGATTACAATGAAAGAATGCAGAAATACTGAATACGCAACTTCAGTACAAAAATTTCAACAGCACTTAATCAACAAGGCAAAAAAACCCACTACATTATACCAGGCTATCCTCTGCTCTCTCATTCCATTTATGTCGTTTAATAGTTTCTTCTTTGACAGCCTGTTTCAGTTTATCAAAGATATCATCATGCTCCTTTCCTTTTTTTTCTGTCATGAAACGGGAAAATTCTTCTTGCAAAGTCTCCCAGGCCACCTAGAAAGTTAGCAAACAATTCCTCCTGAAATGGACCATTACACTGTGCACCAGCTACTAAGAGAACATTTATGACAATTCTTACAAGTATAAAAATGTGGAGACTTCCTGAAAACAAACATGTATAAGAGTAAGTCACTGAATTTTCCTTTGCTGCCTTAACCTTTACTAATAAAGGCAACACTAAACTTTGCTTAAATATATTGCAGGAAGTGGAATTCTGTTAAACTTGCATAAATCTATTAAATATCAATATACCTACAGGAAGGGTTTGTTTAACTTTGTAAAAACAGGGTTTTTTGGTCTCTAGTAGGCAAAATTCACCAGAAGAGCAAAAATACAATGTTTGTTCTCTGTATGCTTCTGAACATCAAGATCTTGCCAGCCTTTCCTGACATGTAAGTTGGTTGAGGGGCTGACTGCAGTTCTTAAACACCTTACACTTCTGGAGTTATGCTTTAATTTTAAAAGGCTTTGCACAGATTTGAATTTCTTATTTTTTAATTTAAATAACTAAATTCTCACCTCTACTGCTTTATTAGGCAGTTGCTTGTCAGTCCACTGCTTCAGTTTGATGTCCACAGTGGTGTTAAATGTCCCTGAGTTTGTAGTCTGTGCTGCTGGAAGGTATATATTCTCAATCACATGAGTAGACACCCTTTCCCATAAAGTTTTCTCAAGAATCTCCTCCCTAAAATGAAAGTTGTAACACATGTGATGGTTTCCAATACACAAGTGACTAACAGGTATGCATTCAATCTTAGAAATACTGAGAAAACAAGACTATTCTCACAGTAGTCACTGCACTGCACAGCAGCTCCTTGAAGCCTTTAACTAAGCCAGCGTAACCATGTTGAGCTGTGTGTGGGCATGCATGGGAGGCGGGGGAACAACATGGGGCCAGACTGCAAAGCATCAAAATGATCTGACTGAAGTCCATGCTCCCAAAAGAGCACGTGGATTTTGTTTCTGCAGTATTCTGATTTGATTGTTGGAACATGTTGTAGCTTTCCATCTGGGATTTTCATTGATTGCTCCCAGATTTGACAACCAATGAAGCAAGCTGACAAGTCAAACTTTTACCAAGGTGTATACTTACATTCATTAGCAAATGAGCTTTATGTCACTATAAAACTAAGCACTATTTACCTATTTATGGTGCCTTTCATGAAGTAACAGTGGAAACAAGCCAACTTCAACCTTTTTAAATTGCAATAAGCTTACTCAGGAAACCTTACAGATGCAGTGAGACAACTCAGTTGAGCCAGTGTAACATCCACCCAGTACCCACAGAGCCAGTCATGCTCCTTCTGCACCTGCCACAGTTTCTGGCACAGGTTTCTTGCAGCCCAATTTGATGCTTGCTCAGAAAGCTAAATCAGAGTAGATTGTATGAATGCCAGACTTGGCAGAATGGTGAGACCTAAGAGATGAAGAATAAAAACTGCCCTTTTTTCATGGTAGAAGACTCAAGACTTTTTTTTCAAAATAGGTTGAAGTTCAGGACACAAGCCTACTCAACAACAGAATAACTGAAAATCTGTATTTTGTGTTTAAAGCATCCTTCCTTGAGAATTAAAAATACTGAAGCTGTCCCTCTTTCATACCAGTATTAATAGGGATCAAAGTCACTAATTTTTCTACTTTTGAAAGAGATGTTCAGTGTATTCGAGGTAGTAAAAGTTGAAAAAATTACCTTTAAATAAATATGGCCACCAGCAAAAAATGTTTAAAAAAGCTTTGTTTAAAATACGACAACTTAACAGTGTTCAAGCAGAGATCAATTACTGATCATTCTTTATCACCATTAGAAGAACCAGGGATGTGGCAAATTAGTTTCACTTGCATTCACTTACAGGGTGTGCTGGAACCCACCTGTTATGGATTTTACCACTTAAAATGCACTGCAGGAGAAGGGCAGTTCTCTGATTTAGAACAAATGCAACCTCATATTCCTTCCTTACTGATGTATCGTTAAGAATACACTTGCTTTGCCTAATCCAATCAAACTTAATTGGAAGGAATAGAAATTTTAACAGGATAGAAATATTTGCATTAATCAAATGCACTGCTGTTTTTAGTCTGGATATAATGGCATTTTTATAAAAGCATTTTTTTCAAGACTTACCTTTCCAGTTCTAATTTATAGCTCAGTAAGTGCTATAAATCTAGAATCACCATTATACTTTAACTTTCAAAAGAAATGCACAGAAGCATTCATGTTACGCACCCACCCAACTGGCAATGTGAAATGAAGCAGACTAGACATGGGCCAGGGTTCTTCAGCATCTATTACACAACCAACAGTAGCAAACACCAAAATGACAAACCTGTATTAGATTTGGACCAGAACAGTATTTCAGACTACTACATTGCATACAAGCCTTTCTCTGAGCACAGCCACACACCCAGAATTATTCTAATGTCAATAAGAGTCAGACATTTTATCTTTTTTTTTATTCTTTGACCAAATAACAGTTCAATTTGGGTCACTGAAGGCAAAGGCATTAAAGAAATCTTTTTTTTGTGGTTCTCAGTTGTAGTACAGGCTGTCAAGGTAATCCTTTACACTGGCTATTCTCTCAGCATGCACGTACAGTGGCTTTACTATGCAGCGATGCCACACGGTTAAAGTGCTTAGGCTGAGCTCTCTCTCACACCTGGGCTACCTTTCACTGACCTACTTTCTCGGTAGTACAGTGTGACCTGATTGAGGCTACCAATGAGATCCACATGTAGGATGAAACCCTCAAACATCCAGGAACAGGTCTTTTTACATCCAGGAATTACATATTCTTTTCATTTCCAAATCTCTGATTCCCAGAACTACAAATACTTCTTTTTTTTCCAAGGTCATACACATTATTTTTGATATGCACAATGATAATCCTCAAACATCATGAGGAATTATTCATACTTCAAATGAACATTTGAAAGCTTCTTTATTATAATTGTTCCTTTCATTTTTGAGGAGTATCTATTGTTCATTACATCATATAAAAACAAAACAAAGCAAAGCACAAACTGATATAATACATTTTTTGTGGATAGATTATACAGGTATTTGCTGATTCAGAATAACAAACAAACATAGGCAACTGTCACAGGGACAAAGGACATGATAATACATTGTCCAAGAAAAACTGTTTCTTACTTCTACTTGAACATTTTGTTGACTAGAACTCTTTGTATTTTAAAGGCAAACTTCTGCTAGTTAACAAAATTAAGATAAAAAAGGAAAAAAGAAAAAATTACCATACCAGTGCTTTGGTGTGACCTGAGTCAAACTTATGACTTCATCAAGAATCTCATTCTTCGCTTTTTCAAACAGTTCATTCTATGCAAAAGGAAGTAATAAGATTAAGCATAGTTTGATTATGTTTCCATACAAAAAGTGAAAAAAAAAAATCAAAACCCTTTTCTAACAGCCTTTAAGCCTCAAATGATACCTCCTGCTCACATTCTGAGCAATGTATGTGCACCTTGTAAGCTACCTGGTTTACCATGTAACATCCCACCCATCTCCTGCATGCCTCCAGCCAGGCTCAGTATTCAGAATCTCTACAAAGGAGTTAGAAAATGAGATCCTAATTGTTTTGTTACTCTGTCTGTCTAAAAGACCAGGGAATGCAACTTCTCTATTCCAGTTCTGTCATGATCACAAAGAAACACTGACCATTCCTGGGGGCAAGCTAGGTCAGGTAAGTGTATACTAGAAGAGTGAAGGACTTAAGTACTGAAGTATCACAATGCTAAAACAGTATTTCATCAAACAGAGCTCACTATTTCCTTCCCCTAGAATAATTTACACTGTCCTCATACTTTAAAATGTCAGTTCTTTATGTTGACCCTAAGAAACCTTTACAAATGAGATTAAATGGTATAAATTTTAATTCATAATCTTCAACCCTTTGTAGTACACCAATTAAAGCAGTAGTGTAACTTACCCTGTCAAGTTCTCGCAACCGGGGGTAATTGTTCTTCCATTCAGTCTCCAGATTGAAACGTGTGGCTGCAAAAACCAAAAACAAGGCCTTAATATTTTTAATTGTCTCCGTAAACTTCATCACTACCTTAAAAGTTTATCAGTTCCTAAAATTGCCACAAATCTTGATTATAACAAACCCTCAGAGCACTTTTAGTGCACCTGCAAACGAGCAGAATTTTTTGCTGTCTATGCCAAGATATTCTATCTGCAAATTGAAGAATCCATGCATTAAAAAAACATAGTGGAAAGAGCCATTCAACTTCCAGTTCTGCACTTTCATGTAGAAAGCTATATTTTAAACCATATCTGTATCCAGTAGAAGAACTGTGTTTCACTCACAGAAAAAAAAATAAACAAAAAAACACCAAAAAGCCCCTTAATTTTTTTTCTTCATACTTATTTGCTCCTTCGGTTTTTAGAGCAAGAGGGTACTTCATACCATGAATTACTTTTTTGGGTCTTTTTATAGAGATTAACTGGGGCAATTACCAATTAAAAAGAAATATTGATCATATAAAACACAATTGCCCAAGCATGTTGGCAAAACATGTATATGGAAGTACTATGTCTTCAACAACAAGTTGCTATTTCACTTTTTTTAAATAAAAGATGCTTACCTTTAAAAGCATCTGCTTGCTGCTCCACAGACTCTCTCACCATTTTCCAAAAGCAATCTGACACAGCAAGACTTAAGTTCTTTGTTGTTACCTGATGTGCTTTCAGCATACACGTCCTGTAAAGAAAGACAGCTAGATGAAATCTATGCCTACTCATGCTTTCTGGCCTGTATTTTCTCCTCTTGAATAAAGCTTTGCTTTTTATAGAAGAAAATAAGATGTATATGTGCACCTAACTCAAATTCTAGTCTCTTTCTCCAAAACATGCAATGTAGATAATCACCACAGCAAGGGGGAAAAGCCCCAAACCAAACCAACCAAACAAAAAACACTCAATGTAAATAATTTGTTTATTCTAGAGGTTGCAGTGCAGGTACTGCAGTCCCAAAGACCGCGCAGGGTACCTTCCTGAGAAATACCAGCCTATGAAACCAAAACTCTGCTCTATGAGCTTCCCTCAGAATGCACCAGGTAGCCATTCAAATACAATGCTGTCACACCAAGACAATTGATATTTAGAGGCACCACAACTCATATTTGGGCTGGGTTCCCCCCTCCATGTATCAAATGCCTGGACATAGGCAGGAACATATTTCTTGTAGAGCCATGGAGAGAGAGAAACCTTGGAAGAGAGGCCCAGAACTGCAGCGGAATCAACTGCTGCCTGAAGGTGCCTGTCTGTCTCCACTGACTTTCAGCAAGCATTAGGAAACCAGGACAACTTAGTCACTTCAACACTGTACTTAGTTTAAGCAGATTAAATCTCAAATAGTCCACATTGCAACCCTTTTAAGTTTAACAAGAAAAACTGATGCTATGATTTACCAACACAGGCTCATTTTAGTAAAAAGAATGAAATAGCAACATACTTTAATAGCTTTGAATTTTGAAAAAATTCCTCTTCATATTCTTTAATAGATTCAATGCTTTCACTGCTGTTTCCTGGAGAAAGAAAAGAGTGCTGCAACAGTTCCACTTAGACAGTTTTTTCTGCTACCAAGGACAAAATAAGTAGAGCTAGAGCTCTCTTTACCTTTTCCAGTAACAACTGCAAAATAACCCAAAGCTTTCATTGGGAAGAGTTTGCCTTCAATGATTTGCTGGATCTATGAAAACAAAGGATTAAAAAACCATGGTTAACTTTGCACAGAGATATTCTACCCTTCAGCACAATTTTAAAGCCAGATTTAGCTATATCTATGCATAGACTACTGCAGGAAGCAGTTTGTCATGGGACTATGAGTTCTACTGATATTTAAAACAAAACAAAAAAATAAAAGCATAGAACAAATAAGGTTCAACACAGCAAAAATGCCTATCCCAGAAAACCCTTAAGCCTTTTCTGAAATTGGAACTTGCTCAGGTCACCTTCAGAAATAAGTCAGTACTGTAGCAAGCCGAGACTGAAGTCACACAGCTGATCACTAAAAGCAAGGCTTGAGTGATATTAAAACAATCACAAAAAAACCCCACAATCAAATCACACTGGGTACAGAAATAAGGACTCAAAACCATCTGGAACAGGTAGGTGAGATCCAGCATTTGACAGCATCCCAAGCATTTTACCACATGTGACTTTAGCCACCACAATATGAGAAAAACAGTTTCAACTCACCCTGTTTGGGCTCGCCACGTTTTTCTCCGCAAGATCAACCTTAGTCAACACAAAAATTGTCCTTTTTCCTTGGGGATCCATTTGGCTGACTAAGTCTGTGACAATACTGCGTTCTGCATCCACTGACCCATCTAAAATAAATACAGACTTGTATTCTAGGGACTATGTAATCTAACACACAGTACTGAAGGCACAGTAGGCATCAAGTAAGTTTCAAGTTACAGGTTAAAACCAGTAAAATTGGACCCATTTGTGCGCACACACTGTGAAAATTTGCTTTGTTCTCAGCATCATAAAAGACTAGTTTCTTGTATTTGTATAAGTTTTGAACAATACCAACTTGCTCAAAATATTCAACTCCATTATTGTATGCTGCCTCCAAAAATACTTTTGAAGAAATCTTGAATATTATTATCACCACCATTTTTCTTTAATGATTAAAAACCCATATCAAAAAGTTGCTTTTCACCACAGGTTTTGCACAGATTGCCTCAATTTATAAACAGACATTCCATAGTATGCTATTTTGTACACTATTCAAATTATCACAAAAGGAAAAATAATGCAATCAGGGCAGACCCCAGAGTAACATAAGAACTATGATTTAAAAAAAAATCCTGCCAATTAGATAACTACGTAGATTCTAATTACCTTGAATACAGAGGATAATGGCATTAGGATTCTGCATGTAGGCCTTACTGATGCTAAAGATAGTTTCCTTTGTATCTGGAGCCATACCTGATGTCACAGTCTTTAATATGTATATGGAAATACATATTTAAAGGAAAAAAAGAGAAAACAAGAATGTTAAAAAACCCCCAACAGCTAATGTCCTCACCAATAACACTACATCATTTACATGTCTTAATTTCTAAATTTTTTTTTATTTATTGCATACTTACACTTATGACTCCAGGTAAATCAACCAGTACCATTCTCTGCAAACCAGGACCTTTCACACTTAAGGAGATGGTCTGTGAGGTAAAATTGAAATTCTAGGTTTATACACACAACTGCTTTGCACGTAGTTACATACACACACATACATAAAACTATACAAATGCATATTTACACACATATGCTTTAATCAGCAACAACCTGTAAATTTTAAAAAGAAAGTACAACTTTAAATGCAAGTAACTGATACAAAACTTATTTTTAACAGTCCAAATACACCTTGTATAGTGCAAAATATTAAGTATACACAAACTGGATTCACCACAGTATCCTAGTTGAAGAATACTTGCAAAAGATATACATGTACAGATACTTGCCACTAAATATTTGACAGGTCTTACCTCAGTGCTAACAGTGCACCCTTCTTTCACACTGTTTCTCATTCTGATTTCTATTTCATTTCTCAAAGCTGCAAGCTGTTATAAGAAAAGCAAAATACCAAATTTCAGTCTAATTAAACAGGGGCTTACAGATCACAAAGACACATTTTTTTCCAGAGAACTAATAAAAGTCACATTAACTTCCAGTCACTTCTTCATACTTACATCCTCCTCTTTGGTCAGATCAAACTCCCGAGAGCTGTCTTTGAATAAAGCCACATGGTGGGGACCTTCACTAAGGGTTACCTAAATGGTAAAAGCCTAATGAGAAAACACAGCAAATCTAACACAGAGAAACATACGAAGTACATAGTGTATGTGCACTTCCCACTGTAGAAACACATGACTATGTAATGCTTATTTAGCACAAGTCTACTTAATGGTAGGTGGTACTACTGCTACACAGATAACACACAAGGATTATATACTGGCCCGCAGAGGTTTTGTCACTGGCTGAAACAACTACCTTGCTTAGGGGCCATTTAATAAATTTACGTTTATGTATACTTCAATTTATGGCATAATCAGCAGGAGACCAATACAGCAAATGCTGATTTAGAGATAATGACGTGTCTTACCTTTACAGGTGAGCGTGTCATCATCTCCCCAGACCCTCGAGGGAATATGCGGGCTTGGGCGATCATTTCTAATACGCTGGTTTTTCCTGCACTTTGATCTCCAACCACCACCACCTTAAGTGAAAATTCAAACAGCCATTGGCTTTCAGAAGGATATTGTGAAAGCTTAGACAAAAGTTGACTAGAAAGACATGAATCTGTATCAACAGTAGCTGCATTCTCTTTGATAATAAATGCATTGGTTTAAAGATGGAGTCTCTGAAGAAATACTAAGTTGCAGTCACGCAAAAAAACTGACTTGTGCTTAAGACAGCACAGTCTACAAAGCACCCTGTCAGGCCACCTAATGAAGAGAGGAAGGACTCTGTGCTCTCATGGCAGGCATCTCTTCTCTTCTTGTACAAAATCTTGTCAGCAGGTAAAACACTACTCATCTGGCAGATGCTGCTTCTGCCTGGAGAAAGGTGAATTCTGAAGCAGTTGCTGTCATTTCCCCATCTTAGTGGCTTCCTATAGAAGCTACCAGTGCTACAGGCCATTGTGCAAGCAGGAAGCATTCCTGGTTCTCCCCTATACCAGCAGTCAGGCCAACCAAACCCCTTTGCATGGTCCCTCCAACAGCAGCACTGCTGCAGGGAGAAGGCAGGACACCTTACCCTCTGAGCTCCACTCACACACACTGGGAAACAACAGCTGTTTTACAAAGTCAAGGAAGATGGGGCACCCTGACTGAAACCATTTAAAATTAAAAGCTAAGCACAGCAGCAACATTTGAACTAGACAGGGTTTTACATACGAGCCAAGATAGACTTAACATAGCTAAATTGGTTATTCTTAAAATTATCTTATTATTTTTAAAATGAAGAACCTGTCTTACGCAAAAAACCTGGAGTCACAAGAAAATAGCCTAGAACTAGCTCTGGATTATTCTGGAATATAATTAAATGCTCTATTCAATTATAAGACTGGTGTTTAGTAAAAGTCATTGAATTTGTTATGTACTTACTCGAGGTAGGTGATCTTGAGTGTTATAACTGGCATCATAATCAGACAGGATGTCAAGTACTTCAGAATACATATCAATCAAGGATTTCTACAAAAAAGAAGTACAGAGAGAAAACACAGCCAATTAAGACAACAAAGACTGGGTTTCAGATTACTTCATCTGGAGACTCAAGAGTAAAAATGTTTTTATTCTCTCACGATGGCTCAACTGTCCGCACTGCAGCACAGATCTTTGTTTTATGAAGTACACCACCAAGTAAAATCATTCCTTGTCTCCTGTGGATGCAAATACTACAATACCTTGCTGAAGGAAGAAAATGAGAGCTCTTACCCATAAGAGAACAACAACGCTCAAATTTCAGTGTCCAAGCTAAGCTGAATTGTGTTCCTTCCATTAAACATCAAGACTTATATCTTTAGTTTGATGAACAATAAGCATTAACAAGGGTATATAGTTATCAATCCAATTCTGCACAAATAAGAACTCTTTATCTTCCAGTTCTCCGAAGAGCAAGATCAGTATCAGTCAGTGAGTGATGCAGAGAGTTAAGAGTTGTGCTCTTCAACTGAAGCCATTTTCAAAAGTTATAGAGTAAAAAAAAAACAACCGAAGAAGGTACATATAAAAGCTTGGATGAGTCAAGATATTAGCTGAAGTATCTTAAAACTAATGATACAAGTTCATATATGAATTAATAAATACAATTTAGAATAGCACGGTTTTGTAACTCATAAATACCTTTAACTTCCTCTGATGAATTCCCTTGTCATCTCTTTGCAGGACCAATTTTCTTAATTCTTTGTTTTCCTTCTCTAGTCGCTCAAGCATTCTTTGGTATTTGAGCTATAAAACAGTAGTACAAATATACTCATGTAATTATGGAAATAGTACACTCACACAAGCAAAGCTTTACTACGAAAAATGTATAATCGCTTAGGCAAGTCCTTCAAAAATATAGAAGCCTTTGTGATTGTTACAGTTATTAAAAATCAATCAAGATAAGACTGTCAGGATTGTTTTTTGCAATGCAACTCCTGTGCTTCAAATGTCTTAAAAAGACCACACTGTTCAAGCTTGGGAATACATAAATGAATTTTTAAGCATCTTAAGCATCATTTTCAAAGAAGATACACATATGGAATCAGACAGAACTTAAGTGTCAGTGGGAACTGGCCATTCAATCAAAAAGATCACATGGTTTAAATGTGAATTTTCAAGGCTAGTTTAGACCCTTTCTTCATCATACACTCTCAGTTCAAGACACAACTGTACCAGCTCAGTCCTGTTTAGGAGATTATGACAGAACTCTTAAGATGATACACATATAGTTTTGATATTTACCATGGAAACCATTTTCTGTGATATAGTAATGCATTTGGCCTGACTCTATTTTTAAGAACAAGTGAAATTTCAAGCTGTTATTTAAAAAAAGGAAGTAATAAATGCATTCAAAACTAGCAATATATCAAGAGGCTGGGAAAACCTGTATCAAAACAATGTGGCTGAGCCAAAGAGCCAATCAATTTAGAAGCTTATAGATAAAAGATTAAGTACATTAACTTAAGAAAAGTGAGCAAGCAAACCAAAATACTGACAACTATGACTAATATGCATCAACCCTGAAAAAAATCTAGCTTAAAAATAACTAGTTCTGCCTTGCTAATCAAGAAGATTACAACTTTGTTAGAATGAGGTCTTGCATTCTCTAAGTCACTGTCAGAGAAAGAACAGACTAGACTACATTTTTACCAAATGTATTTCAGGAGTGCCTTTGTCTAGTAAATCTGAGTGTGCTGCACATAAATCACTGCTTAAGACATCAGTAACTTGGAAAAGTCACCTGAGTGCGTAGAAGTTCTTCTTGAAGTTGATCAATCTTCTCTTTGTCAGAAACCTACAAAGAAAAATAACCATGGCTACTATCACTTTAGTTTAACCACCTCAAGTAACCAAATCACAAACTGAAAGCTTCATTTCACATGAGACAATTGACTTTACATGCATTTTGAAGCAAGTAAAATTCTTTAGCTAGCATTTGAGATTTGGAAAATTTTTAGCAGATGGAAAGCTTCATCTGCTACAGGAGGTTCACATTAAAGAATCGTCTGAATTTCAGTACATGCAAATGCAAAAATTAACCCTTCAAGGCTTAACACTACGAAAGTAGACTTAGGAAAATGCAACTTTATACAGTGCTGAGTTTTCTGACCACTGAACTAAATGTAGTTTTAGTGGTTGCACTCTCAGGATCTCCTATGTTCATGCTCTGAATAGCACAATCTTAATGGATACAATCACTAAACACCTGCTTGCTACAGAAACTGCTTTCAGGTGAGTATTCACTATTTCTGAATATTCATAAGGATTCTTATTTCACACTTGTTTGTCAGAATGATAATTATAAACATGCTGCACAACTTCAGAAATGTTAGGTATGACAGTCTTGAAGGGTTATTTCCAAATTATTTAAATTACATTAAAAACTGGAAAAATCGGGGTATTATAGTACAATATATTTTGAAGTTCAAGGCATTAATGTAATAAGATCAGGCAAAGAACCATTCTTAGACAAATATTTGTAAAATATGTTCACCAAGATGTAATAAACAGTTGTCTAAAACAATTCCCTTTTAATAACACACAGACAAAAGTATAACTGGTGCAATACAAATTCCTATGAGGGAAATATTTACAAACAGCATAAAATCTAATAGTTGACTGATGAGATAATCAATTTAGAAAAGATTGTAAACAATTAATGAATGCTTCAATATTTAAATAAAGTTCATGTAATAAAGCTCATGTGACATTTACAACTCAAGTTAGCTTCAGATCAGAAAGAGCATATTATTTAATATGCGGAAGACAGCTGTCATTTAGACATAAATTAATTCCATTACTATAATTTCACACAATTATTACAGAGTAGACAAGAAAAAATTCACAATTATTCATAGTAACTAATATTATTTAGCTATTAAGCCTGTAATGTACAGAAATCCAAGCTGACACTTCCACTTTTGTCTAATTATTTTCCTGATTCATAAACAGCAAAGAGGAAGTGCTGTATAATAGCTTTTAATTTCTGATAATTAGTTCAGTGGTAGCAAAAGCGCATCAGAAACAGGGTTAGTTTAACACAGAGGACTTGATGGTGCAGGCACAAGGTGATATATGTAAATAAGCATTTACATATACATACAGCTTCAACACTTCAGAGCCATAAGGGGAAAATAAAAATAGGAGGGCAAAGAGAACGGGTGTGGAGAGTCAAAAGAAACAAGAAAATTGAAAGAAAGAAAAGGAAACAGTGTTTCCATGTGCTACAGACTTTCAGAACAGTTTCTATTTTGCTGCTCTCTGTTTTTAAGCCTGTTCTCAAAGGGCTTGTGGGGCTGTGATGCACCTCCCAAGTCCAGACAGACACCTCTGACCACACGTGCACCGTCTGTATGGGCTGTGTGCTTGTGCTCAACACAGTAAGTCCAAGTACTGCACAGAGCTGCAAGTTGCAAAATACCAAGCAGAGAATTACCTAGCACTAGATGACTAATTCTAACAAGGATAATTAAGTAAGCTATGTCAAAAATAACGAACAGCTCTGGAATGATGTGTTTGCCTCAGCGTTTGGTGCAGGTGTGATTTCAATGTTTGTACAAACACAAACGTGTACTCCATAACAGTCCTGCAATTTTTAAGTTGCCAATAAAAGCTAAAGCTAACAATCTGAAGTACCAATAGCCACACGACTAATCTATGATTTCTACACCCAAAAAAAAAATAAATCAACTATTAAAATATGTCTACATAGGCACATCAGTATTTGTTTAATCCAGTTCAGCATGGTTTGTACATCAAGATTCCTCCTTCTTTCCCCATAGCCAGCATAAAGAGTTATGAGAAAACTGGAGAGCTGTTTTTAATCAAGGGTTCCTACACACAGATGCAGATACCTGTTTACTAAGATTACCAAAAGCTCCTCACAGAGTTAAACATTTTGCACAGTGGCTGCTTTCCAATAACCTTTGTCACATACTGCACAAAATAATGGCATGCCAGTACCTTTGAAACCACAGTTATTGGTCTTGTCTATTCTCTAATGAGACCGTAAATAATTTTAAATTCATCATCTACAAAACTACAATGATTTCTAGTAATAGAAATGAAACTATCAAGGCCCATACAAAATGTATTCAAGCAGCCATGCACAGTGCAGCTGTGTAAGACTCAAAAATGACACTGCTAAATATTTATGATAACACTAACCAAAAAAAACCCAACAGGAAACAATTCCATTTGTGTTTTTAGTATCCTGTCCTGATTGTGAGATGATTCTTACTATTATTGAATTTACAACTACAGTAGATTTAATATTGAGTAATTAAATTAAAATGGAGAGATGTGCAGGCAAATTGGACAACAAAGCTTCCAAGAATGGAAATAAAATTATAATGTTCTCTAACAGAGAGGCAAGCAAGCTTTCTCAGTTAAAAAATAAACAAGTTCATGTATTTTCAAAACGACCTGTGATGACTTATTTCAATGACAGGAACAATTTATTCTTCCAAAGGAGAATCTGGATCAATGATTGGGATCTTTGAGTCACATCACCATATTAAGATACTCGAGAAAATAGTTTACCACCTCTTTTAATGTGATGCAAGAAAAAAACGTTAGCATGACAAAGGCACAATCCTTGTCATAAAGCATGTATACCAAATGGGACACTTGAATGCTGTATTAAAGCTTTTTAAATGCAAAAGTAGGTAACACAAAGCACCTGCCATGGAGGGCAGTATAACACTTACAAAGATAGCCCTTGAAGCTGCTTCACAGCTTGGGAATTGTTGAATTAGTTGCAACAAAGCACTAACAAAGTGGAATTTCGATCAAAACCAAATGTAATATCATGCTCATTTTCCTTCCTGACTGTGTTTTCTTAGGCTGATAAATTTGTATATATCTACATATTGTATTGCTTTTCCAGCAATTTTTACAATTTATACATTTTATTATAAACTTCAAGCTACTATTCCGTACTCCAGCTCTCTCAATAAACTGTATGCAACCCAACAGAGGATGGAGTTACCTTTATTAAAAAAAAAAAAAAAGTAACTAAACAAAGAGAGACTGTTTAGATCACTGAAGACATCTTTACTCTTACTAAAATACACATCTAGAAGGGAACGAATGCAAGAAGAGTTGTAGGTCATCTACTGAGATAAAATCATCTCAAATAATTGCATTTACACTATGCTTTATTGTACGATGATTAGGCTCAGTATAACTGAAGATAGAGTACATCAGTGTTATTTTAAATCCAGACAGAGTATTAAGTAAATGAATTTGAAAAATTAAATGAGAAAGAGATGCCTTTCATCTTTTTTTTTTTTTAAATTAAAGAAGCATTAAAAATTTAAAGTGACCAGGGGTTGTAACTCTCAATGATAAAAAAAAAAAAAAATATGGCAAGAAAGTAAACTATTTGAGTATGAAATGCTACTATACTTTCAGAGAACAGCGATTTTCCTCTGTTGACAGACTGAAAAACATGACAACTACATTAACTGCTATGCAATTACATCTAAAAGTTTAGTAAACATTTAGTGTGTTCCTTTTTCTGTGGGATTTATCTTCAGAGGTACAAAATAATAAATTTTGTATTTAGTGCTCAATTCCAAAGCTGTTGATAAGTACAAATAATCAGAAAGCTTTTGAGGGGGCACAGAAGCAGCCAACAAAGCAATGTGGTTAAGAATTACAGATTGTAACAGGTTAGACAACTAAAACATCCCAATTTAGGAAGAATTTCCAATTAATCTCAACCACATAGTAATTAATAAAATGACTTGGGCTTAAATTAAGTAATTAAAGTGAACTGCTAATGTTCAACAACCACAACATATCAGTATAAATTCCACTTTAAGATGGCAAAAGGACTACCTTTGATTAATATACAGTTGATACTAGTATTAACAGCAGTATTTAATCATCTGTGCAAAATTGTTTCTAAGGAGTTGCTGTCATTTTCAGATTGGTAACAGTATAAAACAGGTAAAAGTTGCCTCTAAATAGATATACTCTTACAAGATAGAGCTGCCATAAGCAACAGTAAACAGACAACACGAATTCACACACTTTCCTTAAATGAATTTTTAAGGCCTGAACTTTAAATAACAGTTTTTATAGAGGCAGAGAACATACAATTTCAAAGTGACACAAAGTACCTGTTCTGCTTTTAACATCATGCTTTAAATTCAACGTGGTTAAACCAAAAGAGGACTATACACACACACTACACTGTAGTGAAGTTTACCGTGGTAATTATTTGGGCCCATGATTTAATTAGTTAGATTTTCCTAGCTCAAATACAGAAGGCTGGAGTATTTGATTAGTGTGAATGCAGTACATATCGTCCCTTAAGCCATCACCTTTCGCTTCTGCTGGGATGAGCCCATGTTATATTGGCCAGCGGCTCTGCGCGCTTCCTCTTCGTGCTGCTGGATTTGTTGTTGTAACAGAATGAGTTCACCAAGCAGGCCCTGCCATGAGTTTATAATAAAAAGGAGAGGAAAATTTGGGGTGTAAGGAGAACAAAGTTAAACCAAAGGGCATAACAAAGACAGATGAAAAACAGGTATGAATGGGTCAGTTCAAACAAAAGTGAAATTTCATTAGCAAGATCTCACTGCCTGGAGTGGGTAGAGCCAGCAAAACTACGCATTTTGCAAATCGAATAGAACAAAACAATTACCATTTAGCTACATATTAGAATTACATTCAACTTTAACTAAGCATCTAAATCTTAAAAAAATTCAACTATGCTGGCTTTAAAATATTCTCAAAGTGTTCAGAATTTAATTTGAATTATTCATACCAAAAATTTTTAAGTTTCAGCAGTTTTTCAGAACTTAACTGAGCATGTATCTACAGTGTTTTGGATATTCTACACACAGCTGAGCACAATAACTAATAGGCTCAGCTTTGTCAGGAACAGTTCCTTTTTTGCTTTTATTCCCAGCAAAACAGAGACAGTTTATAGAAAGATGATTTTTGCATGCTACTTAACTTTCTCAAACTAGCAGAAGAATAGTTTCTAGAGCATTAAAAAAGAAGCCTCCTCTCCACTGCTGTAACACACTGCAGCTTAAGATCATGCTGTCATAATCCTTCCTGATCACTTCAAAAATCCCTAAAACTCGATCATTATTCCTTTACTCATTCAGCCATTTCCAAAAAGCTTAGTTCTCTTCTCCTCCACACCAAATATTCCTATAATAGCAAGCTGTCTTTCAAAACTAGTTTAGAAACACCATGCCAGTATCTACTGGAATTTTATGAACAGTTTATTTCAGAAAATGTAGACAAAAGTATTAATGAAGTATTTAAATAACTCTCTTTTAAAAATACATTATCTTCTAAGAAAACATGTAGTGAAATGAAAGGTTTCAAAAATGTGCTTCAAGAATCAAAACAAACGCTGAAATAGAACTTTGGTGTAAGAATTCAAGACATCTATGATCAAGTTATACATTTGTTGCATGAAATACACACACAGGCATGTACACATAAGGATAAACAACACAGGAGAGAATGGAAAAAGGAGAGAGACAATCAAATGACCAAATATAAACATTTGTTAAACAGTGATTTGTATCATTTCAAGCACAGGAAAATCTTCCCATTTGTATTTTACTGAACCACTTTAAGATTTATAAATGTCTCTTGCCAGACTAGCAAACGCATTAGAGCAGTGCCAGGAACCAGGCAAAAGAATTCATTTCTACCAGCAGCAAGGAGAGAGAGCCTCACAGCTACACTTAATATTTGAGGAACAATAATAATATTTTGCTATTGTGTAGACAAGGAAACTCTCAATATGACCCAACACATTCCTTTTACACATTATGTTATGGGTCTCAAAAAAATGCAAGAAAAAACACTGAACAATATCTGCCATAAAGGCCTTTGAGCATTTAAACAGGAAATGCAACAAATGCTTGAAGTCATCAAATCTGTTTAATGAGCAATTGCTTTCTAAGACATCTGGTACATGAGATTCTTATTCCACAGTAAAGTTTGAAAAGCCCTTTTCAAGTACAGTTAACACATTTAATAAAATATTCAAATAGAAAAATAGTGTGATTTAAAAGGCCTATTTATAACAGTTTTTTTCTTTGTATATCAGTCAGTAATCTTATTATTTCCATTATATTCTATTTCTTAATTTATAGCTTCTAATTAAAACATCGATATAAAATTTAATGCACACAGTATAAAAATAAATAATAAATTTTAAAAAAAAAATCAAGAACCTTAAATAGCACAGAACTAACCACACAACACCCAGGCTGATATGAACCAAGACACAAACAAAAATATTTACATCTCTCACATTTAAAACTACCACTGCATGTCCCCTCTGCCAAAATCAATCATTCCAGTGTAAAACGAGGTTTATTTTACCTAGAAAAACCAACACCTAATTCATTAATGGGATTTCAAGAACCAAATTCTTTACAATCATTATATTACTCTTTTCATTGTCAACAAAACAATAGCTGAAAGGCACACTGGCAGAAACCCTGCTAAGTCATAACAAGAATCTGGGTGCAAAATAAATTTAGAAAACAGGCAAAACAAGTGCTGACATTGTTCCTGCATATGCTTTAGATCCCCCTCCATTTTTGACATTAAAAGTAATATAATGTACTTCAGACAAGTATGGCGCTCTCTTTAATTTTTAAAGGAATGCAAAGGTATGAAAATGATGCAGGTAAAGAGATCAGTTTCTAAAAATTTGAATAAATGTCACAATTTTATCCAGAGTAGCTCTAATACGAAACTGAAAATTAAGTTGGGAATATAATGGTGTTATTAATAAAATAAAGCAAGTTATGAAAACTTTACTGCGTAACTTGCAAGAAAGAATGAAACAAATGGGAATATTTTCTAAAAAAACAAAAAGATCTAAGTCAAGTGATATTTCTTACTCAAGTCTCTTTTCCCCTCTCCAGCAGCAGCTGTAGTGAAGGGCTGTGGGATATTGTGCCACTTCTTACACGGGCCAAGGGTGAGCCAGTGGGGGCCAAGCAAGGCAATCACACACTGCCAACTCCTCAGCAGTGCAGCAGGTTCTTCAAGGCATGAGATTTTACCAAAGCAGAGAGAGACTATCGAAGCCCCAAACCAATATTAGAGTCACATTTTTCACTCCAACTCCATCACGGATATAACCACTATACATCATCTTTAATGTCAAATGTTAAGCTTTGGAATTTGTTTACTTTAATTGGAAGCTATTTCTTTTTCTTAGAGACAGACAATAGTGCAAGATATTCCAAGAAGGTAACACAGATGTTTCAAATACAAGCCTGAACTAGTCCCTCACATACCATACAAGATATTATTACTACACTATAGTTTTCATAACTGCCTTCTCTCTTCTTTCTCCCAGAACAAAATTCCTTACTTAATGCAGGTAAAAAGAGATTTAAACTCCATTCATTGAAGTGACTTATCTGAACACTCCAGTAATTTCAATTTAATTCTCTTTTTAAAATATGGTACATTAGCTGGCAGGCAGCAGTACAGTCTGATTTGGTGTTCAGTACATCTTTCACTCTCTCAAAGTTACCTTGCAAGCTAACTAGTTTTTTGTTCTTTCTACTGAAAGTTTTCAGTCTGAGAATCACGCCAAATAACAATTCCCCAAAACATGCCTCCAAATGAGCAATTCCTAGATTCCTTTATCAGTTACTAATCTCTTCACAAAGAAACAAAAATATCAGATCATCAGAAACATTTAATACCATATTGCAGCATTTTATGCATCCATACAATCACAAGTCTTGAACTAGCATTGGTTGACAGTGGTAAGCATTGAACGTAAAAAGGCCATCTAATTCATTGTCTTGAAAATAACAATTTTGCCCACTAATTAATTCAGTGATTATGCTTTGTTAGGTACTCATATGTACCTTGTTTGAAATATTATGACAAAAATGATCATATTAATAAGCAAACCAATGGTTTCTAAGCATAATATAATTGAAATTAGAAAAAAATAAATCAGTAGACCAGACTAAACTTTCTAAATGATACTGATTTCATATGGGCTGATAATTTCCATACCACAGCCAAAGTTTTACTGGAAATGTTAAAACACAGATGTCACTGAATCAAAATAAATCCCAGGATAATACAAGTTTTAATTATATTGGTGGTATTCGGTAAAAATTTCAGTTAATTTAGTTATCAAAGACAATAACTAAGATGGCCACTTCTTCACAAATCAAGAGTAAGTTATTTTTTATGTTTCACACAGTGAAACCTGTGATAAGAAATCACTCAAGAGAAAATAAAACAATATAAATAGACAGTTTACAGACAAAGGGGAAATAAAAAGCTAAGTTAATTCTCATGTAGAAATCCATCACTGTTCTACAGGGGAAAAAAATGCTTGTAAGATGTGAGATTTGTACAGGTTTCACTATGTATTGCCATGCAGTATTAATGTAGAATAAATGTATACATGCCTGCATATACAGAAAAGTTGTTTATGGAAAAGCCCCAGTTCAGACAATTTTAGTGCAAAAATAATTATATGATTATTTACAAATTTCCTGATATATTGCTTTCCTTCCATTTTTAAAAAATAAAACCAGGAAAAATGAAAAGCCTTTAAAGAATGAGCAACATGACAATATAGAAATTTAACAGAAACAAGATCTACTGTTCATTAAAAGAAAAAAAAAAAACAAACCCACAAAAAACCGCTAAAACTTTGTCAAAATACAGTAACATTTTTTTCCTAGAGAACAGTAACAAAAATGTGATGTATGTTTTATCTAGATAAAGAAAGTAAAAACCAGACTGCTTTAAGAAACAGAAATTATTTATTAAGGTAGAAATTATTAAGTAAGAATCACAACTGTGAAAATGTCAACAGAAGTGAGGTTGCAAGTAGAAATGCTAAAAAATAACTATAAAAGCCTAAATGAACTTCAGTAATAAGCTATAAACTGAAGTGCCACTGAGAACATGCCCTGATAAATTACAAATGCACATAAAATAGCTAAATCACATTCTTATTAAAAAAGCAATCCTCTTAATAATGCAATTCCTAAAGATTTTTATGACTGCCTTGTATTTCCTTACAGAAAAATACTTACTGTCACTGCACTAATTATATATATCTGAAAAGTAGTAATGCATAATCCAGTAATTTTCAATGATAAATTCTTTTCAAGCTGCTACAAATAAACATCTGCAACTAGATGCTGGTGCACTTCCAAACAATAAATACTGATTTATCAAGACATCTTCAGTTTTGGAGGTGAGTAATTACCTTCTTGAACTGTTTGTCGTTGTCGTATGCCTGGTCAGTAGCCCTGAATGCTGTTTCTCCTGGAGAACCTAGGACATAATTACAGAAACTCATTTTAAGATGCAAAAGGCACTAAATTCTTAAACTACACCTAACATAAAATTCAAGCTTCAATCTCTATGAAACAGCAATTCAATAATCGTTGAAGTTGCTATAAAAAAGAGATTCATCTTAAGAAACTGAAGAAGAAAATCAGTTTGAAACTCGTCTGAAAATTTTGTATCTAGTTTTGTCACTCAGATTAGTTACATCACAAGGGAGTAGGCAGCTTCAGTTAGACTATTAAAAGTTCTCAAAATATTGTAAAATTAACTCCTTCTGAGAAACACAGAAAGATAATACAAACTCCACTGATGTTACTGTTACAAGAAAAAACCAAACAACTTTCCTATTGTAATGACATAGGTTTTCAGAAGAAGCTTCTGGAAAATGCCTGAAATAAAAGGCATCTGCTAAGGACTGTGGCACAGACATATCTATCATTCATCATTGTCAGAAGGGAGGATCTAAGTCAGGAGAGGTTCTTCACCCAGAGGGTGGTTGAGTTCTGGAACAGGCTCCCCAGGGCAGTGGTCACAGCCCCAAGCCTGACAAGAGTTCAAGAAGGTTGTGATTCTTGGGGTGTTCTGGGTGGGGCCACGAGTTGGACTCAATTATTCTGATTGCTCCCGTCCAACTCAGCATATTATATGATTGTATGAATTATTTTTAAAATAGTTGGAAAGTATTTGTAAATCAATATTAAATTGCTATAAATAGTTGTGTTTATACTGATATTCACTCCTCTTAGTATGGTAGTGCTTTAACAGTTTGCTTTAAAAAGGCAGGTTAAGGGCAGGAAAAAGGGCTTTTACACACCTAACAACAGAAGTAGATCAGAAGCTCCTATGACTTCACTAACCAAATTGTAACCTGTGAAAAATCAGCAGAAGAGGGGAAATAAAAATTATAAACACAAAACAAAATGCAAAATAAAGAAGAGGGATCTTTGACTCATTTGGAGGACCACACAATCATAAATGGCCACTATGACTGTGTGAGTACGGTAACAAATAATAGGTGACATCTCACAATACAGTCAATAACAACACGACTTTAAACTGTCAAATTTTTAAACAGCCAAAACACATAGGAGATTGTAATCTACTTGTCATTCTGCTGAGCTTGTCCCTACTTATGTTCCTGCTGAGTTTGTAAGATTAACAAATTAGTTCTGCCATTGACAGTATTTTAAAGAAACAGAAACACGTTTCTTATGCACACTGATATGAAAATATTTACAAAGACACTTAGAAGAGTAACACCTCACAGATATCATCTTTCATGAATACAAACTTATGTGGTTTGATAATTATTAAGGTAAATCATAGGAATAACCTTGCACTTTATTACAAGAAAGACTGGATGAAGTTTCGAGCTGTGCTCATTAGCAAGTCAGATATGAAGATCAAATAACTTCTTAGTTTTAAAATGCTCACTGATAAAAATGTGTCATTTAAGTCTACCAAAACATGAAAACCATTAAGGCTGCTACTGCCTAGGTACACTGAATAGACAGACCATTCCTGTGTCTTTTGTGAAAGATTTAAAACTCCTACCTGTTCTTAGATATGCAGGCCCTACCTAATCTAAATCTCCAAGCAAGTTATGCTGTGGCCATGGCCAGATGGAAAACATCATTCAACCCAAAGGAACACCTTTGTTACAAATCTTGTTTCACATACTTGCAGTATTAAGAACCTTCATTCTTAATAATCCAACTCTTTTCTTCTGTAACAGCTGTGATACTGTTGCTGTCCAGTGTCACTCTCACTTTCACCAAGTTACAGCTGGTCACATCCACCTTCTCTGACTCACTGAAAGAACTGACCTTTCAATCTGTTAGTTTAGAGCTGTACAAGAATTCCAGCTTTCTATTCAATTTCACATTTTGGTTCTCTGTACTTGCTACCAGAGTTCTTGCTTTTAAAAACACGTTACACTTACCTGTGTCCATAACACTTTCAGACGAGACATTCAATGAAAACACAGTTTTTTCAGGGTCCATTTTCTTTTAGTGCCTAAGGATGTACCTGTACCCTCATGTTGAATAGCTTATGCTCTCAAAATTAAAACTAAGCTGAAAAATTGTTCTCACCAGGAGAAAGAAATCCTTTCAGTGAAGTGAAGGTCTCTCCGATCTTGTCAAAGTCAGGCAGAAGTTTGGCAAGGTCATCTGCATCAGGGAGGGCTTTGATAAGTTTTTCTAGGAAAACAGTACAACACTTAGTGAGTAGGAATTTTTCCCTATTATTTTTGGGAGCAAAAATGTCTCTGGCTGTAAAACCTAGCAACTGTTCCAGAACATGTTTTTTTTTCTTTTTTTTTAAAAAGTATTAAGAAGTTTCTTTCCACATTCACCTCCCCCCACTACTGTTGGGAAAGATTATGAGAGCTGAAAAACCAACTGCTTTTTTAGACTTTGAACTTCGTGATAAGTTGGGTGCCTCAGGTACTTTATAACTGCCTAAAACTTACTGCTGTATTTCACCACATTTCATAGATTATTCTCTCATATACTTTGTAAAGGATGTTTTAAAATGACACAAAACTGTAACTATGCTCACGTCTTGAACATTTAAGAAAAGCCTAGTTTTAAATTTCATAGAGTGCCAATTTTCTAGTAGTTTAAAAAGTCAAAATTATTAGCTTTAACGTACTGTAAAAATGTAGCATCCACTAGCAATAAGGACATGAAAACATTTGTTTCAGTTATTCAGTCTCTGCATTTATCTATGTCATGCTCATATATGGCATGGGGGTTAGAAGTAGATGATCTTTAAGGCCCCTTCCAACCCAAACCATTCTATATAGTAAAATCTTCATAAATTATTTTTTAAAAAAAGAGCACCTTTCTACCCTGCATATATAAAAAGTCAGTGCTTGACTTTCAGATTTCTATCTTTCATTTGAAAATACACAGAAACATCTACTATAATTTGAAGGTTCAGGAAAACAAGTGTCTGTACTTTGCATTTTCTTCTGTATCTTCAAGATAATTTTGTAGATAGGAAGGTTCACTGTTCTGCATTTTCAACTGGTTTTTTACTTACAGATTTTTTATTTATACCTTCACTTTTAAGTATCTTTCATACAGAAAGAAAGAAAGAACCTCATGCATAATACTACCCACTCCTTGATCAAGCTGCAAATCTTCTTTCAATAATGGAACTATACGGCCTTATGAAAAGACCAAGAACATTCTCAAATGAAAAGATAAATTATGGAAAATCCATGCTAAACAATGACTAATTTCTTTCTACAAACACACTGATACAAATACCTTGGTGAGACACACACTGAAGTCTAAAAATACAAGTACAGTCAAATGGCAGCTAAAAAGTTACTCCTGGAGCCTACTGAGGACCTATGCTCTTATGTTTAGTTTTACACATGCCAGTCTTTAGACAGAGTAACAGCATGGCTTTTGTGATACCGAAGTCGATCAGTTCATCAAGCTCCCAAATGAAGTCAGGAACAATCCACTTATATTCATCGAGATCTGGCATCATGTCCTTCCACTGATCATATGTCTAACACAAAAAGGAAAAAAAATAATGGGAGAAATAGAAAAAGAAATGTATGTAGAGAAGCATATGAGCAGTCTATTGAAAAGTAATACCTGCATATAAAACGTACTAACCCACCATCTTTAGATATGAATAATACTTCGATCTTTTAAAATCTCTAGTAGTTCTCTAAACAATGTTTTCCATGTTCACTCATTTTTATTGTCATTAGTTAGCTAAATAATGACATTTTGTATTTCTGTGGCTGTACCAAGAACTACTGATTTGAAGTATGTAATAAGAAAGACAAAATGGATAAAACAGCTTCCAGAGATAGATACCTTCTTAGCTGTATAACCACCTCCTACTGCAGATCCTAATATAAGATAGCGAACTTTGAGAAGCCTTGACGCCAGTCTCGCCAGCCAAAAGTTCCTGTGGAATTGGTATCCATGTTTTACATTTAAAAGTTTTGTTTTGCGAAGGGGAAGATGATTAAGAGAAGAGAACAGCTGAGTGGATATCCTTAAAGGAGGTCTTTGAAACTTTGAACTTGGATAGTAGGGATGATGAATACTTCGGGAAACAAGATGCAGGTTTTGAAGTGGCGATTTTCTCTTTACTCCACAGGTGTTATTTGCTAAACTCCGGCAGATGACACTAAAAGAAAGAAATAAAAACTCTAAGTAACCAATATCTTAGACACACCATTAACTCACCTCTTTAGAACCAATTCACATTCCATTTTAGCTGGTTACATATAATCTTATTACAGCCCCCTGAATGTACAATTTCCAGCTATCATTGGTGTGCTACCAGGAAGAAAAGAAGCTGTAAACATGGGTATGGGATTTCTAGTGACTACAGAAACAAAATTTTATGTACTATTTACCAAGTCTGTTATGAATTAAATCTAACTTTCACACTGGAATAAGGCATGTTTGTGGCAAAACACAGTCTGGGGAAACAGGAGTTAAGAGCCCACAGAACACCTGCAACATACAAGAAAACTCAACAGTTTGGCCTATCTTATTTTCTAAAGGCACTTGTAGAGAATATGAAGTTTGTAGAGGATTTTCAAACTTCAAAAAACAATACACATAAAAAAACCCTTCGTAGAATAAATTTGTCTTATTTTGGCAAAGCAGATTCTCCTTTGGTTGGAAGCAAGTTCATAATGACATATTTCAGTTCCTTTCACTCTAACACACTGTGGCTCTAGGATTACAAGACTGTGGTTTTGTCTTGGGTTGTGACAGACAAGGTTTCTCCTCGAGAAGGCTGCACTGTGTTTGTTGATGCCTTCATGAAGGAATTCAGATCTAGGCAAGTGAGAAAATTTCAGTCTGAAAGACCTGACTCTGAAAACAGAGCTCAGCCATGAAATGTACATGTTAAGACACAGGAACTGCATCAGTCCTGCCCTCTCTATATTAAAACAAACCGAAATAAAACTCCTTGTGTATTTTCAATTACACTAACTGCACACTTCAACAATTGGAGATAGTTTGGTAAATTTAGAAAAAAGACAACTGCCTTGGAAAAAGCAGTTTCTTCTGCTACATTTTAGTCCCACTATCGTATCAGAATGGTTAATATGAAATCATTTACTGGATGCAAAATATGAGTGAAGTTACAGTCTTGAAATCAAAGCTTGAAATCAAATGCTTTTTTCAGGGTTTTCAATATTATCAAGTGCATTTACTTACAAGTGGGACAAATGCAAAAAAAGAAAGTGCTTCAGAGCATTAAAAAAGAAAATTATTCATCCCATAATCCTAAACCATTTAAAATTAACAGATCTTAAAGAGAATAAGTGAATCATATAAAATGGCAAATATTACAGCATTTTCTAATAACATGTTCTATGACCTATACAGCTCTTAGGCTTGAGATTTTCAATGTACTGGAAATGACATTTTCTACGGCAGGCACATTCTTAATGTGCAAATAGTGGAAAACTTTGTTATAAAAGCACTTTTGACCCAGAAATTGAGCTTTTGGAAGATTAAAGATCAGAATTATATGAATTCAGACATTTTTCTCTCAAAAAAAAAATAAAATTGCCCATGATCTACATTTAGAAATTCCCTTTAATGCAATGGAAAGCTTCAAAAAAGAACTCCAGGGACTGTTCTGCAAGTCCTTTTTCCTAAATCACTATGATTGTGAAGGGCACCCTCTTGCTGTTACACTAAACTATCTAGAAGGCTGTGCCTTGGCAAGAAGGAACTTAGTACCCAGAAAGAGGTTAATAAGCAGGAGCAGAACAATCCTTAAACTAGTGACAAGGTTCTTCTCTTTGATATGGAATTACAAGGGGTTCAGAAATTAACTACAGATAGTGCTAATACAAAAGTAGCTACTACCAATAAACAAATGAAAGTGTCTAAACACTGGATTTGTTTTATTTCCCACTTTTGAAGGCAGGTTTTTAAATCAGGGAGTGGTGAGGCTGTACAAAGCAAGCCAGTGACTGGGCTGTCCTTTATTTTGTTTTGCAGCTATTGCCATCACCCAGATATTTAATAATTTCAGCAGACACCATGTGGTAGCACATTCTATGGCAGCTGCTCCTCATTACTACTCCTCACCTGGGCCAAAGGCATTTTGTGTAATATTATGTAACTTCTCTGTGACCGTTCTTTTAGAACACACTGTGTTTGGCAGTATGTTTAAACTGAAGGAAAAACTGAATTCCATCACACAGTCTTAGGGCAAGAACTCGATCAACAGCAACTGCCTTCTGAGTGTTATTGCATATTTCAAACCCAGCCTGCTTTAATTGCTCATGTGAACCTTATAATTCATTAAAAACACCAAGTATTCCTCCATTATACCAAACTTCCACTTTTTTTGTGCTCTCCTCCTGCCAATAAAAATTCGTCATGAATACTGACAAAAAACCCACCCTGAGATCTTCACGGAACAGCGCAGTTAGATTGCAAACAACGCCAAAACCATGCTATTAAATCAAGCACTTCATGAGTTCCAAATTTAAAGCCGCTAGAAAGCTGTTTTTAACAGCAACGAATACTTGCCTTCCAGACCCGTTTAGCCCTGCCATTAGAATCTGTCTGATTACAGGCCTGCGCCTTCCACACCCGCACCCCGACCCGCCGGGCGGCTCCCTCGCGGGGGCCAGGCCCGCCGGCAACACGTCCCGCTTACCAAGCCGCCGCTGCCCGCGTCCGCCACATCCTGAGGGCCGGGAGGGGCCGGGAAAGGCCGGGAAGGGCCGGGAAAGGGCCGGGAAAGGGCCGGGAGCGGCCCGGGAGCCGCAGGAGCGCGGCCGGGCAAGGGCAGGGGGAGCCGCTTCCGGGCACCCCGGTCCGCCCGCCCGCCCGGAAACTGCGCCTCCCTGCCCAAAGGTTCCGGGCACAGCAACGGCGGCGGCGAGGGAGGGAGGGATTTGAGGGAGCACCGCCGGGTGGATCCGTCCCCCTGGGGTTGGGTTATGGATCCGAAACATCGGGCTAATGGATCTGGGTTCCTCACACCGGGATTATGGATGCCTCATGCTGCGGCTATGGATGCCCCCACGCCTCTCTGTGCGCCCCCGCACCCCGTTTCCCCGGCAGGACCGCGGCGAAGCGGCAGGCAGAGGGTGCTCTGGGAGAGCCCCTGGGGCCTGCCCGCCGGGCCTCACACGGCATCACCTCTGGCTCGGTCACTGCTGGGCGGTGCGAGACACACCACGGGTGCTGGAGTGTCCACCTGGCAGTGCCACTGCTCAAAGTATCCCAAGTATTCCCTCGTGCCTCATCTGAATCCTCGGTGCAGCAAGTTATCTCTATCCACAGTGGACATGGATATTTTCTCCAATTACGTGTTTGAGAATTGTTGCCATGACTCTTCTCAGTCTCCCTTTTTTTCTTTTCTTTTTTTCCCCCCTCCTGTCCTCTAAATAAAACAACCCTAAGTCCCCCTTCCATATTTCAGGACTCCCTTGCCATTCTCAGCACTCTCCTGTGGGCTGTCACCAGCTGATTGACAGGTTCCTGTCTGTAATGTGGCCAGAGCTGCGTGTCACATGCTGAGAAAGAGAAAATCAGCTTTGGGGTGTTTCAGAGGTCAGGTTTCTGTTTATATTGTGGGATTTTTCAAAGAAAAACAAATTGTGCAAGGATGACATACCGCACACATATATTTTCAGGGCTGAGAGAAAAGTTGTTGGGATGAGATGAGGCACATGTTTTTGTCTTATGCTTGCCTACTTTCTGTCTATTTATGTATTTACGAGTTTAAGAGACTAAATTTTAAATCTTAACCTTTGCTTTTGTATTCTGGCTCGACCAGTTGTATTTGTTATTTTGATCTCATTTTTAAAGGCAAGTTTCAATTTAAAAATAAGAATGATGATACTCCATAGGACATGTTACAAATAACTTTTTATGTATAAACATAAATGGAGAGTAATTCTTACTCTGAACAGTAGAGAGCATCATAAAACTAAATGTTCCAATTGAGGCTGCTTTAGAGGTGTTTTCTCTAGGAAATGGTGAACCTGCTTAAGGAAATGAACAAATATCACCATCTTCTTTGGACCTGGATTACCAGATTTTGATGAAATATGATGAGACATTGTCAAACTATGGAAATGATGGAAGTTTTACACCTTTAATCTGTTTTTTTCTTGGTTTTCAGTTTAAAAGATAAATACCCTTATTAAGGGTGTTCTGTAGGAGCAGAGATTGTCAGTTGGAGCTGGAATAAATCTACGAATAGTGAAAAGATTGTATGAGCCTTGGTTCTTCCTTGGAAACTCTGGTTTGGTGGGATACTCTGCATGCAGCTCATCTCTGTGACAGGGCAAGCAAGGACCCCTGCTGCACCCTGGTCTGCTACAGAAAGAGCAAGGCTGATGTTTGGGAAAGCACCAAAAACTGACCAGGCAAAAAAATCATGTATGACATTCCTGTTTTGCATCCCTGGTGCCTCCCAAAATAATGAGTAATTTCCCAAAATCATCAGTCTGCCTTAGAAAAGGTACTTTGCAGTTGTTTCATGTCTGTCATAGCTTCTACATAATAATGGTCTGTTTTCCTGTGTAGTCAGATTTATCAGAAATGGGCTTTAATGCATTCCTTTTTTTGAAGCTAAAATGAAAATTGTGACTCTCATATGATATCTGGAGTTCCCTTTGCTCAGTCTCAGAAGAACAAAATGAAAAGTTGAGAGGCTCAGAGCAAGCCTCAGAGTTGCAGTGGGAGGAAGGAGGGGGTAACACTGAAGCTGGAGTACAGAGAGCACCTTATTCCCCCTTGCTCTAATGCAATAAATCATCCTTAACACAGCTTAGTACAGTTACATCCTTTTCAGGCCATTCTCTGCTCTGGGCTCCTTTTGTAAGTGTTGTAGGTGTCATGGCCACATAACTTGGCTCCCATGCCAACTGCTCTCACCAACATTTGCAAACACATCTGTCCCTGTGCTGTGCACATCTGGTTTGCAGGTCTGTGCCTGGCTCACATTATTAGAAATACACAACTTTTATTGTATTGACTGACCTAACTTCCTCATTTGCTCTTCTCTGTTCCCTGCATTTCTCCCGTTTCTGTCTCTCCGAGCCTGTCCTCTGGAGGACAGGCAGTGGTGTTTCCTGGTGCTTGAGTTACCTGAGACTTGAACAAGTCCAAGCCACCTGGAAGAAAAATACTAAGGAACACGAGCTAGCTTGGTATACTTCTTGATCTGTTTTGGTTTCCCTATAAATAATATTTTAGTTTTCTTAACGTATTTGCTGGAAGAACAGGTTTTCCTTTCCTGACCTCATTCCTAAAATATTTGTTGTGTAACTTCTTAAAAAGTAGCAAAGTACGAGGAAATAGTAGTGAAGTGGGAATGAATCACAAGACTAACAATGCAGCCCAATACTAGCAAGAAAAAAAAAAAAAAGGGTGGTAAAACCCTCAGTGTTGTTTTCCTGCCAGCTTCCTTTTGGCTCTGATTTGAAGGTCAAAGACAGCTATATCCATATCACTGACATCAGTGGGAAACTCTAGTTTCCCCCAGGAGTGAGTAAATATTCAGTGATGTCTCCCAGAGCTCTATGGTGAGGTCAGAAGGCATTCCATGATGATATTCTTAATATTGAATAAACAACCTGCTTACAGATCCTACGTGGCTGGATCCTGACACAGAATCAGTGCATAAATCCACCTGCACAAACTGGGGCCCCTTGTTTACAATTCCAGAGCTTGGATTTTTTTTTCCAAGGCATATGTAGGGATCACTGCTGGACATTTAGTTCAGACTGGTTGCTAAGAGTGTTAACAACAGCAATTCCTATTTTCCTTCTTATTTGGACACACTCCTGGTCTCCAGTGATTCCATAATCTCTTGAAGAAAAACTACTCCCTTCTTGCCCTCCCCTAAAAGTTTCATGCCAACGGCACTTACTTGCACCTATCAGAGTTATGACCCAGAGTCATATTGTGGCAAACATTTGTGAGATTGAACTTTTTCTATTTTGCAGTGTTTTTGAGTGAATTCTGCACATACCCTTAAAATTGCAAAACTCCAACAACAGAATGGAGGGAGGAGAGATAAATATTACCTGCTCACCCCAGAGAGGGAGGAGCTCCATACTTGAAACATCAGCAGAGTTATAAGGAAGGTGTGTACTTAGATCACTTCCTCAATGTAGAGCACACTATGCTGAAGACCTGTCCTGAGGGTCCTCTAGAAAGTCTCCAGAGGGTCCTTTCATGGGGGAAAATCCTGCCAGGAACCACTATGCACAGCTTAACCGGGGAGAAGAGAACGAGATGGTGAGTTTTATCTCTGTCTAGGTCTTTCTCAGCTTGAAGTGGAAGGTGGCACATGTTCTGCAATAAAATGCTACAGGTTGTAATTGAGTTATGGCTGGTTGAAGTGTTCCCATAGAAGAAACAAACAGAAAGGAATATTATTTTTTTTAGCAGAAAGAAAATAAGGTTGGCTGTGTCCACTGGATTTAACTGCTTATCCCCTCCAACAGGGGATGGCTCAATAGATTATTGATGGGGTGTTACAAGTCTAGGTGGAGAGGGTCTTAAGGGATGGGCTTAAGGAATAGGCTGGAGTGGTGTCCCTCATCATTTGACAGCTGAATGTCCAGGGTCAGCTCCAGTTAGAGAACTGGAAATCTTGGCTTTCTCTGTATTATGTTTGCATAAATAATTGTCAAATGTGGTCTATTGAATTGGCAACACTATTCCAGCCTAAGCACTTTTATAAATCTGGATTCCTAAACACAGAACTACCATATTTCTTCCCAGAGTTTCTTAGGGAGAGATATGTCTGCATGCATTCTGTAATATGTGGAAGTAAGTCCTATGCTTATACAAAATATCTGATGTCCTGCCTGGCACTTCTCTTAAAAAGTGATCACAATACATGATAGAAATGAATTCAGTGTTTCTTAGCTGCTTTGGCATTACTGTGTGTTATGAATCAGCTATTCACATGATTTCTGTCTATCTAAAATATTCCGTTGGAGATGTCAGATCCATAATGCAGCTGTACAACAACAATTCTCATATGTATCTGGTAAATGCAGTGCTTCTCAGAATTCCTGTGCTGCAGAGCCACCATAGTTCTGCTTAGAGTGCCTGCAGGATTTCTGGGTGTACAACAGCCCCAGCAAAGCTATTGAAATGCAGTCACTTACGAGTAGACATGACTGTTCACTTTCAGAAATTCTGGAGAAATCCTCCATATCTCCTTGCTGAGAATTCTGTTTTAGTGAAAAAGAGATCATGCCATGGAAAAATACAGAGTTTTTTTATCTCTAGATAAGAATGTAGATTCTCAGAGAGCAATCCCAGCCATCCAGGGAAGGAGACATGCCACATTTTGTGTAATGCAGACCTGGGTAATTTGAGATGTGCTGGAGAATGTAGTACAGAGTCACCCAGCAGCATGAACTGAGCAGTGCAGGAAGCACTGGCTACGAGGGTGGGGACTAATTAGCTCAGTGCGATGCAGAACCCAACTGGCTCTGCCGCCCAGTTACTAAACCTGCTGGTGGCACCCCACTCCTGGCTCTAGCCCTGGTGCTGATGTGCCGCTGCTCCACAGCTTCAAACAGCTGCTGGGTCTGTGCTCCACCCTGCCTTGTCCTTCTAGGACCATAACACCCTGTTGTGCTCTCAGCACTATTGGCACTGTCACTAGCAATGCCAGAACTGAGCTTGAGCTAATTAGGTTAAAGTAGATTGTCTGGTGCTGTGTACAGTCACACTATTGTACCTTCCATGTCCACTTCCAGCTGTGCACTACCAGGATACCCAAGCTGTGCTTGCATGGTGCCAGTTATCCCAATGGTCTTGTTTCTCACCAGTATCATACTGAGTCCATGTGCCCTGAATCTGGTGCTCAGAGATCTGCACTGTGAATCTGAGGTTTGAGTCAGTCTCCACTGTGAATCCAGTGTGTCTCACCATTGTCATGTTCTCCATGCCTGCAGTGAATATGATCAGTGCTCATTCACCTTAGATTCCCAAATGGAAATCAAATTAAAAAGACTGATAAGGAATTTGAGTAGTAAGTGCCAAATTATAGTCAAATTGTGCTAGATTAGGGAGGAATGGGTGTGTGCTTGCTACATATGTGTAAGAGAGAAAAAAGGTATGAGATAGAGAAAGATAGCCATGAGGGTGTATGAGGTACTGCATGGGGAGGCAGAAAAAGACATGTATAGAAAAAGAGAAGAGCTAATGTGTGTATTTGTGTGAAAGAAAAAAGGGAAGTAATATGTAGATGAAAACAGTTGTGAAGAAAGAGACAAAGAAGGCTCTGTTTAAGCAGACGAGTAAAGAAGAATACATGAGGTAATGAGAATTATATGCAGACATTCTTTCTTTGTTAAAATAGTATATTGTAAATTACTGGCAACCACAGCAACTGTCAGTGGCACATAATATCTCAGTGACCCTGCAACATCTTTCTTTTTAAATTCAAAGCCATGAAAAATATTTTTGACATTGTTTCAATGGTCAGTTTAATCCACCTGAACCAAATTATTAACAAGCAGTTCTTGACATCTCAAACAAAATCAGATCACTCTGTGTAATAATGTAATAGCTGCCATTGTGTGGGTGCCAGTTTTTTCCAGAGTGGAACAGTTCAAGTAATTTTGAAAGCAAGCAAGTGGTTCATTTGAACTCTGGACATGCAGTGCTTCCCTGTCCAATTTGCTTAGGAAAGTCGGGGAGCTCTAATAAGAAGAAATGCTTCTAAGTTTTCTTCCGTGTTTCCATTTCTCGTTACAGTTGAGATGGTAGATAGTCCCAGATTTAAGAGTAATCACTCTGACTGGGTGAGAAATCTACCCTATATAACCTTGGGTATGTCTTTGGTATTACTTTCTATGGCTGGAGAACATTTGCTTGAATGGAAATTCACTCTTCTGGTATTCAGCTAAAACTTAGCAAAGTATATCCAGAGCATTAGATAATCTCTCTCTTTCCAGAGACTGCCGTTTGTAGTACCAGAAGGATCTCAGCAGTGTGAGAGCACTCTGGACACAGCAGTTTGCCTCAGAGAGGTCTAATAGTATGCTACCCTTCAGAAAAATCTACTTGAAGGTGTTTTCAAGAAGAAGTAAATTTTTGGTGGAAGAAGAACAGGAGGGAAAAACACAGCTTTATGCCCTCTGCCAATTTGATGCTTTGCTTTGTATATCTTGGGAATAATAATTCCCTTTGCACAGACCCTAAAGTGCAAAGCTTAAATTTGCAGTGCAAAAGATTGTGATAGACTTTGACAGGTTAATGCTTCAGGAAGGGCTTGCCAGAAGCCTGTCTTAAGCATGTGTTCCCCTGTAGCTTATGGCTGAAGGAATGAAAGAACTGCAGTCAGTCAGCTGGTGAACCCCAATTAACTGCTGCATATTGGCAGCTGTCTGTGTGCTTTGGGTTGCCAAAATTCTGAAGGGAATCTATACAGGAGTTTTAAATACTGAGTCGGAAAAATTTAACTTCTAAAATTAAAACAGAACCTGAAAGGTACAACCTTGTTGCTAATGGATCAATAGTGAATGTTGCTACTGGTTTCAGAGAGAACAGAAACAAACCTCCAATGAAAAAGGTTTTGGATGGTAAGAATGAGATTCAGTTATTAAATGCCTTGTGAATCTTAACCAGTCTTTCAAGTCTAATCCTATTATCTGTTGTTATAGAAACAGGTTGTTCATTGTACCTGGTGTTTGAGTTGCCAGAAATATGATCGGTTCACAGCCATGGTTTAGGCTCCCTACTGGTAAATACAGACTTTGTTTTCACCAAAGGAAAAGGTGCCTGAATTTGTTTGATTTTGCACATAAATTCTGCTGTGAAGATGACCTGGCAACTAGAGGCAATTTTTCTTTTAAATGTAAGTAACAAAGACTTGCCGGCCACTAACCTGATAAGCCCTTGAATGCTGGCTTTGTATGAGTGTAAAGGCAGCTAAGAACCTTTCTTGCCAACTGAGCAGGTCTGACAGCTTTTTCTGTCCAATAATCCAGGGCCCCTCCCTAGACCCCCAAGTCAAACCATTTTGTTATGCTAACTCTTCTGACTGTTGGGAAAAAAGAGATGTTAACAGACGAAGAAACAAAATTTTACAATACACTACAATTTATTGAAAAGTATTCTATAGAAATGAGATGAACACTGTATGCCAGCGTATGCTGTAGACAGTGTTACCTCCTATCAGATAATGAGAAGCCCTTTGGAGTCTTACAGATAGTTAATCTTTGCTTTGTTTTGCATCATCTCTTAGTCTGGTGCCCTCAAAAACCCAGGTTATTTGACTGTGAAATGTTGTATGTGCCAAATGCACTCACTGAACTCTAAAAACTTGCTCATGCATTAGAAAAGTTGCCAAGGTGCAAACCTCTGTCCATCAGACCCCTTTTTGAAAGAGGCATGTCTGCACCAGCACAGCCTCTTTGTGCAATGAAATAAAATGCCGCAAAAGTTATTTTGTTAACAAGATAAAACTAACCTGACAGACATGTTCTTACTGGTGACATCAACACCAGGACTTCTGCCAGCCTTGAAGGTATTGTTTGCCATAGTGGACAGACATTTGCTTGGAAATCTTTGTAGTGCAGGTCAAGTGATTCCTGAATAAGCTTGAATAATTTCTAAATGCTAATTACTGTAACTCATTCATGTGGTTGAATAAACCTGCATCATGTATGTGCCTGTTCATACCTTCCTCATGTACATTGTGGATACCGCTGTTGTAGTCTAATATTCACCTTTTCTTGAAGAAGATAATAGTTTTGAGAATTCTGAAGAATTCCACTGTTGACTTATTTTGACAAATGAGAAGTTTATGTTTCAACAAGGAGTTATCCACACATTGATATTTTTTTTTAATGAATGCAGCATTCATTGCTATAATCCTTCCAGCTGAAAGAACAGGGTCAGGAAAAACTCCTCAACCTAACAGAACATTCTGTTCTGAAGTTAAGTATTGAAGGGTTCTGGCTCAGGGAACTTTGGCACGAGAGGTTTGAAGCTGTCTATTTCCCTGCCTAGATTTACTTCTGAATGTGATGTGGCCCAGGTAACCTGCTCCAGACATTTTCAAATCATGGAAAATGCTTTGTATTTGCTTTAGATTCCTTCATGGACATCCAGATACGAAGTAGCAGTTAATATCTGATATTTATTGTTTCCCAGCTTACTCCTTGTAGAGCTCACAAACAACTGTGTTCAGAAACATCACATTCATCAAGACACGAACCAATAAACCTGAACAAACACCTGTGTTCCTATGCAGATCATGCCTTTGAAGGGTCATGGTGCATGGTTTCCTAGGCAGAAAAATAGAGTCTGTACTAGCTCTGTGGTTATGTTGTCATACCAGGCTTGGGGAATCATTGAGCATTTCAGCAGAGAAGAACACTGCCAACAGAAGATGATCCCAATGACTGCCAATTAGATGCAGAGCACCCAGCCTCCCCCTTCTTAATTGTATTAGCTACAGCCTTACTGACTTCTCAGACATCGGGTGTAAGGCACAAAAGCTGAAAATTAAAGGGATGATTCACTGGCAGAAGTAAGATGCACATGGCAGCAATCTTGTTCTTTCCCACCCTGATATTCATGCCCATCCCAATTTGAAAATATTATTCCAGTTATTCCAGGTCCAGCCATATATTGGAGGAAGTCTGAAGGCATGTTCTTTTAACAGTTCTTCCCTTAGGCATCTCTGTCTTCTTGGGAGTTCCTTTGTCTTGATGACAAGCTGTAAAGTCTAGATCCAAGCACGTGGATCTTGCTAGTATTGCTGGGAACATGAAGTTCACACTGTTCTATGTATTATTCTGTATGCTGGTGCTGAAACTGATTCTGTAACCTTTTTCTTAAGGATACAACTAGAGAGAGGGGAATGGAGACCCTTTGCCTGTTTATAGGAATGTGGCTAATAATAGCATGACTGCCACACCAACCACCTTCTAGTGACCTTGCCTTTCTGCTGTCTTCCACGGGCATCTTTATATCTGCTGCAGAGTCACCTTATTCTCTTGGTGTGCTCAGAGATTATAGAAGCCTTTGAAAATGCAATGTGTGCATCTCACAGGTGCTGTGCAGTGCAGGCCACTTCCCTGTGTAGTTTACCATACTTTTCCCTCCACAGTTGCCAATTTCTTTCCTTTAGAAACCTCTTGGAGGTTACCTAGGATGACAGAGTGTGTCTTTTGGAGAATGCCATGGAGCAGGTGTGCCAAGGCAGTGTGTGGAACCACTGGGCAGGGCCTGCATTTCACATAACAAGCAAAGACACCAGCACAGAACCAGGAATTATGCATTACTCATCCTTCAAATTACATTGCCTTTTCTTCTCACCTTATAAATGAATCTTGCAATATCTGTGGCTGAAGATATCTGATCTTCAGAAGCAGATTGCACAGTTGCTGCAGATACACTAGGAATAAGGAGATTGAGGATGCTTAATCCTTACATTAGCAAATTCTCCTGTTCAGCTGATATAATTGCAGGCTTGCAATCTCCCATCTTAGCACAAGCTGAGTCTCCTGTATTAGTTCACTGTATACATTTCATTTCATGTTTACCAAGTCCCTGCTAGCAGTACTGAGAGGAAATTTGGCCATGATACCAAGACCTGCAGCTCTTAGGCTATAATGCTGACAGTCATCCCTTTGAGGTTTAGGGCAAGTCACCTTGCCTCACTGTAACTATTTCCCCAGCTTTAAATATGAAATAATAATACCTACTCATACAGCTACAGTGAGTAACTTCTTTTGGCCCTCTGAACATGTAAAGCATTCTGCAAGTGTTCATTAGTTGTTTTTACTATTACTGTTTTTACTATTTTTATTTTTAACAGTTATTATTTTGGGATGTTGGGCCAATGGCATATTGGCATGCTTCAAATTCCCCATACTGGAACTGTCATGGAAGATGGTAACAGCTGCAAAGGCTGTGTCTATGCCAAGCTGTGCACAGCAGCTCCAGCTGGTGCAGGCACAGGGTGTCATTCAGTACCAAGCAGAGACACTGGCTGAGTCTCTGAGGTGTAGGTGCATTAATGCAGGTCATTGCTATGACAGGGCAGCAGCAGTGCTTCTGATGCTGAAGCTGCCTCAGCTGCTGCAGCGGGTCTGCACCCATCTCTCATCTTTCCCCAGTGCAGATGTATATAAGTTCTTCAGCTTTCTCACCCAAGGATCTTAAAAAACCTGACCAGACAAATCTGCATTCCTAACTTAGGGTCTAAAGGTTAGGACCTCTATATTTTGATATCATTCCTGCCGAGTTTCAAAATACATCTAGATTTTATGAGATGGAAGAAAAGTTTTGTGGAACATGCAAATTTTTTGTAGTCATGTTTAAGACACATAAAGAAGCCACATACAACTTCCAGGACTTGTTTCTTCATGGTACCACACCTAACAAACACTACCTATGGGAGAGCAGTGAATGATGGGAAAGGATAGTATTCCAGGAATTTCTTTAGGACAAATAGTAATTTAAGTAGTTTAATAGTAATTTAAGTAAAAGTATATTTCCCTTGTCTTTTCTGTACAGGATATATTTGGCTACAAAACTCAAAGCTGCCGAAAGGCCTTGTGCATTGCTGGATACATCTTGTCCTGTGGGGCTCTGTGGCTGCTGTTTTACTGGAAGCCAGAGTGGGATGTGTGGGTAAACTGCATCTGCTGCAGCTTGGAAGAAGCAGATACTGTTCTGCTTAGAACAACAGTAGGTGCCTACTTTAATCTTTAGATTAGTCCCTAATATATGGTTGTTTAGATGATGAGTTAATTGAAAGGAATCCAGTTAGCTGAAAAATCTTACACTGCTGGTTTCCAGCAATAATATCTTATGTGTATCATAGTTGATCTAAAGAAGTCTCAAGTATTCCACGTATTATGTGTATGAGGATGTTTGGAATGGATGATAACTGATCAGACAAGCTGAAAGAAATTGGGGTGATAAAACTTCTAATATCTGTGGTTTCAAGACTCTGTTATTAATTCTCAGTCCTTCCTCCTCCCTTCTACCATCTCTGTGCTTTTGACATTGTAGATCTGTGCTCTAGGTTCTAAAACATCTGTTTCATTGGCAGTGTCCAGAAGATCCATTTTCCCTACTTTTTCCTGGATTTGGCTCTCCTGGTGAAGATGCTTCTCACTGTCCTAATTTATCTAGTGAGCCAAACCAAAGATTTGTCTGTCTCTGTCCCCAGCAGTGTCCGATGGTGTGTCATGAAGGATCATGTGAGGGCAAACTTAGATTGCTTGTTTTCTTGGCTGTATGTTTCCATTTTCCATGAGCCATTCCCCGTGTCCATTAAGATCACAGTCCTGCACTTAATGCTTTCAGAGCTGTTATGTTTTACTAGGAGTTTCCTAATACAGGTTTCTATCTGTTGGGGACTGTACTGAAGCACTGAAACATATGTAAACCCTAATTTTGCTTCATGGAAACAACTGCAACACTAAAGGAAGCAAACTGAGACTTGATGCTGAATCCCAGCTGAGCCTGAGTACTCCAGGAGCTGGCTGGGTTGTTTTGCTTCCAGAAGTTTGATTTGTACTGCTTCAAAGATTCCTGAACAATGGCATTTTCAGTGTTTACAACTGAAAAATGGATCACTTGGTACCACTTGGTATTTGAGCTGCCTTCTTAAATGAGCAGACCAGCATGCAGTTAAAATCCTACCTTTTGAAAATCGCAGAGCTGCCTGTTGAATATTTTATAACAAAACAATCTGCGTTTGTATAGGCTGAGGGTATGTGTTTCTTTTTTTAAAAACAGCATATTAGGTTTAATATCCCTTTTTAACCTTCAATTTAGTTTACATTTTTAATTGCCTATTCTTGTGTGTCATTTTAAAAACATTTGCCATGCCAAGCACTCTTCAGATAAATGAGTTTTTAAATGATCCTTTATGTAATTAAACAAGAGTTGAATCATATTGTATGTTCTTGTTATCAAGAAGCTTTCTCAAATTATTCTCTGGGCATTTGAAAATTTCAGATTTGTTTCCCTACATTCTAATTATATCAGTTATCAAATGTGATGGCTACTGCTAATGAGGATACAAGTAATCCCACCATCTTGATCCTTGGAGTTATTTTTTGCTTCACATGAAACCTTCATTCTTAAGTCATTATCATTGTCTCTGCAATTGCAATATAAAAGCCTATTCACTCGCTTTTTTATTGAATTTTGACTCATTTTAGTTCAAATAATGAGCACCTGTGTTATTCACTGCTTTTCATCTCAATTTGCATCTCAAGGTCTACTCATTCTGAAATCTAAATTAAAAGGAATTATCAGAAAATAAGTGCTATTCTGGTCAAAAAGACATTTTATATAGAAAAGTACACAAATAAGTAAGATAAATAATATTACTAAAATTCTTTTTTGAACACTTAAATTATTCCAAAGGACTTATATTTGGTACAGAAATCTTTTTTACTCTTCCCATTTCCAATGGAAGTGTCATAACTCTGCTTTCAGAACCTGGCTGGGTGAGGTAATCAGCTTTTTCCAGCTGCAAAACTGCTCACACACTGAATGTAAGTCAGACTCATAGTTGGCTTTAATGCATGTAGTTCAGTGTTTGGAACTGAGTGTATTTACTACAGTTGTTGCTCTGATCTCTAAGGCTGTACTACCAGCAATTGCTATCAGGCAGTTCCAATGTTGAAGTTCAATGTTTTTATAAAAAATAGGCAGATCATGAACTCAGTTTGTGGCAAAAGCTTGTTTAAGGTACCATAAGGGAGACATGGTGCTAACACACTTCTTCCAGCGAAGTGTTAACTCAGGAGTGACTGTGAAAAGGTATTGGCACTAAACATCCATTTTGCGGCACAGCTCTGTGTTCCTTTTGATCTTCCCTTTACAGTACGGTCATTGCATCTCAGATTGACCTGTCCTGTTTACCTGTCCTAGACCATGACCTAGGTGTTCACATTCCATCCTTATCAGCCAAGCACCAGACCTGCGGTCATTGAATTATTTGCAGCGCTCACATTTTGACAGGAAGGTGGTTCTGTTCCCATTCTGCTGATTTTTCCATCAGTCCCAGGTGTTGTGAGCCTCCTGTTGCTTAATCCTTTGAAAAGCTAGGGCCTACTGTAATCATTTGCTCCAAGGTGACAGTGACTTTGTTCTGGTTTTGGGGAAATTGTGACACTTCTCTCTTATGTTCATTTAGGATGAATTTCAGATTTATTCTCGTAAGACTGTGACATGGATCTCTGTGTCTGCATTTATCAAAAGTAGATCAGATTATGCTGCCATTGCTGAGGAAGATTCAATCTTCAGCAAAGCCATAATGAAGCCAAGTTTTCAAGTAAGTAAAGTATTCCCTGCAGCATCTAGGAAATGATGGCAAATCTCAGCCACATTTCACGGAGTGAAAGTGAGCTGTGAAATGTATCCAGCTAAGAAACTTTCAGCTTGAGGAACACAGTGAGCTGTGGAAAAACAAGACAGATTTTGGAGAACTGTATTCATCTCTGTAAAAATCCTCTCTTGCTCTGAGGTGGGTTATGAAGAAAGAATCCTTTCTATTTCTGAGAAAAAACCTACATTACAAGTAGAAGAGCTTCAGGACACTAGGGTTGGCAGTGAAGAATCAGAACTCCAAATCAAAAACTCTTTTCTGGCATAGGAATCAAGGAATTTAGGGGTGACTGTGTCTGAAGGGAAACTGCACAGAACCAAAACCAGCTGCCACAGTAACATGAAAACAAGGATGAATGCAGCTGGTGGGAAATAGAATAGAAAAGTGCCTAAGCAGAGCTGAATCAGTATTTCCAGAAGTGTTTCACCAACACACTTTTCTTCTTTGCCTTTGTATGCACCGATGGATTTTAAAGTACATTTGCTGGAGTCAGGTCTTGTGTTGTTAACTGTTCTTGCAAAAACGTATCCTGGTCTCTGTCAGTTCCACAGCTTTGAGATCACAGGCACTGGGGAGAAGGCAGGCAATTAATTGATCCAAGCAGACGATCAGGTCCCTCATGAGTTGAGTAAATATAATTATCCCCTGTTTAGAATAAGTACCAGACAGTTCAGTTACGTGTCTTGCTTAGCATTATGTGTTAAGTTGGTGTGAGCCATAGGAATGCAATGATACCTTTGCTAATACCTGGCTCTTGATTATAGATACTAGATCAGTGCACTGAGTAATCCATAAAGAAGCTATTTTCTGTTTCAGGAAATAAATTTTTAACTTCCTAGCATTTTTATTATTTCAACAACAATTTTTAGTAAATATCTTTATTATGAACCTAACTTTAGCTGATTAAAGCTGTTGCTATTACTGCTGGTTTTTGTGGACATATATTAATGTGCATAAATTTAATGTCAACTAGTTTAATCAACTGGCACAGTGTGAAGAAAGTGGAGACTGGTCTGTAACATTTTTCAGAGGATTGAATTAGTAACATAAAAAAGCCAAATATAGCCTTAAAAATTAGGGCCTTCAAACACAATTTTCATATCAGTCTAAACATTTAGATAGAAAAGACCAGATTTCAAAGAGCAAAGAGTTTAATCCTTCACTAGCAATTCAAAACCCCCTACTTCACAGTAAATGATATGGCATGTTTGCTACCTAAGTCCACAGAGTTATGTGTAGTGCCCGAGAACTGTCCAAGGACCTGTTCTGACAGAGTTGAGTCCCTCATTTCCCACTCCAGTTTTTAGCATCACAGATATTGCAGCTTCTATTGCATGAAATCCTGACTCCAGACCTCGTTAAATTAATGACTGTGGTTAACACTCCATTTTGAGTCAGTGTATGAGTTGAGCGTAGATTTCATTGGCCTATAATAATGCTTATTGCTCTGGGTAGGGAGAGTCCCCTGGAGCTGATTTCTTTATCACTGGTGTGTACAGGTGTATAGCCCTGCCTTCTGCCAGCAATAGGAACCATAATTATCTCTAATGGGCTTCGTTACTGTTGCGCAGGACAGGACAGACTCCTTTTGCCAGTTATAAATGACAGCATGTGTTCCTAAGGGAGAACTGCTCTGCAAGGTCTTACCATTAGCAGTGACTCATTATCCTGGGATAGCCTTTCTTATCTGTTGGCCTATCTTCTCAGGTGAAGGACTCAGCATCATGCCTGGAAAAAGCCCAAAGCTCCCCGCTTTCCTCAAAGCCAGTCAGACAATAAGGGAGTTGGTGGCTGAAGATGTAATTTGCCAACTGCCAGTGTACCCACCATGGCATCAGGGATCTCTTCTCTTCATTCTGTGAAATGAGAGAAGACTTTATTCCTTTCTTCACAAAATGGGCAGAGAAGAGCCCTGCTTTGTACTTGATTGACCTAAAGATCTGTAAAGCTTACTGGAACCTGGACTGAGATGGGGATCCCATCCTGTAATAACTAGGGAGTTAATGTGTGCCATGCTGTCTTCTTGCCCTTCTTACTCCCCATATAGTTTGCCTTATCTGTACTTGATCCCAGTGAGAATGCCTAGCTGAGATCAGTGAGCAGGTCTGGAGTACTTTTGTTTCCTATGTTGCATGTATTGTTGTCCCTGTTTTGTTTTGCAGGTGAAAACTATCCAAGTACAAAAAATCCGCTATGTCTGGAATATCTATGCAAAACAGTTCCAGAAGGTTGGGTGAGTGCACTGCACTGGTTGCACAAGTTTCTGAGGAAGTCAAGATTTTTTGTGAATCACATGCTAAGGAAGACACTCCCTTTGTATTTTAGGGTTCTAGAAGACCACCACACTTGCTCAGCTATACATGCAAAATTTGGTTCTGGTCTCACTGGCAATGAACAGAATGTCAGGTACATATTTTAAAACATGAATACTCAATAAATGGATTTCAAAGAGATGCAAATTCACTGTTCTTGATGCACTTTCCAGGAGTTTCTTCTGTATTTAGTAGTATGCACATAATTTTAGATGAAATAGCCATGCATGGACATATTGAAAGAAAAGGGCTAGAGAATTTTGTGTATTCCTTGTCACCATTTTCGAAATGTCTCAGTATTCATCACTGTTGTTGTTCTCAATCAGGAAATAACAATGTCCTGTAACTACCTTTAGGCAGTTCTTATCTCGAGTAAGAGAAAGTCTCTGTGAAACAGTGCAGATAAGTTGTGTGTTTGCATCTTCAGTGGGGCTCCAGGTAGTTGCATTGACCTTCTAAATCAACTAGTTCTGGTCATTGAATTTATTCTCATAAACTACTATATCATTAAACAGATTACAGAATATTTATTATTAAAACATAAATAGAGATATGCTAAATAGAGAAATGATCTTTAGTTAGTTGAGTACTGAAAATCCAGCTCCTGACCTTATCTCACGTCAAATTGTACATTCAAATCACCCTTAACTTTTTGCAGAATTATTTGGTTTTAGATCATGCAGTTTTTTTGAAGAAAGATCCTCACAGCCTTTAAACTGTGATCAGTACAAGCTCTCAGGAATATTGAAAGCTTCAGTTTCTTGAGTGATATTGTCACTGTTTTATCTGTAAGTGATGTATCTTTATCCCATACAGGAGAGTTATATGTGGGCCAAACAGTATTGATGTTCCAGTGATCCCTATTTGGAAACTACTTATCAAAGAGGTTAAGCATTTCTGTTGCTTTTGTTCTAAGATGCTTGGGGAGGAAGAGTGTGTGTATAATTGATTCTGTATCTGAATTAGCTTCCCACTACTCACTCTTCAGGCATGCTCCTTATTCAAATCCAGCTTAAAGCCATTCTGTGAAATCACAGAATAAATTCATTTATTCTCCATTGTTCCCTATCCTCCATCCCCATGATTGTATGTCTGATTGGTATTTGTATGTCCTGGGAGCTCATTTTATTGTCATTAAGAGTGCCAGTGAATGTTTACCAGCTGTACTGGAAACAAAACCTTCCAGGCAAGGGCTGTCTCTTAATCAGCAGAGACTGAGTGAACAGCAGTGCCTGGTGCATGCCCACAGCTACACAGAGATCCAGTGAGCTCATGACTCCGGGCACAGCACCACGTAAATCACCAACATATTTTCAGACAGGAACTGGTTATATGTGGCCTAAGTAGGTGTTTGTGGAGATGTGCCTATGGTATGTGAGCTCCACGCTCATGGCACAACCTGCTCTTCTCTCACCTCTGTTACATTTCTTGTAAGAAGCAAAGCCAGGATTGGGCTGAGTCATTCCCATCCCAGGTAACATCCTATTGATCTGGATTATCTGGTCATTCTGTCGGATGGAAATGATCTAATCTGATTAGACTGAAATCACTGCTAAGAAAATTAGAAAGGGGGTCAGGAGACACAACACTTAATATCTTTTATTCCAGCCCTTTTCTAACAGAATGGACTGTCTAGGTGTACTGGGGTGATTTAAATGTGGCCTGCTCTTTACTATTTCTATCTCTCCAAACAGGTCTTAAATCCATTTTACGTGTTCCAGCTGTTCAGTGTGTGTCTGTGGTTTGCTGAAGATTACATGGAGTATGCCACTGCCATCATAATCATGTCTCTCCTCTCAGTATTTTTGACTGTATACGATCTTAGACAGGTGAGACAACTCACCTTTTTGCACAAGGAAGGTTTATTTCTAATATCCGGGAAAGGCCAGGATATTGCAACATTCACACAGTGCTAAGGGAGTTACTCAAAGGTTTAGTCCTGTGACCTTGTGCAGTAGCCCGTTCAGTGGCCTGGGCTCCTAGTCATTGTAATCTCTGTGTGGTAATGTACCCACATCCTCCCTTCCCCATTCCAGTGCTTCGCTTTGTCACCTTTTGTTACACCTTCTCCATAATTACGGTGGGGAATTTCTTTCCCTGTGTGATTGTATAATTCCTGGTAGGTACATATCCCAGTTTATGAGGCCTCTCATAGCCACAAATAACAAATGGAAATAATTGTTGCTGGATAAATAGCATCATATAAGATGTAACACTTTTGTGTGTTCTCCTTTAATTTATAGCAATCGATTAAACTTCACAGACTGGTTGAGTCTCATAACAACATCGTGGTCACTGTCTGCAGAAATAAGGAAGGTGACTTCTGTACAATTCTTTCTTCAATGTGTTTTGTTTCTATGGCAATTTATATCAAAAACATGTATAGTATCAAATTTCTTCTAGAGCAGTTTGCTCTTCTGTTTTTCAGCTTGCTTGCTTCTGCACATAAAGTTAATTGCATAGAAGTATGTTGTGGCACATTAAACATTAATAATTGAGTTCACCCTTAGCAAAAAAACTGCCAGGAAAACAAAGCAATTTTTCTTAAAGCACTGCTGACATAACCAAATACATAGCTATTACATGGCTGTGAGTCCACTTAATTGCTCCGTGCAAAATCTGTTCATTGTCAAGGTATTTAAAGTACAATCCAAAAAGATGGAGTCAAAATAAGAAATGTTGATCCAGGCTTCTTCAGTTAGGTCAGTGCATTGGATTGCATTCCTTGGGAGATAAGGAATTCTACAGTTGTAACTCATGCCTAGTCTTTCCTAAATATTAGAGGTTATATACTTAGGTCCTACTGTGGTCCTTTCTTTATCAGCCATTATAAAGAATTAACGATTTATTCTGCAGGTAGTTCCTTGTATTTTTTTCCCCTTGCCACAGAGGAGTACATGAAACACAAAGTTTGCATTACATGTCACTTACAGGTTTCCAAGAGCTGGAATCACACCATCTTGTTCCTGGAGATATGCTGGTTTTGAAAGAGGGCAAAACCCTTTTGCCTTGTGATGCCATCCTGATCAGTGGGCAGTGCATTGTAAATGAAAGCATGCTGACAGGTACAGCTCACCCCTCCCAGGTTTACCATCTAAACATCATCATAGCCCTGTGGTTTCAGCCAGTGACACAGGATATACAGTGTTATCATGTATCATCCTTACTATGAGACACCTTTACTATGGCCTAAAAGGGGATTGTTGTTTGCTATATTAAAGACTAAATTGTAGTTAGCTGTCTAAATAGACAAGATGAACTTTATGAGGGTGAATTCATCCTTTTCCACCTTTCTGGAGTGCAGAATTTAAGAAGAGATCCTCTGACTAGAAAGGAGAGAGTGGACAGTGAAGAGGGATGAGCAAGACAGAAAAGAAATAGTAGATGTGGAGCAAAGCTGTTCCCACACAGGGCCCACAGTCTGCTCAGGCTGTTGGGGTTTCTGTCACTCACTCTGAATGTTTCATCATTGCAATATTTTCAGCCTGTGGCAGTGTCTGTTTATCCCTTCAGACACTTAGCCCCATGGCAGTGGAGGACATACCAGGTGGTAGAGTTCCCTGCAAAACAAGTCTTGGTTTGAATCAAACTGAAACCAACAGTTCTGAAATTTCAAACAAATGAAAAATTCCAGAAACCCCCTCCATTCAGAAAGGTTCAGCTGTCAGAAAATAATTATTGTTCTTCACATTAGTATCTGCTTTGACATAAGCAGGATATTTGTCACATGTCAAGCATTGAGCTAAAGGCTCTCCTTTTCACTAGGGAGGGAAAATTGGGAATGTCATGTTTAATCTGCTTGAGGGAATAGTTAGTGACCTGCACATGAGGTTCAAAACAGGTAAACAACAGTACAGGTCTCTTTTCAAGTCTGTATATCTACATCTGGGGTTTGGAGTCCTTGGACTGCTTTCAGTTCTCAGACTTACATGAAGCTGTTGTATTGATGCAAAGGAGAGCTCTTCTCTGGCTATCTCTTTGTTTGCTAGGTTTCAAACTCTATTCACACTGGAGATATCTCAATGTAAAAGTAAAATTTCTCTAAACTGGTTTCTCCAGTAAATACCTCTGTCTTGCAACCTAGTTGTCTAGGTACTGTACTTCTTTAAACATCAGCTGGCTGGTTTTTAGTGTACTGCAGTTTTCCTTATATGAGCTAATGTTCCCTAGGGGAAAGTATTCCAGTAACAAAAACCCACTTACCCCAAGCTGACAACTGCAAGCCCTGGAGAATGTGCTGTGCAGAAGATTACAAAAAACATGTCCTCTTCTGTGGAACAGAGGTCATACAGACCAAGGCAGATGACAGCGGAGTAGTGAAAGCTGTGGTGCTGAGGACTGGTCAGTCAACAATTCAGTTTTCTATTCCTTTCATGATTTTTATTGCTGGAACAGTCTTACTAATGTATCCAGTCACATTAAGTTAAAGGCATTAATCTAAATTCACAGTAGTCAGATGGAGAATTGTTATCCTGGGCTGGGCTAAGCTGTTATGCATTGCTTCTGTTTGCTTGGCAATAACTTTTACAAAAAGTACCAGCTTATGATTAAGAAGAAGAATTTTGCTTTGCTTCTGAGACATTGAAAAAATCCTCCCCTTACAATAAAAATAACTTTTTCTATATTTTGTATATTAGGTCACATACACCAAAATGAAAGATCTGGATCTTCCTTCACAAGTTGCAGAAATTGAGTAGTTTTGAAGCCCTCCATTCTTTGTAAAGAATTTCTGGAAATGTTTATTCCTCAGAATGATTTTAGTTTGTCTTTCTAGGTTTCAATACAGCCAAAGGTGATCTGGTGAGGTCCATTCTTTACCCTAAACCCATGAACTTCAAGTTGTACAGAGATGCGCTCCGGTTCCTGATGTGCCTCATAGCATTTGCAGCCATTGGAATGATCTACACAGTGTGTGTATTTGCACTTAATGGGGTGAGTTACTAAATGCAGGAGAGCTGGTCACACTTTGTTTTAAGATATTTGAAACTTGAGTGACTTCATAAGCATTTATATATAAAAACATAGTGCTTGTGCCTCTCCTTCTTACCTTAGCACATGAGGCCATTTTACAATGCAGTTGAATTGGTGACAGTACACAGGCTCTCATACGTTCAGTTCCAAGGTGCCAAACCCACTGTTGCTCAACAGTCATTTCTTCTGAGGTCTCAGCAAATCCTATGCAAGCCCTGCATGCCTTATCCACGGCCTTGCACTCTGAAAAAACCTTTCACAGAATTTTTTTTTTTTGGTGGCACTTTTTTTGTAAATTCCTAGAAGAAGCACAAGTGAGTCATGAGTAAAATGGGACACAGGCTGATGTGTCGTTGTGAAGAGGCAGCTTTCCAAAAGCTTCAGTTTAAGTCAAAGACCCATCTACCCCGTCCGCTGTCTCTGAGAGAACTGGTGTCAAATGCTTATGGAAGATCATTAGGCAGGAGGGGCAAGTAAAGAACAATTCATCCCTGGTCTTCTAACTTCTTGAAGAGAAAGGTTTAACAATTCAGTAATCTGTCTTTCATATCTGGTTCATCTAGCTGTAATAGTCACTGAAAACCTCCCACAGGGTGGTTTAATCTGTATCTGAATTAACTTATGTCTTGGACTTGACAGCACCTCTGGCAATGATTCCCACACTTTCATTATGTGCTGTGCAAAAGTGTTCTTAAAGTTGCTGTCTGAAATGTTGAAGGCACTGTAGGTTTTTGTTTTAGAGAAGTAGCAAATAGCTGCTTTCTGCTTGATGTTTCCTGTACTAATTATGACCTAAGAGATCATTGGCCACTCCTTCAGCCGCCTTTCTTCCATGTTACAGAGCCTTGAACAATACAAGTGTAAACAGAAATCCCCGAAAATTACTGATGTTACAAAGAACTCTGTTTTCTTCTGCCCTTTTTTTTTTTTTCACTACCTTTGTATAGCCATTTGGGGTCACTGGTGAAAGGGAGAAAGCCTACACTTAGTTACCACTCAGCTTAATATCCTTGAGAAATTTGGGGAAAAAACTTTTGCGAAGGCAACTATCCTGTATCAGTTGAGTCACTCACATCTCAGTGTGGAGTAAAGACTTACTATATCAGGAAGCAGCAAGGGCCAGCTATTGCCTGGGGGAGGCAAGCGAGGAGCCAAGGGTGACCAGAGCACAGGTAGTTCCCTCACTGACCAGTGCACAGTCACACAGTACCTCAACGTGGTGAGTAGAGCTGGGTGCAACTGCTCTGTAGTTTTTCTGTTTTTTTTTTTTTTAAATTTAACTTGCCCCTCGTAGTATATAAAATACATGCTGATGTTATCTCAACTGCTGTAACTATCTTATCAGACTGGTGTAAGATTGAGTCATGAGATGCACTAAATGATTTCTTTTCTGTGGATGTATTTATCTAAAGTTGGGTGGTAAGTGCTTCATTCTAATATAAAATAGATAAAAAATACTATCAAACTTATGCCTTCTGTGGTCAGAGGCAATATCAATGAAGAGATGAGAATATGATGGAAATTCAGCACATCAAATGCAAAATGATTTATGGTCCAAGTATCAAGCTCAGAAGTAGTAATAGTAGAACTCTGTGATGGTTTGCAAGTCTTTCTAAACTGCAAACTTGCTTTAGTTTGAAGTGTCTCAGTTCTGGGACCTGAATTTGAAACACATTCAATTCTTTAGCAGTGATTTCAACTGCCAAGAGTAACGGTGCCAACATCCAGCATACTGTCCATCGGTTTTACACTGACCTCTGAACTCCCAAATTAGACTTTGCTTTTGGAATGCAACTGTTACTGCCATGTCTTTTACCACAGGTAAAAGCAACTCCTAGAGCATAAGATCAGAAGAACTCATTAGCTCACACATTCTGCCCTTCTTTTCAGCACCATCCCGTATGTCTCACCTGCCACCCTAACACGGAGTCCAGAGCTATGCCTCTAGGCAGCTGGATGAATGCTCATATAAAAGCAGATTCCTGTATGCTGTAACATGGGAAACTGGGTTTGACTGAGGGTGCAATAATCTAGCTGGCATATTTGAACTCATGTGCTTTGGAGGAGACTGTGAGATCTACCTGGCAGGTTTGTTTGCATGGAGAATAAAGGAAGGCCTGAAGGCTGCTCTTTAGCAGTGGTAAGGCCTTAAACCCTCTGGTTAAACCAAGCTGATTAATTTCTTATGGAGATGAATATGTAATGTACCATGGACAGTACAGACTGAAGCACCTGCTTCAGGAGGAGGAATGAAGAGGATTACACTCAGTGCAAGCAGCACTCCTTGCCACTCTCTTGCTGGTAACTGCCTTTGTTATTATGTTAGGAGGAGGCAGGAGAAGTGGTAAAGAAGGCTTTGGATGTTATCACTATTGCTGTCCCACCAGCTCTGCCAGCTGCCTTGACAACAGGGATCATTTATACCCAGCAGAGGCTGAAGAAAAAGGGCATCTTCTGCATCAGCCCACAGAGGATCAACATGTGTGGACAGCTGAACCTCATCTGCTTTGACAAAGTAATGGCTGTGTGGTGGTTATGCTCTTATCAGTAATGGGAGCCATGCTAGGGATGGGAGAGTTTGGGGTTTGATTGAGCCTTTCCATTGTGTTTTAGAAACACACTGACCAATCTTGTGGACTTCAGTTTTTTGTTGTCTGAACAGAAGCTGTTGCAAATTCCTGCTTTCCTTGGAATCACCTGGTAGCCTTTTTCCTCCACACTGTGCTGGCATTTTCTGGACAGTGACTTCTTAGAATAAGTCTTGCTTTTTATTCCTCTTAGAGCTCTCATGTGGGAAGTTAATCTAAATGTACATTTTAACTTAGACTGGCACCTTAACAGAAGATGGCATGGATCTTTGGGGCTTGCTGCCCTCTGAAAGAAACTGGTAAGGCTTCTTGACACGCAAATGTCATTTAAATTGGGTGAGATGGTGACTGAATTCTCTTCCTAGATATATGAACTAATCTGAAAGACAGTCAGTGCTAAACAGCAATTTGAAGCTCCCCATGTTTAGATTTCCAATTTTACTCCTATAGCCTCTGGAAAATGAGTTTTTTGCCTCATCCCAGGGGCGCTGCTCCACATGGAAAGATGCAGCCACAGTTACCAGCATTTGGCACAGCATGCCCAGGCAGGTAGTGTGCAGCAGACATGCCAGGTTAGATCGCAAAACTGCAGTGTTGCCCAAACTCTTTATGACAAGAAGTCATTCTTAACCATGAGATTGACATTCAGTTCCTTCGGTGGCCATGATTTTGCCCACTTACATTTCCAGAAATGTGCATGCACAAAGATGCTCAAACTTATATCAGCTTCAGAACTCAAGAGTCCTTGCACAAGCCTCAAGGAAAGTATTTTATAATAATCTGTTCCTTTCCATCCCAATGGACTCCTTAATCAGACAGAATACACCTGTTATGAGTATGCATATCCCAGACTTAATAGGTGCATGAGAAATAGCTCATGGGCAAGTACAAGTCCCCAGAATATGCTTGTGGTCTGACCTCAGGATGGGATTTTAACTGCCCCCAATGTAGGTTTTTTTTTTTTCTGTTAGTCAGATGTTGTTTGGTGTTCTCTGTTAGTAACTTTTATGTTCTCTTTTGTGTTAGCTTCCAGGACATTCACAGCTTCCCTGCAGACTGCAGCCTGCCTTGGGGCCCAGTATTCAGAGCAATGGCAGTTTGTCATTCATTAATTGTTTGGGAGGGCAAAATCCAAGGAGACCCACTGGATGTGAAGATGTTTGAGGCCACTAACTGGGTAAAGCTGTGCTTCGTTGTTATGCAAACAGTGGCAGGGTGTTTTGGTAATCTTGAAAAAGAGAAATGTCCCAAGCTACTTCCCACACAGGTAAAACCCAGAAGAAATACTGCATACTCAGGCTTTTGAAGAAATGTTCCTTTCTTTCTGCCTAGAGCTTTCACCTAGAAGTCCTTTGAGTACTTAGCTCGTGTGGCTGGAAGTGGTGGATGTCACACAAACCACACTGGCACAACAGCTCTGTCTTTGGCTGCTGCCAGACAACAGGAAGTCCCAGATGTGACTGACACACAGATTAAGACCACTTTTACAAAGAATGTAAAATATTTCTGCTGGCTTTGAACTAGGTACAAGACTTTGACATTTGTTAGAGCTCTGTCAATGCAGAGATATTTCTACCATCCTCAGGTTTGAAATCCTGTGCTCCTATGAGAGCACCCTGCTCCCAGTCTCTGTCCCATCACCTACAAATGAGCATTTATGAAAACTAAGAGCGTAAATCTGAGATTGATGAGAGGAAAACAGTCCATAGTTACCTGGTGGAAGGCATAGCCACAAGACATGGCTAATGCAAGGCAAGAGGTTCATGGCAGTATGAGGTAATTATGTGGGGGACAACATCCGTACTTAACACCTGTCTGTTTTTGTATCTGCAAAATATGTAAACTTGTCAAGCTTCAAGGAATAAATAGCAATAATGACAGGAATTAGAGGGTGTTTTTCCCTGGGGATGATCAACCTTGCCATGTCAGCTTCAGACCGACACCCAACAAACTTATAAATGAAACAGAAGTCCTGTTAAATCATTCCCGTGAAATAGCAATATTTGAGTGCTCTTTGACAACATGAAATATTTTTGTTCATCACAATCATGCTGTGATGATTAAAAAACCCAGCTGATTTGTGGAATAATTCAAGAGAAGTGTATGGTGCTTTCTACATTGATCGAATTCTTGTGTATTGTTTTTCCCTTGGGTCTATGTCATATCTAAAGATTTTTGTATATTTAAGTGGGTTGTAATGAATAAAGGATTTATCATCAGTAAAATGACATAATCTATTTGCTGTGCAAGAGTACAGCAGTGTCTCAGTGAACCTGGTGAAGTTTTGTATTTGATTTCAAAGAGAGGCAGTGTATTTACCATTAGTGGAACTTTAGTGTGTTGTCAGACAGATCCCACCTCAGGAATTAATCAGATGCCTTGTTTAGAGGAAAAGTTCAAAAAAAGTTCTAAATGGATCCTTGAGGTTCCTTTCAGCTGTATACTGGTGTTGCAATCTGAAATATTTTTGTCCTTCAATACACAGGTAATAGGTGATTCCAGCGGACACCAGACTGAAGGTCAAGGATCCACACATGCCACAGTTGTTAGACCTGGACCTAAAGCCACCACTGTAAGCTATTTGCAAGATTCACATTAATGATCAAGTTAAACTGTCAGTGTAAGACTTACATTTCAGTATAGAAATGCCTGGTTGTCCTAGTTCAAGAGAGCTCTTCCACACTCCATCTTTCCTGTACTTCCTGCAGAGAGATTGCCTTGGGGAGCTTGCTGCTCACACCAGAAGCCAGGGTATGCTGGATGACAGATTGTCCAGCTCAGGGATTTGCCTGTCCTGGTGGCTTGAGACTCAATCAAAACTCTGCTGAGCAGTGAAAATCTCTAAAAGCATTTGGGAACGCAGTGGAGTCTGGTTGCTGATGTCAGACCCTTCCTGGTGACATGCACTAAGGGGGATGCTTTCAGACATCCATTTTCCCTTTGCAAGACCAGTGTAAAACCAGTCTTGTTAATAAAAGAGGACTAGTGAGTTCCTTTCAGAAAGTTACATCCAATGGCCTGCTAAGACTCTCAGTGAACTTTTCCTGCTTCTTCAGATAAATATTTTTGTACAAATTTAATCTTCTCTTTGTATACCAGTCATTTCTGTCTAAGTGTGACAATTCAGCCCATTATACATGGTTAGCTTCTTACCATGGCCCAAAGGACAGACCTAAAATCCTTTGGCCTGAGTTTAAAATCTTTGCTGCAGTATGTAATCCACTTGCTTTTCTCCTAGGCCCCAGTGGAAGGACTTACCATTTTACATCAGTTTCCATTTTCATCATCCTTGCAAAGAATGTCTGTCATTGCTCAGGAAATTGGTGGGGATCAACAGGTCTTCACAAAAGGGGCTCCAGAAATAGTAGCCATGCTATGTAAAACAGAAACAGGTAACTACCATTTATAAATGCTTCCTAGAAACACATATGTGTGACTTTTGATGGTGAAATGAAGTGGAAGGTCCAAATGAGATTTCTGTGTCTAAGACTTTATACTTCAGCCTGAGAAGTCTCTCTTGTGCTCCAAGTCTAAGGCTAAACTGTCATACAGCCCTTTTCAGCAAAGGACTTCTAAGGCATAAAAGTAAGTACCAACTCTTGTACAAGGTGTACAGTCTCTATCAGAATAGATATTTGGAAAAGTTGTCTACTAGTCCAGTAGACACCAAGAAAATAGTTTTCTTTTTTTGCCAAACCTTGTGAGGGCAGCTAGAGGAGCATAGATCCTTCATGACTCCCTGGAAGAAGGTAAGTCTTCACAGAATAGTTTAGGACCTAAATGCAACATGACACAGAGGAAATGGTTTTCTTATTGAGCAAAGTTCAGTTCAGCACTTTTCCCTGTTGTCCTTGGCCTATCAGTAGACTGTAGGTCTACCTGCTCTTTGGGACATAAGCCTTCTCTGCTCCAAGGCTTGCTTTTATGAGAAAGCTCTCAAACGCCCTGATGAACTGTCTTTTTCCTCTTTTGCACAGTCCCATCGAACTTTGAAAGAAAGCTTCTGCTCTACACTGCACAGGGTTTTAGGGTCATCGGACTGGCATGTAAATCTCTACAGGCAGGGAAGCCGTCTGCTGCTCTAACAAGGTAAGCCATAGGCTGCTGCTTCTGGCCACATTCAGCCATGGGCTGGTGGTGCCTCGCACAGTACCATCACCACAACCTGTCAAGAGCAGGGTCGTAGTACAGAGTTTTGTTAGATTCATGCCAGAGGAAATCTGATTTAAATTTGGATAAAGATCTGAGAAAGGGTAGAGGACACTCTTATAGCACATGTCCAGAATCCTTGTACATTCTGAATACTAGTGTATACCCCTCTCTCATTCCATCATTTCTACCAGTCTCCTTGTAGATTTATCCAGGTTTTCAGCTGTTGCACAGTCCTCAAATAAGAATGACTAGAGTGCATGAACTTTCCAAATCAGACCACCACAATTTGGGAATCCTGCAAGGAAATTCAGGGTTCTTTTTCATGCTGGCTAAAGATAGTGCATGAATGGAAAACAGTCTACCATATCCATCAGGCTTCATGTTGGTATGTGGAGCAGGTAGGTTGAAATTGACTCTTTTAATTTGGTAAGAAGAAGAAGAACTAAATCTGTCTGTCTCTCTTTCACTGTTAGGGAGGAGGTAGAATCTGATCTGACATTCCTGGGTCTGCTGATAATGGAGAATCGATTAAAGAGGGAGACAAAGCCTGTCCTGGAAGAGCTCAGTGCTGCCCGTATCAGGAGTGTTATGGTCACAGGTATCTAAATTGGGTGGATTATTCATATGGCTACCAGACCAGACAAGGAGTTCAACAGTATTTAAGTGAACAGTCTGCTGTTGTCACCACCACTGGTAGGAAGGCACAGATATGTAGTCCAAGAAGCATCATAATGATGTGAGCTGAACCATGTTGTCCCTGGCAACTTCGCCAGGCTGTGTTAGATACCTAATACAGGCATGTCATGCAAGATCCCTTCTTTATAGGGACTCTTGAAATCTTGTTGTCATGAATGAGCAGAGATCAGTTCCAGGACAAATCACTGAACCTTAAGACATCAGGTAACTCATGCCTACCAGTCCCTATTTATCCCTTTAAAAGGACTATTCTGTCCAAATCCAAACCAGCATTTCATCCAGGATTTGAATAGAATAACCTCCAGTTTTCCATGGTCCGAAGACATTTTTTTAGGAGTCACATGGGTTGTGTCTTTTTTGGCCTTACCCCTTTCAACACATGTACACCAAAGCCACCTGAGGCCAGTCAATGAGAATCAGTGATACCTGCAGCAACTTAACAGTGAATGAATCCCTTTTTGGTTTTTGTCTAAAACAAATAATCTAGGAGCATATTCCACATATGGATTTCTTCAAGCTGAAGATGAAAATACTTCATCTCCAGATGAAATATTTCTTCTCCAGGGGGAAATATGTCTAATGATTGAGGCAGACCTTATATGCAAAGTTTTGATCTTTATCAAAAGCTTTCTTACACACAGACATGGAAATCTTACTGATTCTTGTGGATAGATCTGAAAACTCTGAATTCAGGAAAAGGCTAATGTTTTCTCCATGAACAATTTGTCACTGCAGAAATTTTTAGATAACACTCCCCTTGATTTTTGTAGGTGACAACATTCGAACAGCTGTAACTGTTGCCAAAAATGCTGGGATGATCTCTCCAACACACAAAGTGATTCTCGTGGAAGCAAATGAAGTGCCTGGATCTTTTTCAGCATCTATAACCTGGAAACCCCTAGAAGAAAACAAACCTGAACATTATGGAAGCCTGGTGAGCATATAAGAAGCAGATGTTGTGCAGCAGGGAAACAAACTAAGCTGTAATGCTTTAGATAAGGCAGTGAGATTACACTAGTATAACAGAGACATGTCATTCACCATCGTTTGCATGACAAAATATGTGCTAGAAAAGTGTTCAAAAAGAAGAGATCTTTATAAAAATGTACTCCCCTAGAGCTTACTTCCTAACATATTATCTTGTGATATGTTTTTGCTAACTGCCTAACTAGGTTTGAGAACAGCTTTGCAGAAATCCAGGAAAGATTTGTCTCTAGACCTCCTGCTTAGCCACTGCTACTTTAAAGCATGCTATCTTTCTCTACAAATCATATTTTATGGTATAGATGTGGACTTAAAATCAGTGGAAGTAACTGAACCAGCCTATTCAAGCACATCCCCATACCTGTAGAATTCATACACAGATGAAGTGTTCAGAAATTGCATATACACAATGAAACATAGACAAGCTACGCTATAAATTTCATCAAGCATCTCCTCAGAGAAACTGGACCAAAGACCAGTTACTTTCTCCCTGAAGTAAGTCTGAAGGTGCTGACCCTTCTCTGAAAAATATTAGTCAGGCAGATGGTAGGGAATATCTGCAGGGGCTGTTGAGTGGCTCCTTTCTACGTAAGTTCATCCTGAGCTGCATCTGCACTGTATTTCACTGTAGAAAGACTTGGCTGGATGTGGTGCCCATACACTGTCTCTCTAGGCCCTGTCACTCAGAGTGCAGCCCACCAGATTGGCACTGTTGCACAAATTTTATCAAATGCAGTAATGCTGAGGGCCGGCTTTTAAAACTTATGAAGCACCCAGTTAACACTGAAATCGATGGAATTACATGCCTCAATCCCTTTAAAAATCCACACAAAGGAATTGGGCTTGAACCAAGGCTCCCAGAGTCTTCAAAAGTGCCCTTTACTTTATCTGTAGTAGTGCCTATGTAAATGTACAGAGCAGCTTTTGAGGGCCTGGGCACAGCACTCATTCTGTCTTATTTTATAGGATGACAGTCAGACTGAGCGAAGAATCAGGTTGGCATTGGGATCAGGCCAGTATCATTTTGCCATGAGTGGAAAATCTTATCAAATTGTAGCCCAGCATTTCAGGCACTTACTTCCAAAGGTAAGATCTGGATTATTTAACTGGTGTAGGCTTGCCATTCAGGAGATTCAGGTTGTCCTGGTATAATTAACTGAAGGGATCTGTACAAGAACATCTTTTGGGAACAATTCTAACCCCAAAATACTTATGCATGATATTAACATATGGGAAAGGACCTGAAAATCCCTGGATTGTTTTCTGCACATGAGAGGAACAGACCTGCCCCATGGTGTGAGGATGTGACTTAAAACACTTGTGCCCATATGCCTGGCTCTTGCACAGCACTGATTCTGTCCTGTTTTGGAGAACAGGAGAGAACATGGTATTACATGTTATGCACTTCAGCATGGCTTGTCTCTTTCATGAAGAAGATAGTCTTTGCCTGCCTGGTAATCTGTGTTCATCAGGTAACTCAAATGACATACCAGGCCCCTTGTCCTTACTGTGATTGTTACTTTTTCAAAATATTAAGAACTATTTTATCTGTGATTATCAGCCTTTTCTACTTCAGAGCCCAGAATCAGTTGTTTATAAATACGATTTTTTTTGTGATTTCTATTCTAGATCATCACTGAAATCACTTACTTCAAGTGTTTTAAAAACAATTTCCTTTTTTCTTCTTACAGCTCCTGCTGAACGGAACAGTTTTTGCTAGAATGTCTCCTGGTCAGAAATCCAGCCTTGTAGAAGAGTTTCAAAAGCTGGAGTAAGTTCATAAGGAGTTTGAAAATGTTTGTTGAGTTTCCAGGCTGGAAAGAAGTCTAGTAAGAGCTGTTTTTTGTCTAGCATAGCGTTTCATGCAAGTGCACAAAACTGAAACTTCCACAGACAGACAACTTTGCAATTAAAATTAAAAAGCCTGTTAAAAAAGATGCTGAACTCCATGCTGGTTTGGCAACCTGTCAAAGATCTAACAGTCCCATGATTCTGTCTTTTGTTTGTTCACATCATCCTTCATTCTTACTTCTCACTGGGCCTGAAGGAGGAGCACTTGTCTCCCTAAGAGTTTTAAGGAATATCTCCCAGCGCTGTAGCTTCTGTGATGCTTGCAGTCTTTTTACTGCACTACTTCTGTGTGTCATGAGTTAGAAAACATAGCAGTGCAGTCTGGATTGGTATGCCCTATGCTGCTCTGTCACAGAGGTGTATATATACATAGTCCTGAGTCCCAGGTTTCTTGTTGCCTGTTGTTCAGCTGTTTCCCAGTTCTTTTGAAGACCCTCACCTCATGTAGCTAGACCCAGGCCTTGCTCTAGAGAAAGGAGAGCTCTGGGCCATTTCAGATTATCAACCTGATGTGCGCAGTTGTCAGCACCTCAACTGCTGTCTGGCCTCCCTGGATCACCATCAGTACCTTCCAATGAAAACTTATCCTGCACTGAAATCTAGGCCTCAGCAGTAAAAGGTACTTTCAGGTCTCATCATTCCACAAGGTTATTTCAGCCTCAGAGTGGGGAGCTGTCTCCAGATAGCCTGTTAAACCCATGTTCTGCTTTTCCATCTACTCCAGCTGCCTCTGTCACTCCCTGTCTGTCCCAGGAGATTCTGACAGTACTGGACCTCAGAGAGTCTCCATTCATGTCTATTCCCAGTGAACATGAGGTACCAGTGCCTGCAGTCCTTCCTTTGTGAGCAGAGCTGTCCTCATTAGCCCTTTCCTCTGTTTTGATTGACCTTAAACTCATGGATGGTGGGAAACTGAATCCATTGTAGTGAACATAAACTTCATACTATTATGTTCTTTATACTGTCACAGCATAAACTCTTTACTGTGGTCACATCTGAGGTGCAATCCCAAGACCCATGCACAATCCAGAGTACTGGGCTTATATTTCAGTCTTTCAGCTTTTCTGAAAGGCTTTTATCAAAAAGCTTGCGTGACTTGCATAAATAACTTGCATGGAGCAGACTTTGATTCCTCACTTTTCTCAGAACTGAACTGTAGTTCACTTTATTTTTTAGTTACTTTGTGGGCATGTGTGGAGATGGAGCCAATGACTGCGGGGTAGGTGAAAATTCTTTACAATATATTTATTTTAAAAATGAGAAATTAATGCAATGACAGTAGAATATTTCAAATTGAGCACATGCTGGGGATGGGAGTGCACTGCTTATTCACAAAACAGCTGTATTGTCACCAGTATTGATTTAGACCTGATCCTACAGTGTGGTCCTTACCATGCAAGAGCTGTCCTAGGCAGAGATTTTTGCAGTTTGTGATCTCAGATACCAATTTTTTGCAAAAACCATCAGAATATTCTCCAAATCCTCCACTGGGGTTTATGTCAATATCTTCAGTGTCTGGGCTTGGAGAGGACAGGTGAGGAGTTTCCATGGGGAACAGCTGTAGTCCTGCAAGGTTTCTATAAATGAACATTTTAGAAGTGCAGGAAAATCTTGATTTTTCTTTTTCCAAAAAGGTAGAGTTCATGTTCAGGAGGGACTCATAACTGCCTTTTAGGCAGGTTCAGATCTCTCCATGACTTCATGCATCCTTGTGCCACTTCAGCAGTGCAGCACTCACTTGTCCTAACACAAATTCCCAAGGATTCTCTTGTGGGAAGCAAGCAGACAACCTAGACTATCTGCATAAGTTGTGTTTGCAAGTAAGTGCTGACAAAGGAGGCAGAGCCAAACCTGCCTTCTGCAGCAGGTAGTGGATGGCTCTGGGGTCTGTGGAAAATGAACTTGCCTGTGCTCTCACCCCCGTTCTTTTCCTGGACCCAATGCCTCAACCACATCCCACTGGAGGAACCCCCTGGGTGGAGCACACCCAGAGAGTAAAGAGGGCCTGCTGTTCACAGAACACATCCTGTAATAAAGGATCACTGGTTGGCTGATATGTAAGTTGCTGTATCTTCCTGGTTTGTGAGTGTTGAAGAAGAATGTGACTTTCAGGCTTTGAAAGTGGCACATGCAGGGATATCACTGTCAGAGCAGGAGGCGTCTGTGGCTTCACCTTTCACATCCCGAACCCCCAGCATAGCCTGTGTGCCAGAGCTAATCAGGTAAGCATGGATTTTTGTTTCCTATTTCATAAAGAAGACACTCCCCTCAAATATTAGTGTTGGGTGTTGTCACCAAGCCACAATGTGCATATCTAGAAAAAAATAAACGACTTTGACCTTGAAGCTGCCATTTGCCTAGTCTCTATCTGAAATTCCTGTAAGGTACATTAATTACCTCAAAACTATAAGAGGAGGGCATTTACAGTTGAGCTTTATGTCATCAACAGTGTTTTAAATGCAAAAGAGATAGCAAAAATGAGCAATGCTCCATAAAGCTGAATCAAATGTCCACAAACACTACTGTTAGGCCCTGTCTCTGATACCTTTTGCAAGGAAAATTGGCCTCTGTTATGCCAGGATGCTGTTTTGCATGCTTGGGCAGGGAGTGTGTTACCCTCATTGGATACTATATGTTCACTGAAGAAGAAGACTTTTTTTACTGAGCAGCTGCTTGGCTTTGCATTTTTTTCTTCATACTTAGTTGTTAACTGTACTACTAATATCAGCAGAAAAAAATATTGGGGTAAATTGTATTCTACAGAGCAGAGGTGACTGGAATTGAGCCCATTTCCTTGCAACAAGATATTTGCAAGTGAATATTTTACTTTCAGTCAGGCCAGATTTTAATTATTTCACCTCCCAGGAAGATATTGGCAAAGACTTCACTGCTTGTAACACATGCCTTGTTTTACAGCAACCTTTTGAGAGGACTAGCAACAGGAGCAGATCCCTCACCTAATTGGTATCCTTTATTCATATCTTCACACAGGGAAGGCCGTGCTGCTCTTGTCACTTCTTTCTGCATGTTCAAGTACATGGCCCTGTACAGCACAATTCAGTACCTTGGTGTTCTCCTGCTTTACTGGGTATGTATTGGGAACATGTTGTCTAGAACTGGATGAGCTACTACTTCCTCTGTAGGTGAAACAGGGCATAAAAGCCCCAATAAAACTAAGATATGGAGCTTTACCTTTACCTGAGCTGCAAACTTCTGTGGTGTGATCAGATAGTTCTCCTGTACCCTCAGCTGAAAATTGGAAGGATTCTTCCCATTAACTTCAGGCTGTGGCTCAGGATCAAGCTGGGCAAAATGAAGGCTGAGATACTGAACAGTATTTTGGATGAGGGCATATGTCTGTGAAAAGGAAGAATATGGTGTAAGCATATGCTGTTGCAATTTATTCAGCATTTAAACCATGAATTGACTTGACAGTAAGCAAATCCCCTGCAGTGCCTTGAAACACTTTTGCATGGCTTCTTCCCAGATGGAGAGAAGGGCTTTGCATTCAGAAGTCACCCAGCAGTGAGAAAGCATGTCTCTTCAAATAGTTTTCTATTGCATGGGATGAACTGGAAGCATAGTTAGTTGGAACAATGTGCAAAATGACAGTATTCACTGCAGGCCCAATGGTGACAAATCTGTTGGCAGGATGGTGAAATGTCTGGTCCGCTTATCTGCAGAGTAGCATTTCAGAACGAACAGTAGAGCATTAGCTCCATGGATATAATATGGCTTTCTGGAGAAGATATAAACAAGCCTATGGCAAATGTCTGATACATGATATTTTTTCTCTGTTTTCCTCTTTTCAGCAACTAAATTCCTTTGGGAATTACCAATTTTTGTTCCAAGATCTGGCTATTACCACTGTCATTGGCATGACAAGTAAGGCACTTAGTAATCCTATGTATTAATGATAGAATGATCTCAAATATTTTTCACCTTCTTGGGATTGCATAATACTATGTACAGAAATGAAGAAAAGGAAGATTAAACATCCTGCATCTACATATTCTATGTAGAATACATGACATTTAGATGCACCAAAGAGGGCTCTTGTTTGAGAAAAGTTCTGAAGTCAGGTGGGTAATTCTTAGTGGTGCATTTGCTGAGCATGTAAATTCTTGCTAAGTGGGATGTTATCTCTAGAAGGAGTAAAATCACACTTTATGCAGTGGAAAGTCTATTCAGGCTTTTCCCTGTTAACTCAGGCAGGCAGATTAAGGAGATATCTAAGGCTCCATGCCCAAAGGAAAAAGAGTAGGAATTTACTGTTTGGAGCCTATCTCACATTTGAAGCTGTGTAGGCAGGAGCCACAAAAGGAAAGAGAGGTGAAAATGGAGAAGAAATAGATGTCAGACACTACAGAGCAGGAAGTTGTAAGCCAAGAATAAAAGAGGAAACCAGTGCTGAGGCAGAAAGACAATGTTGTTGAGATAGAATAAATGGAGAGGTTTAGTAGCAGGAATGGCAGGGACAAAGCCATGAAGGACATATAGTAAAACCACACCCTGATGTGTTCCATCCTTGCTGGAACACAGACAATAGGAAAAGACTTTGAGTAAGTCAAACCTAAAAGGGTCAGCTACATTGCTTTAAAGTAGCCCATCTGGAACATTGTATCAACACATATCATCATGTACATCATATATAGCTCTATTACTCAAAGTCTGGATAATTTTATTAATCCTAAGAGCAGAGGAAAACCTGTTGTGTCAGCTAATGCAGTCTTCATCCAGCTCAAATAACTAGGCACTAGGCACTTAGTACAGGAAGACACACAAAACATGGGCAGCAGAAAATCCCAGGCCACAGCTGGCAAGTGAGAGAAAGAGAATAGGAGAACATGAGTATGTTTATATCCTTGGGCCTGACAGTAGCCAAATAAAATAAAAATCCAACATTTTATTTTCCAAAAATGCCTCATGATAGTCAGATACCGTTAATTGACCTCTTCTGTGTCAATATGATTTTGTAAGAAAACAACTCTGTATTTTGTACTTGATATAGTATGTTTTATAATGAATATTAAAGACTGAAAAAATGCTGGCCATTGATCACAGTATTATACAGCAGCACTGCTTGTATTTTGGACACACTAGTAAATATTTCTGTGCATGTTTCAGTGAGTTTCACAGGTGCCTATCCAAAGCTGGTTCCCTACCGGCCTCCAAGCCAGCTCATCTCACCCCCATTGCTGCTCTCTGTTGTACTTAACATCCTCTTCAGCCTCAGCATGCAGATTTTCGGGTTTGTGGTGGTCCAGGAACAGCCTTGGTATTCCAAGACTGATATACACAGGTAGGTCTGCTTGGGACTCTAAGTAATGTGGGATTGACCTTGTGGGGCAGGTCTGCATGATACTATTGATCAGCTTAACTGCAGGCCTGACCAGCCTGTGCTCCCCACAGGGTGCAAACATTTTAACCACTGTTGTCTGCACATACCTAAGCTTTCCAGTGATCTGCCAGGCAGCACAGTGCATGTGGTATGAATTCTTCTGCTGAGCACAAAGAGGAGGATTTGATTGCAAGAGAGACCAGGGCGTCTGTGTAGGTTTGAACTCAGGTTCTGAGTTCAGCAAGCTGAACCTAGAGGCTGAGATTGAGGGCATTGCCAACAACCTGTATCATGGCTGTGAGGGAGGATTCCAAATAGTTATAGTGGAAGTTGGGGGAAATAACCAGGGCAATAATCATTCGTTGACCAGTGTGAAACTTTTTCAGTGCCTGCCTCTCAATGAACAACCACACTGAGAATTCTTCCTCCAGCCTGGGGCTCCATGGGCTGAGAGATGGAGCCCAGGAACAAACAGACAATGGCTACAAGAGCTATGAAAACACCACAGTGTGGCTGCTAAGTACCATCAACTGCCTCATTGTAGCACTAGTGTTTTCCAAGGGAAAACCTTTCAGGCAACCCATCTACACAAACTGTAAGTATGGGGATAGAGGAAGGGATATATAAGTCAAGTGAAGAAATCAATTCACTACGGAAAACGTTTGCAGACTCCCATTTCCTATTCCAGAGCCAGAGATGTTTAGCATTTGCTGACTCTAAGATCAGTAAATTGTTTAAACAAGAAATGTCAAAGGATGCAAACATTTGAAAGGGCTGTAGTAATGTCTGGTAGGGTTTTTTCTGCCTCTGAAAGATTGTTATATGAAAGGAAGATATACATATGTGTTTGTGGCACTTCCAGAAATTGCAGTGAGGCATGGCAAAGTTGTTCTTTTTTGGTGTGAGACAAATCCTACAGAAGTCTCTCAGGTAATGCTCTCTTCAGTCTGGGGATTTTTGGTGAAGATTTACATTTATGCTGCAGGTTTCATGGCTTTGCTTTTTTTGATATAGTAATAGTGAGGATGGGACATTCCCCCCAGATAGGAGGAAAGTGAGTCATCAGTGTCCCCGAAAAAGGAGAAAAAAAAAAAAAGGCTTTGCCTACAGATCACAGATGGAGAGAATAATAGATTCTCCATCAGTTAGTCTCTTTAGATCCTGATCAAGGGCAAAGTCTCAATAACACTGAAATTGAGAATAGAATTACTAACCATATTAACAAGATCAAGACAACATCCTGGACATTTTTCTGAATGACAGGAGATACTGAGCTCAGAGAGAGACTCACTGTAAGGCTGTAAAGCTTCTCGGATATGAGAGGTCACATCAGACATTCAAAATACCCATTTGGTGTTTTAGATCTTTGGCTACAAGGCTTGTCCCACCCTCACATGACTGAGTAAATCTGAGGTTTTACTCTGTTCATTTTTCTTTTGCTGAAAGTTCCTTCCTATCTCACGGATTCTTTAGATGACTATGCAATACAGAAAATTTTTACAATCTTCTATAATAAAGGAAAGCTGCTGAGATTGCTCATAAACCTCTGGGTTTATAGGTTTGTTCTTGTTCCTTCAGATGTATTCTTACTGGTGCTCATAGGGCAGCTGGGCATTTGCCTCTTCTTGATGTTTGCTGATATTGATGATCTCTACTCCAAGATGGATGTGAGTATTCTTCCAAGGGCAGGGTTTTCTTTGTACTGTCGGTCCCATCATAAGCACATGGGATTGTTTTAACAAAAGGCACAGAGTTTTCCAGGGGTACATGGCACCTCTAAAGGCAGATCAAATTTTAGATGAGGGTATTGTAGAACCTTCTGTAGATGTGACTACTCCAAACTAAGATCTGTGCATTCTGACAGATAGACAGCTACACATGTACTTTTCATTGTTTCAGCACATTGTCCATGCAATAGAAGACATCACTGAGATTACAATGCTTGGTGGGTTGGTGGCTTGATAGTTGTGAAGCCAGAACAAAAATGGGACTAGGCTCTGAATATTTAAAGTACAGCACCATCTGCTTGTGTTTCTCAAGCTGTGCTGCTCTGAGCAAAGGTCCTCTTGCAAAGAGGTGCTCACAGAAGCTTCCATTTCTCGGTCCCCAATCTTTTCAGGCTCCCTGTTTAAATCTCAGAGAGCCTGCAGTTTCCCAAAGCAACATTTGTGTCTAGAACAGTTGTAGAGAAAGACTAGTGGAGGCTTTTATGGCAATAGAGGATCTGTCTTCATCCTTGATTAATAAATACCAGAAAGGACTTGATTTATTTATTCTGGCAGAATGAAAGCTGGTAGTTGTCTTGTGCAAATCCACCCTAAGGGAAATGTGAGGGAAGGACAAAATCTACATCAACTGTAGAACAGGGTTGTCAGTGGACCTGACAATTAGTGTGCTAAGACTGGGAGATGTTAACCACTTGCACTGTGACACTCCACAGTCTTGTGTCATAGGAACGAAATAACAAAAGTAACTCACAGCTTTTTTATTTTTTTCCCCCTGTACATTTACGACCAGAGTGATGAGTGTCGTGGCTTTGATTAACAAGTACTGAACACGATGCTACTTCCAATCCTGTATGTTTACACGACACTTAGCAAGTCGATTTAGAAAAGGAAGTAATGAAACATGGAAAGAGAAACACAGTCAAAGGGTAGGGGCTTCGATTTAAAATGCCAAGAAGCGCAGCAAAGGCTGTCTCACCGTGCAAGTTTTTCCAGAGCAGCGGCTCAGTGGGCAGACCCGGTTAGAGAACCGGCCACGAGATGGCACTTTAAAGCAAGTCTTGGTCCTGTTGTGGGCTATGGCGGCACAAGACATTATCAGCACTGCGTGCGTGAGAGGCTAAAATGCTTTTGCGAAGAACTGCAAAACTCCCAGCCCAGGCAGTCTGGAGGGAATACACGGGAACAAAGTGGATTTACTGAGAAGAGGAAAGGGTGGAGTGGCAATAAAAAACCCCTCTGTAATAGCCTGGCTATGGAGAAACTGCTGATAACAGTTTTGGATCAGAGCTCCATCTCCAAAAGAAATTGAGCTACAGCCAGAAAGATGGTGCTGCCGGCTGTGGGAAGCTGGAACAGGGTTTGGAGCGGAAATACTCAGACTCTGAACCATTTCTTATTTTAGAAAGAAAAGAGGCAGTTAGATTTCCTATTGCAGTTCTAGAGTATGGTTTCTGTTTTTTCTACTGCATCATAGGTTTAAAAGCATCTTTATCAATAATTCCTCAAGACAAGTAGCAATATTATCTCATCAGCAGTGTACAGCCAGTGTGGGATTCTGGCTTTTCATGATACAAAGCTGGCGAAGGCTCTGGAGCACAAGTTCTAAGAAGTGGCTGAGGGAGCTGGGTTTGTTTAGTCCGGGGAAAATGAGGCTCAGGGGAGAGCTTAATTTTTTCTACAACTACCTGACAGGAGGCTGTAGCAAGTTGGGTGTCACTCATTTTTTCCCATGTAACAAGTGACAGAGAGGAAATGGCCTCAGGTTGTGTCAGGGGAGATTTAGAAGGGAGATTAGGAAAAAATTCTTAACCGAAGGTGTTACAGACTGAAACAGACTACTCTGGGAAGTGGTGGAGTCTTCACCCCTGGAAGTATTTAAGAGAAGTGTAGTTGTGGCACTTAGGGACATGGTGAATTTGACAGTGCCAGGTTAATGGTTGGACTCAATGATCTTAAGGGTCTTTTCAAATGTAAATGATTTTATGTTCTATTATACAAGTACCCACCAGTGTCTACTGTGGACACATGTTACTGAACAGCTCCTGCTTTTTTCTCAGCTCGTTTGCACCCCTACCACGTGGCGGATCTCCATGGTGGTAATGCTTGCAGTCACACTTGCTGTGTCCTTTGTTGTTGAGGTGCGTGTGCTTCACTGAATGAACTGGTCAGCACTAATTGGAGATAGGCAAGGCTCAGGTCTTTCTCTTTCTCCCTTCTCCTCGGCCAAGTTTGAGAATATCTAGTAAAAGAGGAGTAATTCCTGCCTCCCATCTAAGTGATCAGATATATAAGGGAATGCAAGGCCTGTCCTCTGGGGAGTGGGATCTATCAGGCCCTGCCCCAGGCTAAGAAAATATGGGCAGTCTTTGGTGTTTTCTACTCAGATCCTGAAAACTGCCAAGGGAAGATGGTCACAGTTTTCTGGTGGAGAGCTCTGGTGGAACTGGTATGAGAAGTTGTCACTAAAAGGCTGTTTAAGGGGTGTGGATGAGCAGGGCAGGGTGGGAGATCTAGGTCTCTACTATTTGCCCCATGTGTGTACTGTGAATGAAGAGGGAAAACTGATGACCAGATCCTCTAAAATCTTCCTTGTGATTTTGCCTTTACAGGAAGCTGTCATCGAGAACAGACCCCTGTGGCTGCTTCTGAAAAAGACCTTCCAGTACCACTCGAAGAGCCACTACAAGAAGCTGAAGCACATGTTAGAGCAGGACACAGCCTGGCCACCTCTGAATGAAACCTTCTTCTCAGATTCTGTGACAATAACAGTAGAGGGAAATATGGAATGCCATACCAATCCAACATTTGACAGCAGTGAGGACTCACTCTGAAGGAAACTGCAGTGGACACACATCTGGGACAGTTGCAGTTGGTTGTAAAAAGACTCTCTTAGAGACTCAAAGAAGAGGCAGGACTGACTCATCATTGCTCCCTCATTCTTGGACTAATTCTCTCTTGCTTACCTTTAAATTGACTGGAAGCAGAAAAGCTGGTTGCAGTAACATAAAACCACAACGTTTCCTCTGTCCCCTTGCCCATGTACAAATGACTGGCAGCTGCAAATTGAGCAGCTTGCCCAATATTGACAAAGTATTCATGATTGAATCACCCCATTGGTGCATCCCTCTCTTGAACTGCATCTATGCAGTCCATAAAGGCGGGAGCTCCTCCAGGTGAAAAGTAGCTAATTGAGATACCAGCACTCCTCTGAGGAGATCCCCTTTGAGAAAACAAGTAGAATTTACTCCTGATAGAAGCTGCTGAACATAGGCAGGTGTTGGGATTCCTCTCTGGGTTTCAGATACTGCTACCTGGTGTCTGGCTTTTGTCAGAGATTTTAATCCTTCTGGCAAGACTTGATTTTCAGATCTGGAAGAGGCTGCAACTAGACAAAGCTTTCTAGAAGCATCCACTCCCAGCACCATTGTGGTCTTCCCATGATGGGTGCAAAGAAGAATACACTTGCTAGCGTATTGCTACCTGTTTGCCCTCTTGGTTTAAGACACATAATACTTGCATTTTCTGTGTGAAAAATCTACTGATCTCTGAAGCAGAAGGATTTCATTTTTTTAACAATTCATTTTAGAGGGAGGTATTTGTTTGGAATATTAATTTAAAAACTATACACTGAAACATGTGATGATTGCAAATTGTGATCTGATCCTGAGGGTCTTCAAGGAAATGCTGTCCCTTGTGGTGTGAGCTTGCTCTGTTAGGGCAGGTGCTGCACATCTGGACTGCCACCTGTTATCACCTTCTGCTTTACCAATGCCAAAAGAAGCAGACATTGAAGGGGTTATTACCCCCAAGGACCTAAGGCCTGTAACATAGATGGGGAGCCAGCTAGGTCTCAGAATAATTTTGTGAAATTCTGTGGCATCCTTTTGGTTGAATCATCTAGGTTTTGGCTCTGCTTTTCAACCATAATTGCAGATGCAATTCATTCATCAGCTCATATCCCTCACCTATGAACCTTTGATGGTAACTTTTCCTTACTCTGCTGTGCTATGTCTGCCATACATAAATGCAACCACACTGCATAGCTCTGCAGGTGTTACATACTTAAAAAAATGCAGCATCTACCAGCACATATTCTCTTAGCCCACTGATGTTAGTCTGCCTTCCTGCAGACTCTGCAAACCCAGAAAATCAGGCAAGTTGGTAATCACAATAAATATTCCTTTGGTCTTTTAGACATAAAAAGTAATTGTGGAATGCAAAGAGCGAATCAGAAGAGATTATTAATTGTTTTGAGTCAACATGTCTGTACCAGAACAGAGTTTGAAAATAATCTAGCTTGAATCAAAAAGTAAGTCCTAATTTTTTTCTAGAAAGAAAAGAAAATGGTAAATATCTACCACAAAGCCGCACAACTTGACGCAAACAGGAAATGTTTCACATTTATTCTGATAAGTGTCTCCAAAGTTTTCATGAGCTCCCAGTTAACAGCAAAATCCACTGGAAAGTGAAGTCTAGATGTTCCATACACTCCTTACTCCTTGAGGCAGGAAACAGCAGGTTAGTGGTGTTACTCCTGTCAGCCTCTCTTTTGGATACAGTTACATTTTTCCTTGGAGACAGAATCCACTGTCCTATTTATGGACTCCCACACACAACAAATATGTTGCTGCAATATGATACATGTTGCTGTTCAATATGACAGCTGCAGTAGCATTGCAGACTGGGCACCTGATTTATGTTTATGCCACCATTTACAGTATAAAAGTATCAAGTCATGGCAAACCTGTGGCAATTGTTGGGTTCACATTACAAAGACCTGCTTGCCTGCTGCTGAAATATAGCCTTACCTGCAAGAGAACAGAATTCAGATGCTAGGTGATGCTTAACCTCTGCCACTCTAACCACCTCTGACACTTAAACCTTTTTAAAGAGGTCAGTAAATCAGACTAGCACTTGGTGGGACAGGTATGAAGTTTTTTGAAGGCCTCACCTGGGTGCTTTGGGGTGGGGTGACTGATGCTTCATAGACATAAGCTATGGGAGAAAGCTGCTGAACCTTCTTTTTGGCTATTAGCACACATTCCTGGCAGAAGGTTGCAGGGAAGAATATGGAGCTAAGGGTGCTGCATTCATAAAAGTGCTAAATATTTCCCTTATGATGACTGAGTCGCTTCTTGGAGAGAGTAGTCTCAGAGGCTGGTGTCCTTTTCCTCTGCTGTTGGCCCTCATTCTTGACAGGACATCTTTGGACAGGGACATCTTGCCTCCTGACTGAGCAGTGACACCTGGAGAGCTTTCTTCAACTGCTAGGACTGGCCACAGGCACATCATAGCTACCCTTTCATGGAGGCTCCTGATAAGGATCTCGAGTGGAATTTTATTGGCATAGCTAAAGCACACTTATTCTTCTTTGATAGCCATAGTTTAGTAGTCCAAAAAGAGTACAAAGCACCAAAAAATGCTGTTGCTCCTGGGCTTGCTTGTGGCCTCAACAGCAGTGTAAAGCATGAGTGTGCTTTAGTACAGGGGAAATTATTTGCAAAATTGCTGGGTTTAATTGCTTTATTCTCCTATGACATAGACACAAGACAGTTTTATTCCTGCATAAATAAGGAAACACTTCAGGCCTAATCTTCCTTTATGGAGGATAGAACAAGCACATCTTGTGGATAAGAGGGGAAACAGTTATGAATGTTTTCTTGCTGGGTTTACATAGAGAGATGCTGGGCACATATTTCTGCCAGACTGTAAGCAGAGGTTTTGCATACAGGATACTGTCATGTGTGTTCACTTTAGTGGACCTATGGATGCTTACATGAATGTCCTTAAAATGGGAAAGAGCTATGAATGCTGGCACTCTAAGCTAATATGCGTCTGAACTTTTAGTAGAGCATGTTTGAAACCCTACAAAATACATGAAAAGCTCCAGGGCTCCTGAAATTGGTTGGATTTGACGTTACCACCCTTTCGGTATCCTCTGGAGATGGTTTTGAAGAGAACTCCGATGTGGTCCTCTGAAAAGTTTAATTTGAACCTTGCACTTCCATCCAAGGCTGAAACTTCATGTTTGAAATATTAATGGTGGTGCCTGGAGGCAGACTGGTCCTCACAACCTTGTAGTATTTCAGTCCAGGTACAGCTTTGGTGCCCGAAGGCTGGGACCCTGATTTAGTGTCTATCTCTTTGTCCTAGTGAATGTTGAAGAATATATTAAATTTTAATTGAGGGACCAAATTTTTCAAATGAATAATTCATTTCAGTTCCAATCTTTATGCAGAAAGCACTTACAGTGGCTATTCTAGTTCCACCAGCTCTACAGAAAAATTTGTCACTGCTTCAGACGAGCCAAGTGGGGGGCAAATATCTGAAAAACTTAATCTAATTCCTTTGTTAAAACCAAAACTATGTTCTCAGATTTTATCAGGGCTTGTGGCCTATTTTAACATAACACATTAAAATGAGTGATGCCAGTTTTATAAAGCTGACACAACACAGTGTAGCTAAAAGTATGGAAGTAAAAAGAATGTAAGTCGTCATTTTAGTAGTAGTGTAAGCCTGATTACTGCTGGCTTTGCAGACCATTATTTTTTTTAAATCTTTTCCCCAAATAAATATCAGATTCACAGTGACTTTCTTAAATCACAAGGTTTTAAAGACTTTGATGCTAATTAAGTATTCCTCCTGCCCCCAGCCCCCCTCTACTTCTCCCTGCTACCCCTCTTCCCCACCCCTCCTATTTGGATATTGTCTCCTGTGTAGGAGTTACTTAGAATAGAAATCTTCTAAGGGCAGCTCAGTTAGATGGCTCTGCTGACAAATCACGTGACTTACAGTCCCTCAAGCCAAACTTTTGAGTTACTGCCAAACAGGAATTTGTTAGCAGCAGCTCCTGAATATAAACGTGTGTAAGCTGCCAAGTTCAGAGCTGGAGGCTATTAATGCTCCAAAGCAGTCATGGAAAAACCTTGAAAGAGAAGACTAACCTCTAAATGCTTAAGTCTCCTGGATGCTGTTCCCACACTCAGTCTCTCCTGACGTGTTATGTCCGTCCCCTGACGCGTTCCATTCAAGTTTGAAGATTTTAAGCCCCTTCTATGTGTTCTAAGTCTTCATCTTTATGCTGTTGCTGAGCCAAGGCTACATTGAATGGAACTGCTGATCATTTCTGTTGGCTTAACTGTGTATGCCCTGAGAGAAGTGAACCTGCCGTGCAGCCTGCCAGCCCCTCATCCTGCACTCTGCAAGCAATTCCACCAATCACAGCACACAGCTATTTATATGCTCTTTCTGGTTATTTTTTAATTGCTGTGTATTCTGCTGTATTACTACAGATGTATTTCTATAGAAGAGTTAAGAGACTTGTACTTGGGAGTCTTGACATTCCAAGAATTAAAGAAGACCTAATACTCATACTTGGCGTTTGTGAAGGGGAACTTGATCAGTGAGTCTGCATCCTACTGTAGTTTCAGGAGGATTCACTCCTCTTAAACTTTGCCAAATGTCATGTCTTATCAGCAAAAAGAAACATGATCCACATCAACAAGATCATCTTTCTGGTGCCTCATGTTGACATTGCAGGGTGCTGTTGCTGACAATTTGGAAGACATTTCCTTGATTTCTGAACTCACTTTAAAAATACCCAGTCAGTGAAGGCAAAAATCATGTGGACAAAGGATATAATAGGGAAAAAAAGAGAAGCTATGTAAATGAAAGTACAGGTGGAAAGGAGTGATAGGAGTCTGGCAGGCAGCAGTTTAGTCTCTTGGGTCTGGATATTAGGTGCCATGTTCTTCTGTATTGTTAAAATTTAAAAGCAAAAATGAACTGGGAATTCCTGACTCCTGATAAATGTTTTGTTTATCTGGAAAGACTTATGGGTTAGAGGTCAGCACTGAGAACTGCAGTTTCTGCAGACAGTGTGATGTGATTACAGGTGGTGGTGGTGGGGTGTGTGTGAAGGGATGGCAGTTCTGAGGTGCACTGATCTGTGTGTCATAATCATGTGCTGCTTCAGAGCCAGGCACAGTTCACACTGCCTCCAAATTCACTGCTAAAATCAGTGTTCCTGCAAGGGCAAGGGCAAGATTCAAGATTTAGCCCCTTGAAAGGTTCCTTGAGAAGGTGAAGTGCTGCCCAGGAGCACTTTTATTGCTGCCTCTCACTGGTCTTGGCAAGGGCTTTAAGGGCTTTTTGCTAGCACAGGTGGTTTGGCTGCACATCATATTTTTCTATCTCTAACATCTGTTGGATGACTAACACTCCCCTGTTGAACACATGCTCAGAGATGCAAGAGGGCCTTTGTACTCACAGTGTTGGTGTCAATCATTTTGCAATTGCAACTTTTAAATCAAGATAAGGCATTCTCTCTAATGGCACTGCAATGACAATTGACTTAATCTCAGGATATTTAATTGTGGGAATTAGATTGCAAAAACTGACAAAGCACAGCAAAATTAGAATTTCTGTATTTCTTTTTGCAATGGCAGTTTTGTAATGCCAGTCTTTATAACTTGGTTGCTCTGTTGATTCCTCCAAGTGAGGGTAAAACTGTTGAGTATAAATAAGTCACCCTTTAAGGAACTGCAGATAGCAATGCTACAGTTAAGGTGGCTGACTTTGGCATGAAGCAGGAATTGCCCCTTGAAGGTCCAGGGAGATACAGTGGCATGAATTGGAATCAAACAGAAAATTAGGCCCATGTTCCCACAGCAGCTTGTTCTAGATAACTTGATGAACTTGCATCCTGACTTCTAAAAAGTGCTGTGAAACTTCCCTGAATAACTCAGTGGAGTTCAGTTTCTGTGCTGTTAGTGTGACCACTGAATTGTAACCTCCTGCTTCACATGAGTACTGGTGTCTCAATGCTGTGATTGCTTTCCCATCCACAGCAACCTACCAAGCTGCATGACCTCTCTGAGGAGCATAACAAAGTTTAGGTTACCATCTGCATCAAGAGTGAAGGTGAGTCATCTGCATCTCATTTTCCCCACTAGACTGTATAATGAGCTAAGAGGTTGAAATGTATCTGGAATTTCACAGCAAAGGAAGAATGGGGCAGAGGGAGGTGAAGGGGCAAGGCAGAAAGAAGTGAGGGCACAACCTGTGTGGTGCAGTAAAGATGCATCTGTACCTGCAGCATCTGTAATCATACAGGTGAACCCAGTAATTTGGGTTAAAAGTAAAGAATAGCTTGGAAAATTTGATTTCACAAACAAACAACTAGATAACAAATCTGGCCTTCTGAGATCTGCTTGCTTCCCAGTTCTGCTGTAGGCTGTTTCCACAAGCTTGTCAAGCTTCTGGTGAGTGATTTTTAAGGCATCTAGACATATGACTCCCAGTGAGTTATGTGCTTTCTTTGCCAGTGTCAGTTCCGTGCCCTTAAAATAGGGGTTACAGCTACTTTTGCCACACAAAAGACACTGAGGTGAGTAATTGCTAGGGTGATTGGAGATGTAAAGGCCTTGCATAGGTTTTTTTGGTAGGAGTGTTTTATGGACACTAGGCAAATGAAACTGAAGATGATCACTTAGAGAGAGATGTTTAAAGGGCTGATCTTTGTGCCATTGTTTTTCAACCAGTATTATTTCTAAGAAGCACTAGTTTTAAATAATGTAGTGTAGAAGTTTAGCAATTTTGTGTGTGCCTTGAGACTTAATTTTACTGCCCAAAACCTGTGCACAAGTAAAGGTAATTTCTTTTATTGCTCTATAGGTTGTGAAAATGTGGACTCTTGTTGCTTAGGCCCTGGAGACACGGGTTTTTTTGATGGAAAAAAGTTCTCTTCTCTGTGATGCTGTCTTGATTGATGGAAGCTGCACTGTGAAGGAAAGGATGCTCCTGTGTGTAGAACTGGAGTTCAACATGCTAAGGTCCCTTGCAGGTTCTCTGACATTGAGATGTCTCTATCTGCTCTGATAGCAAATTGTTTACTATTTATTAGAGTAGTCTGAAGATGGAGGTAGAAAAACTGTGACTTGAATAATTCACAGTTGTCTTGTACTTTCGAACATTGCCATTATGTAATATGCATTTCTTATCCACATTAAGAACAAGTTGGATTAATGCACTGTCAGGAGTAGAAAGTGAAAATACTCAAATACACTGAATATGTATAATTTTATTCTTTGGATTCTGATCTTGCAGCAGTTCTGTTCAAGCAGGCAGTGTATGAGCACAGAGGTCAGTGTTAGTCCTAATCATCAAGCCACTGCAAGGCACTGCACTGCACTTGGTTCAGGGACAAAATTTGACCCAATCTCCTCATACATAATGTTCAAAAAAACATACCATAGCATAGGTGGGAGGAGACAAGAGGAGGAAAGGAGCTGCTCTTCTCCCTGCCATATCCTAGCCCGGAGGGGTTCTGTATCTCTATCTACCGTGTCATCTTTTCTCATCCAACCTTTTGCTCAAGATAGATATTCTGTTGTGTTTGGGGAGGCAGAATACAATGGGTGTCCCTGCTTCCTGCTCAGCTTCTTCCTTCTGAGGGGGGCACCTGGGCACTTCTGTGGCAGATGTAGCCACAAAGGTCACTGCTAATTCAAGGCAAACAGAAGTGAGCAGCAGCCTGAGTGCTCTTAATTACCCTGAGGGGGTTAGGAGAATATGCACAGGGCTTTTCAATTAAGTCATTCTCAGCACAGTTCAATAAATATGCTTAATCTAGTCAATAAACCTTTCATCATGTAAATGTTAGGATAATGCTCCTTTTGTTGAAATTAAGTGTTGCTGACTTTGGTGCTTGTCACATCTCCCCTACCTTCTGTAAATGACATGAAGCAAAATCCACGAGACCACAGATCAGAGCTACAATGCTTGCATGTCTTTAGGGACTCCTTCAAGCCCTGGCAGGCTACATCTTGATTCCAAACCTGTAGGAATAATATCTGTGTAAACCTTAAAGTTGACTATATTCAGAATTATACTGTTTAATTTGTATTACGGTAATACAATAAGAGACTTCAGCTCTGTGTGTGATGTCAGGCTCAAAATGTTAATTTTTTTGCAGATGCCAGGACAAATCGTACACCCTATATCAACTCCCAGGTTTCATTAGTAGTTTTTAATACATCAGATCCTTCGACACCAGAGATATAATCATACCATAATGAATGAAAGAAGGAATTCATTGCAAGATGAGAATAATCACATTCCCAATACTTCCTCAAAGGACAGAGAGGAAATTACTATCTGATGCAAATTAATGAGATTAAATTAATGAGTATCAACGAATAAAATACTCCTCCAGTGGAAGCGAACCACAGGCACATTGTACAGTCTCTTCTTGGCCCTCCCCCAGTGCTTCAGGGAGGCCCCACTGAGTAGGTACATGTTGAACAGGCTGAGAGCCCACCAAAAGGCAGGCAGCTCACAGCTGCCCTAGCAGGCAGTGTCTGTTCACATAAGCAGCAGAATAAACTTGGATCCATATGTCAGAATAAAGTCATGTAATTAAAAAACCCCTCTATAAGGTATCACAATGTAAAGCTCTTTTTGTAGATATGTCCAATGTGCACTCAGCTGGGAACATGCTGTTGGTTTGCCAAAAATGCAAGGACGAGCTATTGCTGTCTGCATGGATCTCATCAGCCTATTTGCATAATTACTCTTTCTTAAATGTTCACATTTTTAAATGTATTATAACAGTAGCTGTCAGCTAAGCTGAATACAGCTAGTGAGGCAGTGACAGTAAAGGAATTTAGTTCTACTTACAAAATATCCTATTGTATGTTCAGTAAGATATGAATGTTTGTTGATTTTTCATGATGCTTAGCAATTTCATGGTGTCTCTCAAGTATTAATTAATTAATAAGCCAATTATGATCAAGCTGAGAACAAGGTATAATGTGCTGAAAACAGAACAGTCTTGGAAGGCCCAGAGGGACAACAGGTCCTGGTTTCATTGTGCTGTTTACTAGAGCTGCTCACTTCCCAATTAATTTCACTGTGCCTGTGTTGGTAACAGGGAATGATAGTGGTGATCAAAGGTAAATAAATCTATTTAAAATTTCCTTAACATGCCAGACTAAATGGTAATGGGCTATGTTGTGCTCTGGCAGAGACATATTGGCAGACAGCAGCTTCTTAGAAAGGAATGTGTGTGTGTGTGTGTGTGTGTGTGTGTGTGTGTGAAGAGAGGAGTCTGATAAATAATGATGAAATCATAGTCTTTGCCCAGCCCAACCTCATATGTGTCCAAGCCACTGCAAGTGAAGGGTAGTTAAGTGGCTCTGCAGTATCTTAAGGGAAAAATATTTGGTCACATAGGGCTTCAAGTTTAACAAAAATGTGAAAAGCTGGGTAATTCTTGTCAGAGGGTAGATTGATTGTAGTGACACCAGAGTTGGGGAAAAAGTCCCATGGTACAATTTAATCTCTTGTATATCATTGGTATGTGACGATTCCCTAAAAATGTAGTATGTTAATAAAAAAAGAGTGAAGGAAAGTTGTGTGGGGATTTACTCTGGGCTGCCTCTCTTGCTCCAGCCAATGCACATCTTGGAGACACAGATGCATGGAGGGTGAAGGGCAGAAAGCAAAGTGAGCTGCTGCCAGTCTGCAGAGGTTCAGCCCAGGCTTGGTGGCAAACAAGGACCACTGGTGGGTCACCACATGGCACAGCTGCCCCAGCAAACTAGTTTGGACACACCAACTTTGTCCATGTCCCTGCTACCCAAAGACATTTCAAACCTGGCACAAATCTGGCTGCCCTCTCCCAGGTCTGGCTGCACAGTTCCTCTAGGAAATAAAACAGCCTTTGGCTGGGTTTTTCTTGAATCAGCTTGGCTTGGAAAACATCTGGGAGGTGAGAAGCTGTTTCGTTCCCATGTTTGTCAAAGGCTCTCCCCATATTTCAGAGCTGAATTGTATTATTTATTGTTTACATAGATATATTTTATATGTATATATACACATACAAATGACTAACATATCATCATACGGAAGTGAAACTGTAGGGCAGGAGGCCCAGTAAAGCATGTCAGTGTGGGTGCCCTCAGATGCCAAGGCTCAGCCAGGAACCTTTCCCTGGCACTGCCTGGATGCATCACAGGGCAAGAGTGCCAGTGTGGAGTGCAGGCAGTTGAGGCACTCATCTTCATAGCTGTGTCTCTCAAGTGCTGCTGCTACTGACCACCTGAGAGCTGAGATTTTGGCACAGACCACAAAAGTAAGCTAATTTTTGTTTTGTTTTGTCTGCTTGAATTTTGGTGGTTTTTTCCTAAAGGTATGTTTTTCAGTCCTATGAGTGATATGTGGTTATTACAGCAGGCTGGGTTGGGAAGTACTGGCCAGAGCATGGTCCTCAGTTGCAAAGACACTACAGCTGTGACCACTCTCTTCTATCAGCTGCATCACTGTGGCCTGTGACTTTTCCAAGGGAAAGCTCTTCTGGAAACCCACCAGCAACTGTGAGTAGTGCTGGAGTAACATGTACTCCGCAGATGCCTGTTCCTGCCTCAAAATAACTCTGGCTGGAGAGGCTGCTAGGAAAGTTGGAGATGATGCATAGACACCTTAAAGCTCATTCTCCACATACATCACCCCCAGCTCTGCAGGGACCCAGCTTTGCCTTCCTGCTGCTTGGGGCAAGATTGATCTGGTGACTATGAACTGTTTAAAATCAGCTTCTGGTCACTGAAGAGACAATGGCCCAGATTAAGGGGGCAAAGGCTCTTGGCTGCCTTTGCCATCTACACTGATCTTTCTTTAAGCCTCATGGTTTTGGCAGCTCAAAGAGTAGAATCCTAGAACGGTTTGGGTTGGAAAGGACCTTAGGAATCATCTAGTAAATGTGCTCAGGTCCAATGCCAACATTCACTGGGCTTACAAAGGTGAAGAGGAGAATTTTGATGGCACAGTGGAGCAAACAGCTGACTGACAAAGAGGCAGCTGGGTTTTTCTGTCAGATCTCTCCAGACTTAGGAAGTCTGCTGCTCTCAGTGTGAGTCAGAGGAGCCAGGGAAAGGGACACTTGCCAGGCAAGAAAAATATGAGCAAAACACCATCTTGGCAAAATCAGAGCACTCCTTGAAAATGCTGAGGAATACAGTTGATAAGACCTGTCCTTCCTTCCTACCTCCCAGCCTACCAAGAGCTGCTCAGTTTAGGCACTGCAGGCACCACATATTCCAAGACACTGCACATGCCTTGCCTGCCTTTTTGCAGGCCTGAGAGGCAGGGGTTTCACACCTACACAGGCCCTCAGCTGGAGGACACACACTAAACTCTCAGCAATGCTTTTACGTTTTCAGGAAGTTAAGCTCAAAATCAGTTATTCACAGAAAGAGCCAAGAAGCAATGAAGTAAAAGCAGATGGGACAAACAGGCTGGAGCTGCAGGGGACCACCTTGAATGGTGACACAATTGACTTATTATTATTTAATGGGATGGAAGAGAGAAGCATGGCTGAATTGTTGAACTTGCAGACAAGGCTGTACTCAGATAAAAGAAGGTTTTAGAGCAATGTGAGGGTTTTTGTGTAGATTTTATTTTATTTATTATCACAGTAAGTGATAATACAGTTGCAGGTAGGTCTTGGTGGCAGGCATGGCAAAAGCTGGGCAGTGACTGCCTGTGGCCAGGGGCTTCATGCTTTACTCTCACGTCTTCTGGACAGCCCATCAGTAGTTCCCTTACTCCTTCTCAGATTTGTACACCAACAAACCCTTCACCAGAACACCAATACCGAGAAGACTGAGAGTTCCTACTGTTCCCACTGCAGTAGCAAAAAGTGCATCCCTGACCTGTAACGGGAAAGTAAAACACAGGCTGGAAATACCATAAGCACTTTTATTTACCCCCAGGCATGCTCATGAAGGGCAGGCAGAGATAATCAAGGCAATTACACGAATGAGAGATATTTGCACCATAAGCAGAAGGGGTAACACCCAGGTTTTTACCCTTAGGCTGTGGCATTCAGTAAGAGGGCACTGTCCTGGTGCAAACAGACTACAGTGACCCTCCTGATCCAGGGTCTCTGGTGAGGCCAGAGTCAGTGCCGGTTTGGACCCCACACTGGGGACTTGGCTGTCCCCAGGCAGTCTGCAGGCTGTGTCCCAGCTCAGGGGCTCACAGGGAAGAGCAAGGAAGTGCTCTGTGAGGCACACAGGGGCTGACCCCATGTTACTTACCTGGCCAGAGACCCCCTTGCCATAGCGGAGCATTGTCACAAAGTGCTCACAGTTGTTGGTGAGCACATCATAATTCACCTCCATGTCAATGTAGCGATTAGCACGCTG